>OX637888.1:11800000-12390000 GCA_951802675.2 Boloria euphrosyne
ATAATTGGTGCATTTCCTAAATACACAGGATGGCATTTTTTTAATTTTGTAGCAGCGTACCACTCGTCGCCATGCGGTGACACAGACTAAAGGCAATACGTCCTAATTAGGATGTTTTCGAGTTTTCACGATTGCGCGCTCATAACATATCTATAGTTAAAATATCATTGAGAATCCGTCTTTTAATATGTTTTTGGAAAGTACTACCTGTTTTTTTAACCACTGGACAGATTATGATGAAATTTGGTATAAGAATAGCTGGTTATCCAGGTCAGGATATAGGATACTTTTACAACTGGAATATATCTAATTTCTGAGAAATGTCAAGTAACCGTTAAAGACCAGTTGTAAAACAACACATGGTATGTGAAATCTAAGAATTTAGTCTCCGGTCTTTAAAACGCGGGCGGAGCCGCGGGAAATGCTAATTATATATAAAAACACACTTTAACAAATATTCAAAACAATGAAATAGAAATCAGTCGAGGAAGAGATGAGAAACTGGTACTGGATTGTTTTGAGTTTGCTTATTAAGTAGAAATACAGAGTTTAAGTTTATACAATCTAAATAATGTAATAAAAACATGTATGTTAATACATTGAATTCCATGTCTGTTGACTCAAGTGTTATACATTCCTCAATTACTCATAATTACAATAGCAAGTGAAGCTATTACCACAGTAATAGCTCGTTAGAAGTTCTTAGAATAGCCTGTGTTTGAGAGCTTTCGTGGTCGAGAGCACTCAATATCGAAGTAATATCAAGTACAATAACAAAGGGAAATGCATTCGGGAAATATAGTGCTTTCATTTCAGATAATGTTTCGTTATCATAAGGATAGGTTATACGGATGCCTGCCCCCGCAATATCAGTTCACCTTGTCGTGTTTGGGCTCAGTGAAGTCCAGCAATCCGGGAGTAAAGCCAAGAAATGCGCAGGGGCGTCACTGCTCTAGGGGGTATCATGCAGGTTGCTCCTGGTTCTTCTCAAATGGCGGAGTGGACCGTAGAGTAATTTCTTGGCTGTGTGTTCTGCTTCGGCAGACTTGCCGGGCCATCAGGACATTGTGGTAAGATGGGTGATTGGGTTTTCGTGCATAGTACTGGCTGGCTTCTGACCGGTGAACTCCATATAACCACCTGTTTTCTACAGGTAGTATGCGTAAATGCATTTCCCAAGGATACAAAAAAGGAAATAGGTAGTTAAAATGATATAAGTAATAAGTTGTTTAATAAAACGTTCTACAGAAGATAGATATACACTTTGCAGTATTTCTTGATACACATATCACTTGATATATTGTTTAAATATAATATGAGGGGAGATTAGAAAAAGAGTTCCTACATTTTTCTTTATTTTTTGGGCTTTAATAGATGTGTTCAACTCTAGACCGACCCATCTATCGCAAAATCTCATTTTACTTAAAATATTTATGAGTAAGTAAGTTGTAAGAAGTGATGTAGATATATATAATATATTTGCACTATAAACAAATAAATTTTCCAAATCATACCGAAAAAAATGTCCTTACATTCGAAGGCAAATATGTGGGTCGTATTATTGCATTTCTGAAAACGGATATCTAAAGCTGATCTTATCCTCCCACTGTTGACGACGTTTTAGCATCAAGGCCGTTGCCAGTGCAAACCATTTATATTAGCATCCAAAAAAGGTTATCGTATTCGCTTTAACAAAGCTCCTATTATTTTTATGTACGGGGTTTGTTTATGACAATAATATTTATGGAAGGTTGACGTAAAAATAATTTTTAATTGTGCAATGTAATGTACACAATAAACACATGTTCGACGAGGTGTTTAAATTTGACCGAATTTATTAATAATTACTTAAACGAACAGAACTTACTTATTATTATTACTTATACTTATTTCCATATAGAAAAGTAAGTGTTAAAACATTTTTTTTAAATGGCCCGCACCCAGCAGGGGAACGTTAAAAAGGACTTAATATATTTAGCAGCGTTAGCTTTTACTTCCACCTCTACTTAAACAAAGGAGAGCTGAAAAGTAAACGAATAGTGTGTCACTTTGGTAAATATCCGGTTGTATTGCACTACTAATTTTGTAGGCCTTCAATTACTTCAATACGAGGAGGATTTTTTTTTTTTTTTTTTTTTATTTCATTCTGAATTAGTGCTTGACTACGTTCCACCTGATGGTAAGTGGTAACGTAGTCGTAGATGGTAAGTCGCACTAATTCAGTAGTCACCTATTCACTCTTGCCTTGAAGACACCCATATTGTAACCGGACGGAAACACAGACGCAGGCAGATTGTTCCAATCCATTGCTGCACGTATAATAAATGACGAAGCGAAACGCTTCGTCCGGACGGGTGGAATGTCCACGACGTAAGGATGGAGACCAGCCGTTCGTCGGGTCGTCCGATGATGGAAGGGGGATGGGGGAATTAAATCGTGTAATTCCTGCGCACACTCTCCAAAATGTAACCTATAGAATACACAGAGGCTGGCAACCCTACGTCGGTGATCGAGGCTGTGTAGCTTGGCTTTTACCAGCGTAGGGTCACCTATAAGTCTCTGGGCACGCCTCTCAATCGAGTCCAAGGCTGACAGATGGCATTTCGCAGCACCAGCCCAAATGTGACTACAGTATTCCACGCACGACCGGACTTGAGCTTTATATAAATCTAGAAGCTGTCCCGGCGTGAAATACTGTCGGACCTTTGCAAGGATGCCAACTTTCCTCGCTGCTACGTTAGCCTTAGACTCGATGAACCGCCCGTAGTTCAAGTTGGGGGTAATGTCCATCCCCAGTAACTGCAGGCGGTCAGTGTATTCCAGAGGCACATTTCGGAAAGTAGGAGTCAAGGTGAAAGGACTCCTTTTTGTGGTGAACAGACACGCCTGTGTTTTGGTGGCGTTGAAACTCACAAGATTGGCATCGCCCCAAGTGGAGACTGCCCTGAGTGTGAGATTCAACCGCTCTACCATGGCCTCTCTTTCGGACTGAATTTGATCTCTACTAGCCCGAGGATTCGGCAGGTATCTCTCTACAACAGTGCTGTCGTCTGCGTACCCATAGATACCGGGTATAAGCAGATCGTTGATATGCAGCAAGAACAAGGTTGCAGAGAGAACAGACCCCTGAGGAACCCCTGAGTTGGTCTTTAAGGGTTGTGATGAATAACCCTCAACCACAACTCTAAGTGATCGGTCGGTCAGGAAGTCTTTAATCCAGCCGATCAGGCCAGGAGATATACCGTAGGCTGAAAGCTTGCGTATAAGGCTAGCGTGCCAAACCCTGTCAAAGGCCTTTGAGACATCGAGGGAGACGGCAATCGCCTCCCCGCTTCGCTCAAGAGCTTCGCCAAAGGTGTGATTGGCATACACTAGAAGATCCCCAGTCGACCGATTCCGGCGAAACCCATATTGTCGATCACTGAGGAGATCATTCTGTTCTAGGTATGCCATTAGACGACTATTCAATACACGCTCCATAATCTTGCAGAGTATGGAGGTGATTGAAATCGGACGATAATTGGCAGGGTCGGCACGGCTACCTTTTTTGGGCACTGGTTGCACGTTGGCAAGCTTCCAGGATTTCGGCACTATTCCAGTCCTTAGAGAAAGGCGGTACAGACGAGTCAATATCGGAGACAACTCGGGAGCACATGTTTTTAGCACTATCGCTGGTATACCATCAGGACCACTGGCTTTATTTACATCTAGACGACACAATACTCTCTTGACCTCCTTATTAGTTATAGGGATATCTGCCATTGAGATTCCGCAGTGAGGTAGATGTGGTGGAGTAGCATTGCCAGTGTCTAGACATGAATTTTGGGCAAAAAGAGAAGCAAGCAAAGTCGCCTTTTCCTTTGCCGTATGAGCCAGGGATCCGTCAGGTTTTACCAGCGGTGGCAGTGAGGGCCGACAGAAGTTCGTCTCGACCGCTTTGGCAAGGGACCAAAAAGCTCTGCTGCCAGATGGTTGGGCAGAGAGCTTTGCGCCAATATTTGTAATTCGGTCAAGACGAGCCTTCTTTAATGTCTTTTTGTAGGACTTGGATCTAGGATAGGATCAGGCCATTGTGCACCATGCTGGCAAAGGGTTGGCGGACTTCACATTCTTTCAAAAACTTAATGAGCGTTCTTGCAAGTAAATCATATTAATAAAGTATTAGAGGTGCGCGACCCGTATTTGATCCCACTTCACTTGGTTTCCCAAGCGAGCGTGTTACCACTTGGCTATTATCACTATTTTTGTAACATCATATTTATGATAAAAAGAATATTTATGGTAATTTTTTTTTAAAAAAAGGAATTATAACGTAAATAAAATGGTTAAATACCCATGGAAATATTGTTTTTAAAGACGCGACTTTAAAAGCCGTACAGTAAAGTTTTATCAAAAAAATGAATAACACAGTGTGTACAGCAGATAATTGAATATAGGTTGAGTAGTAAAGGTTTATATTACAAAATGCATAAAGTACACAATACATTTGTGCGCACTTTTTTGCTGGCGATTTCGCGTGTATTTCCATTTTAGTATATTAACGCGTACTATATGTATACAGCCAGGCAGACAGTCAACCAACTTAAAACCTCCTTAGATTTACGCGAATATTTGAAATTTTAACTATCTTTCAGTTTTCATCGCCGATTTATTATGGGTAGAGTTTAGTATGTAGCAACTATATAATGCATTTAGAACTCTAAAATATTAGTCTCTCCCGTGACCATGTTTACTGTATAGCATTCGAAACGTCGGGAACAAAAAATCTAAATATGTCCACGAAAAAATCAGAACAATATTCTCATGAAAATAACTCTTAGATGTCATCTTAGATAAATGTGAATAAAATATTAAAAAAAACCCATTGACTTTTAATCGCAGCACTCATAGTCTATTAATGAACCATTATAATATAACGGACTATGAGTGCGCTAAGTGTTATTTATACGAAAGATAATTTTCATAATTCTTTAAATATTATAATATGAAAGTCTCGTAAAATGGTCATTAGTTCGCGTCATAACTTAACAGGTTATATTGCCTCACCCTTAAAGGTTAAATTCGTTGCCACATTGTTGTTTGATAATAATCAATGACAGTGTTTTATAATCTTAATATATAAAATTCCGGTGTGCGTGTTCGTAATTATTTTTCTTCTACATTACTTGACCGAATTTGAGGAAATCTAAATATTTAAATGCGAAAGGTCACTTACTCATTCACTCATCACAAAATATCGAAAACCGCTTCTGTACTCGTATAAAGATGAAATTTCGCAAAAAGGTAGTTTATAGTATAAAGATGAAATTTCGTAAAGAAGTTGTTTATAGTTAGTAGACGTCTGCTAAGAACGGATTTTGCGACAAGGCGGATCAAGAAGGTCTAAGCCTTGGACAAGTTCGAATTACAGTTTCGCTCAAAATAATAAAACTTGCCTAGGGACGAACCCGAACAAAGCGAGGGTGAATCGTATATATTCATATACTTATATGAATCAAATCAAATATTCTTTATTGCACGCCAAAAATTTACATTAAATATATTAAAGTAGAAATAGCACAATAGGCAAGAGTGCAAATAATGCAATCGATTGAAGCAAGAGTTAGTCGTTAGTGTTTATTACAGGAAGTAGAGTCACAGTAAAAATATTTTACACAAAAAGATAAGGGTCAAAAAAAAATAATCTTAATGCTTTCTTAAATTTACGCAAATATTTGAAATTTTGAATAATACTATCTTTTCGACACTTCGGTAGAGTCTCTCTCGACCACGATTGCTGTAAAGCATTCGAAACATCGGTAACCAAAAATTAAAATAAATCCTCGACAAAATTCGAAAAGATGCAAGTAGTTTTATTTAGAATAATCTTTCCTTTTGAAACTCATAAACATTTCGACCACATTTTTAATATTGAAAAAGACGTGAGAAGACGTAACGTAGTATTTATATTTTAGTTCATAAATAAAAGTAAAAGTAATATAACCTGATTGAAAATACACATAATCTATTTGCCAATTCTAGACTTAGCCTAGACCGATATCGCCATGTTAATAAATCGTAGTGACCTAAATTACTTTTATTAGAATATCTATCAGTATCGATCGCCCAAACTAGGGCGAGGGGTGATGACACATATCTGTTGAATAATAATCGCTTGTGTATTCGTATAATGGATAATGGAAAAGCTTGTGGGAATAGTATTATGGAAGCTCTTAACCAATTTGGCAAATGGAAACTTTGCGCTATCTTTGAAATATTGTATTGTACTTCTATAAGAATAATATTTATTGAATTTTGAAATAAGTCAGTATTAGGTAGAGATTTTAACTATTTTGTAAATTAGGTTCTATCTATTTTGTAAATTCTTCTATTCAAGTTTCTGCGAAAATCTAACTTAGGTTAAACGGTTAAACGGTAGTCTGTTTTGAAACACGGTTAGTAGTTTTAGACATGCAGAGGCCAAATGAATAACCCATGTGAGGTTTTAAAGTAATATATTCATATATACATGTATTTCGTTTATATTCTATATAGCACTAAGCTAATGCTAATAGAATTCCTGAATGCTCTATTCATTACCATCTTCACTTATTATTAGAATTGTTTATATATAGATATGGCTCTATAAGGCAAATTAATTGACGTCACTCAGTACAGATGTAACCGTTCCGTTGACTGAATGTAATAATAGTAGAAACTGTAGAGGTCAAGGTTCAATTCCCCGCCAGGGAAAGAAATAAAATGAGATAACAACGTCTCTTTCTTACTCTCAACGAAATCATAAGTGAAAAAGAGATTAAATCAAGTATTATTAAGGGGCAAGCCGTTGGAGCGTTTAAAAAAACGTTCGTTGATGAATCACTACCCAGCGCAAAACATGGCATGTTTATGTTAAGCAACATGTTTATGTTAAGCATTCGAATATAGACCTTAAATTATAGGTGTTAGGTGATATTTTAATGAATAAGAATTAGTGTTTACGATTATTATTATAGGTTAAATTATATTATTACAATTATTCACAATGTGCAAGCCAGAGAAGGATAATATATACATACTAGCAATTACTGCGGCTCCGCCCGCGCCAAGAGGGTGTAAATTTAGTGTTATAAGAATTTTTTGATGCCAAATCACAAAAAAGTAAATATTAAAAATTTGGTCTAAATATAAAAAAATAAAATAAAAATCTAGAGAGGGACACCCTTATCACCGAGGGGAATAAAAACTAGCCTATGACCTATTCTCAGACCTACCGAATACACACCATAGAGTATATTGCTACTGATACACACAAAAAAATTCAAAGTAATCGGTCAAGCCGTTTCGGAAGAGTTCGATAACAAACACTGTGACACGAGATTTTTATATATTAGAATATAATATATTGATATAAGTTAGAAGACCTACATTAAAATGGTAAACACGATAGGGATAATATATAATTATATTACTTACATTGACATTCAATGATTGGTTATGAACTGTTTGAGAAGCTTTAAGTTTATCTACACTGCTTTAATATTATTTATTTTGCCATACTAATGTATAATATTATGTTGATGAAAATATTTGAAGCTATATTTGTTTATTTTTTTCGTTAAATAAACCAGCTCTACCGTGCATATATTGATACAGGAATACGATAGAGATATAATTTGTAAAGGAAGTTATAATAATTTACATATTAACAACAGTTTTCTAACAATTTAATGCAAACATAGAGACATAGTATGAAAGGAAACGACAATTTATCGTAGAACCGGCTTAGAAGTTGCCTGATATGCTTGTTTCGTGTTTAGGTATCTGGATAATGCAGGTGTTTGCAAAACTGTATTATAAGTGTATAATTACATGGATATATAAAATAATTACAATATTGTATTAAGTATATGTAGTTATAAATAACAAAGACCGTGTAAAGTGAAATAGTAGTGAAAATACTTGTTACTTTCATATTTTTCGTAATAAGCGTTTGCTTTTCGACTATTTAATCAAATGTTTTATATTTTCGTCTTTAGAATTTGCTTATATTAGGAATTATTATGTTATCCTAATAAAAAGTTTCCAGTATTCAATCTTGACTGTTTTTAAAAATGTAGAGCAAGAGAAAAAAGGATTACCTAAGGTTTGTAACATTCTAAATACATTTCACGAAGAAAACATTAAAATATTCATAGTTAATTATTATTTTAATTACACTAATAAATATTTATGTATTTTATGTAATTTTACTTATTGCTTACCTGCATTTGAAGTAGTCTAGAGCCTCCGCCTTTCTCCATTGTTCACTAAAAATCTTTATTCAATTTAATTTAACACTTAATGGAAGACACGGTTATTATTATATATCAATATAAAACAGCAAACAAAATATAATTTAATATTTACACACACGCGATTTACACATGACTATTCACAAAATTTGACACATTAATTTGACAGTTTAATAGTTTTACCGCCGATTTGTTTTTGAAAATGGAATGTACGTTCGGAAAATACCGCGCTATTTTTATAGACTAATGTATTAACGCATACAGCCGGCATGAATGAGTTCGGCCCACCGATTAAACAACTTAAACAAGCTTCGGTCGCCAAGCGACTACGGCTTAGCTGCACAGCCGCGAGATGGCGGCCTCTAGTGCATGTCTGCGCGCTGAGTAATCGCATTGCAAATTGCAACGCCCCATTATATTATATTAAAGGATAAGTTTCCTAAGACATAAATTGAATTCAATATACGATAAAAACTTTTATAATTAAAATCTTTTAACGAGGACCCTTTTCGGTTACTTTACTATATCTTATCACAACATAATTGCGTAATATACTAATATACTACTTCGTATTTGATTATATACAGTATTAAATGCATTATTATTTTATAAAATACACGAAAAATCAATACAAAGCCGCCATAGGTGCTATACCCATTTAGTGCATAATGTAAAACATCTGCAGTGCCGTCTGCATCGCGGATGCTGCAGTGTTTTATAGATCTTATAGAATAGATTCGCAAACTGATACTGAGCTTTTACATCTTTTAAGCACTCTGAAATATTAAAAAAAGATGTTGTAATGTATATTTTTGAGACGAATTTATTTATTAATATTCTTTCTATAAGGTATTTAAATATTGATATAATAAAATATGATAAACGACGAATAATTTATTAAAATATTATCTATGTAAGGTAAGTATTTATAGCTTGACAAAATACTACGTATAAAATTAAATCGTTTGTCCCTGATTTTAAAGTACAAATATTTACAGTATCTAATATTCATTGAGGTCGTACGAATATTTGCACGATATCATAAACAAATAAATTCATAATATTAGTCTGTCTGCCGGCTAATCTTTACATTGACTGGTCAAATTTTGTTTAACTGGAGTGAGGGGACCATACTGAATATGACCGATTGATGATTCATCACCATCATCAAACGGTTTTATTATCACAATTATCAATTATCTTCCGGATTGCGATAGAGAATAGAAGCTTTTTTAAAAACTTGTCGTTGACAGCCGAATGGAATCTATAATTCGAAATATCTTTGGTAGTAATAAAAGTTTTAACGAAAATAGCATAAGTGCAGAGGAAAAAACATACATCAATACATATTGAAAACAAAGTCCTCCGCCGCGTCTGTCTGTCTGTCTTTTCGCGAAAAACTCAAAAACTACTGCGCCGTTTTTCATTCATTTTTACCAATAGATACAATGATTCTTCAGGAAGGTTTTAGTATATAATTTGTCAAGTTTTTGTATACATTGGCTAAAATATACTGATATCCGTTGGAAGTGTCGAAAAAATAAGCCGTCTGGGAGCTTTCATGGAAAACGCTGCCCAATTCCTTTGAGATATAACAAAATGATGTATGGTGGAATTTTATGTCTTATATAGGTCTACAAAAAAGTCCGCGATGGCATATGTCTATTTTAAGGATAAAATACTACTATCCATTTTAATAATTTAAAAAATGGGCAATTACAAAGCGGTAATTGGAAAGCTATTTACACAAATACGGAGGATTAATAAATCCTCATCATTTTAAATAAGTTATATATAATAAAGAGAATTATATATATTTAATCATTTCATACACATTATTTTAATCTTTTACACCATATAATTTAAACGAATATCTTACGAGTAACCGAAAAAAATACCGACGCGAGAATAAAATGCGAGCGCTGCTTCAAGCGCCGCTTCGCTTGATGCAATCGCCGAACCTACCCCGCACCGTTTTGCCCACTGTTTAGCTAATAGCTTTGATTTAGCATCATAAAATTTCTAATAAAAATTAAGCTGAATAAGCCGTTACAAATGATTATGACAGTTCTAAGTGTTTTTATCTGAAGTTGTCTCTGTGGCTTAATCAGGAAAAAAAGACCTTGTAGGTTTTTAGTATATACTCTCTGGTGGAGCCATAAAAAAGAAAGGTTGGGAGAGCGAGATTGCGTGGACTGTATTTAAATAGAATTCTATGCGGGAAAAATAAGTTCAGAATATAAAGAAATGTTTGCGCACTATTTCACTGAATTTATTTAATATAAGAAAAATTACAGCGTACACGTCGTTGACAGCAATTCGATTAATAATCTAATGACAGTTGACAGTAACATTGCCAGTATACAATTCAAAAAATATATTTTAATTTATTTATGTTGTTGCCAACATAAGCTGCGGCCTCGAGAAACAATTCTTAATAAGTAAAAAAAAAAACAACATATGGCATGTTAATTGTCTGCAAATGCATTACTATCATTACATTATAAATCAATACAAATATACACAACAAAAAATGAACTTATACACTTTAATGTGTCTAGATATAAGTTAGCGGTAAGTATATAATTTTAAGTTTGCTTACACAGATATGTATATGTACTTTGATAATTATTGTTACAGAATTTGTTTTTATATTAATTATAATTTTTGCTTACACAGTAATATAATAAATTTTTACAACAATTATAACTTTTGCAACAATATAACAATCATAACTTTTGCTTGAGTAATATTTTAAATATGCCTATAAAACAATAGGGAAGTAACATTTTAAAGAAGTTTTAAATTTGTACAACTTTGACACAGTAATATTTTAAATACAATTCCGCTTATCAGTACTACAAAAAGAAAGCAATATTATAACGAATAGGGTTTCACCCACGTAAAAAATAAAGAAACATTAGATTTAAGTAAGACAAGTTCCCATTCTCTTACATTTATAATATATTATATATATAGATTACATTAGTCTTATTTTGATATTTTAGCTAATGAGATAGTTAACATAGTTAATGCTATATATGTAGTTATAAAATAATAGGTTAAAAAAGTAGCAATCAGATCTATCTTATATTTTAGTGTCTATAGGTAAAGGGCAGATTTTCGATATAGACCTATTATGAATATGACCATTGGGAGTTTTAAGTGCAACAGCCCTGACACAACCATCTTTACCAGGAAAGGTAGCTGTTACTCTAGCCATGGACCAGTGCAGAGGTGACGAGTTGTCATCACGCAGTAGTACTAAGCTACCTACATTTATATTTGATTTAATATCGCGCCATTTTGGCCTGCTTTGCAAAAGAGACAGATAGTGCTTACTCCAGTACCTCCAAAAGTTTTGCTTCATCTGAACAGTTAACAACCAGAATTTTAATAAGCTTATTGGGCTATCTTTGACGTCATGTTCTGGGTACGTATTTAGAGGAGCACCTGTTAGAAAATGTCCTGGGGAAAGATATGAAAAATCATTAGGATCTGCGGAAACGGCAGTCAGTGGCCTTGAATTGAGAATACCTTCTATTTCGGTTAAAACAGTATTTAGCTGTTCGTAAGTAAGTAACGCTTTACCGACCACTCGCTTGAGGTGGTGTTTGGTACTTTTAATACCACTTTCCCAGAGTCCTCCGAATATCGGGCTGTAACTTGGTATGAAGTGAAAATTGATACTTCGCGCCGATGCGAAAGATTGCACCTGATATTGATGACTCTTAGAATTTTGCAATCGGTACAATTCATCTAATTGGTTCCTTGCCCCCTTAAAGGTAGATCCATTATCGCAGTGTACATCACTGGGCAGATTTCGTCTCGCGATAAAGCGCTTGAAACAAGCGAGGAACGTTTCGGTCGTTAGATCAGAGGCGAGTTCCAGATGAATCGCTTTCGTTACAAAGCAAATAAACAAAACAATGTAACCTTTTGTTATAACTGGTTTCCTAATGCGACTGTTTTTTACTGAGACCGGCCCAGCGAAGTCTACTCCAACCTTTTGAAACGGGCGGCATGGATGGACTCTATGCGCGGGCAAGGAACCCATTAGCTGAGTTGCAGCGACAGCCTTCAATCTGAAACAGGTTACACATTTATAAATTATCTTTTTTACTGTACGTAATCCGTCTATAATCCAAAATCTTTGTCTGAGGGAAGAAAGTAATAATTTTTGCCCTGCATGTAATAACTTTATATGTTCATCTCTAATAATCAAGGCAGTAATTTCTGAAGCTTTAGGTAATATTGCAGGATGTTGGCCTGTGTAGGGGATTGATGCGTTTTGTAAACGGCCACCTACTCGCATCACACCATTCGCATCCAGAAAAGGAGTCAATGCTTTTAAATTACCTGTTAGTCCCTTTTGACACTTAAGAGATTTAATTTCAGCAGAAAAATATTGCTCTTGTTCATGTTTAACTATCATCATCAATGATCTATTAATTTCAAAAGCCGTTAAGAAACCTTGTTGCTTATTGGCTTGAGGTTTAATATTTTTGCAAAACCTAACTACATATGCAAGCACACGAGTCATTTTGTTTATACTAGAAAACTTTTTTAGCCTTTCAAATATATTGGAATCAGTTGTGGTAGTAGCAGCACATAAAAGACTACCATTGGTCTGCAAGCCAGGCAGATGTGTTGGCGCTGCTAATGCACCAAATGATTCAAAAGTATGACATTTGTTTTGCAAGAAGGGTGGACCATGCCACCACAACTTGTGGTCTTTGAGCTCATGGGGTTGAAGACCTCTGCTGAGGCAATCAGAAGGATTGTCCTCAGTATTTACATATTGCCAATGGCAGTTGTTTGATAGTTCCCTTATTGCTCTAACCCTATTTGCAACATAGGTTTGTAACTTTGCGTCATCGGTTGTAAGCCACGACAAAGCTATTTGCGAGTCAGAGAAGAGGTAAGTGTTATTAATATTTATTTTATTACTAAGAGTATTAAGTACCTTTTTACATAACTTAGCCAGTAATAGCGCTGCGTTCAACTCTAGCCTAGGTATTGTTAGTTCTTTTCCGAGTGGATTTATCCTCGACTTCGAACATAGCAACTGGACGAGCACATTGCCTTGACTGTCGATAGATCGTAAATATAAGCAACACCCGTAGGCCACGGAAGAGGCGTCAGCGAAACCTATCAGCTGTGTGGTGATGGTGTCTGGTAGTTTAACACAGCGGGGAACGCTGAGTGGCTCCATCTGTGTCAAGCCCCTAGCAAAATCGACCCAAGAATGGCGTATGTCATCTGGGGGAATAGAGTCCCAGCTAGTATTGGTAGCCCACAATTTTTGCATGATTACCTTTGCATGAACAAATATTGGCCCTATAAGTCCTAATGGATCGTAGAACTTACTTATGTAACTAAGTATATCGCGTTTCGAGTCATTTCGACTAATATATGAATCGGGGCATGTAGTTTTGAAAACATCTTTTTCAATATCAAATGTGATACCTAATGTTTTTACATACGTTTCATGTTTTTGCAGGTCTAGCTCATTTACATTTTGACAAATTTTATTTACATTCTTTAGGACTAAATTGCAGTTGGATGCCCACTTGTGGAGTTCGAACCCTCCTATAGAAAGTAACTGAATTAATTCCGTTTGCATTTGGAGCAGTTGTTCTTCTGAACAGCTGTTTGCCAATATGTCATCTACATATGTATTATTTTCTAAAATTGAAGATGCTAGTGGAAACTGATCTTTATACCTGGCAGCGAGCTCTATTAAGCAACGGGTGGCTAAGTATGATGATGATTTTAGCCCATAAGTGACAGTTTTAAGTTGTATGCACCTAATATCTTGTTCGGGAGATTCGCGCCATAAAATATTTTGTAGTGATCTATAAGACGGGTCTAAATCAATACACCTAAACATTTTTTTTATATCACAAATAAAGAAAAAATTTTCTAGTCTGAATGCAATAAGTGTATCAAAAAGATCTTTTTGCACCACTGGACCGTTGAGTAAAATATCATTCAAAGAAATTTTTTTACTAGTTTGCATCGATCCATCAAAGACAACTCTAAGTTTGGTGGTGACAGCATTTTGTTTAATTACTGCATGGTGTGGTAGAAAATAAACTGGGTCCTTAGACATATCATAACTATTTATATCGCAGTATTCACCATGATTTAACTCTAAATATTGATCAATAAATTTTTTATACTGATAGAAAAGGTTTGGATCAGTATGTAATCTTTTTTCTAAGTTAAGAAATCTTTTGTAGGCCAAATGAAATGACTCCCCTAGCTCAGAGTTAACTTGTTGTAATGGAACTTTAATAGGCATTGAAACTTGAAATTTATTATTCTCTAGTTTAGTAGTTTCATTAAAAAGTTTTTCACAATATTCATGCTCTGGCAATTTATCAGGAAATATTTCAGGTACCTGTTCGGTTTTCCAAAAAGAACTCAAAGAATCGCTCAAACTATCATTACATTTATGACAAAATAAGGATACAACCTTGTTAGACTTTTTATATCTAATTGCTGCACTGCAACTGCGGCCAGCAACAATGTGTCCGAAGGATGTGTGGACTATGGTTGGTACATTGGAGTGCATGGTGTCCACTGTCTCAGGACACTGGCCAGAGGGAGAAGCTTTCCCTTCAGGCTGTGATAGCAGGACCTGGAAGAAGACATCTGCTCCTAGTAAAAGATGCACATCACCGGGTTTATTGAAGCTGTCATCGGCCAGTTTGCAGTTCACGGGCAATGTTAGATTTGATATGTCTATTGGTGCTTGTGGCAATTTGGTTGTGATATTTTTTACAACATGACAGTTGACATTGACCTTGAAGGGATAAACAGTAGAATGCACATCAAGGCATATGCTTTGGTCAACTGTTTGTTCAGCATTTGTAATACCTACTATTGTAGTGTTACTAGTGTTAGTATTTATGCCTAGCAAATCGATAACCTTTTGTGTGACAAATGAAGCTTGTGACCCGCTGTCAAGCAGTGCCCTAGTAAAAATAATTGTACCCGACTGAGATATTAACTTTACACGTGCAGTAGGCAATAAGACATGACTATGAGAAGCATTTGACAAAAGAGTGACAGAGGGTGTTAGGGATGCTTGTTTATGGTTATTAATATTATTTTGATGCAGCAGGGTATTGTGCTCCTGTTTGCATTCCGCACATCTAAAATGAAATTTGCATTTATATTTATGTGGAGACAGACATATCTTGCATAATTTGTTGGCAGTAGCGAACTCGATACGCTTACTTGGTGCTGCCATTTTAAAAGAGGGACATTGAAAAAGCTTATGTGCACACTTACAATACATGCATGTTGCAGAAGCAGGATTTGCAGCTACAGCGTGGCTGGCAAGCCGCTGTGGCTGTTGCTTCTGTTGTGTGAAGCTGCTCCCCGTTGAGAAGTTGTCCAAAGCTAGCGCTCGTTTTTCCAGGTAACTCAGAAACTCTTTGATAGTGGGACGAGAGTTGTTATCCCTGTCCATCTGGAAAGCTCGACTGGAAAAGGAGTCCAGCTTCCGGGTTAGAATACATACTATAATGCTGTCCCAGGAGTCCACTGGTTCGTCGAGGTTTTTGAGTGCAGCCAGGTGTTGCTTCACCTCCGAAATCATATTTCGCAGAGTTGAAGTAGTTGACTTTGTCATAGCAGGCAAATCTAAAAGTGTGTAAACATGTTCATGAACTATTTTTGTTTTATTGTCGTATCTTTCCTGTAAAAGTTTCATAGCCTCTGTGTAACTTACATCTTGTAAAGGTAAATTGTTAATTAATGCATGTGGTTCCCCACTTAAAAAGCCTTTTAAATAGTAAAGTTTTTGCACTGGTGTTAGAGAAGTGTCATTATGTATCATAGCGTTGAAAATGTTAATGAATTCGTAGTATTCAGTGTACTTACCAGTGAATGTAGGTATGATTACATTAGGAAGCTTTATTTTGGAGGTACATGGAGCAGCTAATTGCATTGCAGACTTGTTTAATAAAGTGTTAAATTTAGTTACTAGGTCTAGATAAGTATCCTCAATTAAACTAGAATCTTCGGAGTCGTTTATGTCGACAGCTAATATTTTGATGCAATATTCATTGTATTCAAAGAAAACTGATTCTAGCCTAGCCAGTGATGCTCTAATTTTCTCAGGAGTAGCATCATTGTATAGTTCTGCGTCCATGTTTTTCTTAAGTTTCGTTATTGAGGCCTTTGCGTAGCCCCTACCGGCCACTAATGCTTTTAATTCGGCCATCGTGCCTAGTTACACTGATTATTCTACTATTACAATTGAATTTATAATTAATTACAATTAATGACTATTTACTATTACTAATATTACACTTTTACAGTCTTTTAATAGAAATAAATAACTTGCGACAGTAAAAATTCGAAAATTGCACACTTTTCACTCACGATCGGGAAGATAGATAGCACAAAATGGCGGAATGGCGGGTTTTGGCGTCGTCGCGTAGCGTTGTTGCGCTTGCGGTGTCTCACGAGAGTAGTCGAAGTACGCCGAAGCACAGCCGAAGGCAGTTATCTCGCTCGCACAGTCGTCTGGACGTTGCTTCGTGATTGGATCGTGGAGTGACGTTTTTCGCAGCTGGAAGATCGACGCGTACGATTGGTGCTCGAATCTCGATAGATTGCGAGATCCGAAATCGATGATCCAAAATGGCTGACTGACCTTTGAATTTTGATACAATGGATAATAGTTGCAGCGATGAAAATGCGATGATTTCTTTTTTCTAGATTAAATTTATTCTGAATTGTTTCTTCTGCCGAGTTCTTTCGCTTTGTTCTGGTCGCCGAAGAAATCTCGCGTAGTTTGCGTGGTAGCACGGAGACACGTGGCTGCGCCGCTGTTGTAGGAATTAATTCCTGTTCTTGCAGAGCACATGAGGTCGCGTATCTATTTGCGTGGTAGCACGGAGACACGGGTTTTTTTCGATCGATAGGACCAAATTTGTATGAACGGCTCGAAGAACCAAATTTTTTATGGTGGAGCCATAAAAAAGAAAGGTTGGGAGAGCGAGATTGCGTGGACTGTATTTAAATAGAATTCTATGCGGGAAAAATAAGTTCAGAATATAAAGAAATGTTTGCGCACTATTTCACTGAATTTATTTAATATAAGAAAAATTACAGCGTACACGTCGTTGACAGCAATTCGATTAATAATCTAATGACAGTTGACAGTAACATTGCCAGTATACAATTCAAAAAATATATTTTAATTTATTTATGTTGTTGCCAACACTCTCTGTTCACTGAGTGCTGTGTGAATTTTGAATATCGCACTTTACAAAGTTTATATCTCCTATTGACTGACCCTCTAACATCAGCTAAGGGAAGAGGTTGTAGCAAAAGAAACTAAAATGAATTTATATTTATTATTCTAGGTAAAAAATTTTGAATTCAAAATATTGAATTTTACGTAGGAAATCTTTTAATGTAATTATCAATTAAATTAAATCAATTATTATCATTAATGTGGTTCAGTCTCTGTTAGGCAACTTTTTCAGTTTGCAAGCTATATACTTGTTATATTAGAGGCGCTCGTTAGTCTCGTGGCAATTCAGCTGGGCGGAAAACCAAGAGATACACTGAGAGGTTATCCACTGCGGAAGGCGGTATACCTTGCAAGATGCTCTTGATACTTTTTTAATAGCAGTCTGGACCGTGGAAGCAACCTATGGTTATTGTTGTTTACTTCGGCAAAACTGCCGTCAGAGCGTCATGGTTAAGGACATCGATCCTACCCCATCGGTTTCGAAGGTTTCGCTGGATTTTGGTGGATAGTACTGGCTTGACAATAACTCTCACACGCATTTGCAATCTATCACCAATGTGAGGTAGGTAAGGTTTAAAGAAAGAAATAAAACATAGGTTTCACCTTATCGGCGTTTATTTTACAAAAGTTACATACAAACATTTTATATTGAACGTTATCTATTGTTCACACACCAGTGCCACCTACCACGACTACACTCTTAGCTGTTATACGGTAGGTACTTCATATATTTTGTATCCGCTGCGATTTTCATTCTTTAGGCCGATTTTTATATTTTTCATATAACTTAGATTAAGGGTGTGACATTCTTACAACAGCGCCATCTAGTTCCGTGGTAAGCTACGAGGCTTGTGTTACGGATACCAGATAGTTGATATACTACATATATATAACTTTAAGAACATACATATTATAAATATATAATAACTCAGTATTCCAATTATCATAAATTTTTAACAAACATTATATTGTACTGTAGCTCAAGACAAGAAAACATTATATTGTACTGTAATTCAAAACAAAATATGCATTTAGGTACTTCACCTATATACCTAATACAAAGCAATTATGATGAATTTTTAATATATATACCTTGGTAAATAGAAAGTAAAAATGTACATAGATAAAATGTATTTTTTAAGTAAATAATAATTAAAAAATATCATTAACTTCAAAAGTTCTCTGAGCGACAAACTCTTGTTGTAAGAACTTTTTCAAAATTTTGTTCAGCATTTCTGGGAGAATTGGTAGAAAGATTCAAACTGTAAATGAGAATATTAATATAAAACAAGCTTTTGGTTCTCTACTGAGCTTACTGAGCTTAATAAAGGTAACGTTCATTATCAAATCGCAGCGCATACTAAGATTTCTATTGGAGTTTTGCTAATTGCAATCGATGTTTGAATCACTGGTAATGCAATTACAATATACGATTAAAAACTTTAAGTTTGACACACGTTCTGGCAACAAAATGTATTAAGATTTACATTAATTCAATATATCTCTCTAATTGCTTACAAGACTTTTGACTAAATTGATCATTGCACTTCACAATAAAGTTTTATACTATGTAAGTTAAAATGTATGGTTACTCAAATCTCTCACAAACTGTAAAGAGAATTCATTAAGAATACTCTATATTTTACTAAAATGCATAATATTACATACAAAACTCAAAAGCAATTGCAAAATCAATTAGACAAGTGCAGGTTACAAAAATATCTATTTCGACGAATCCAGCGTCATCTTATATTTTATTGAAAACGGAAGAATTTGTACGATGATTCTAAAAATTCAGACGTTGCGACTTAAAACACTTTAAATTAAAGAACACATGTTGGAGATACGGTTTCACGCAACTATCACTAAGACACATCTAATTTATCTAAAAGATAAACTCGTACTTACATAATTTGCTACTAAATCTATAGTTGCATTGTAAGATTTCTTTGTGGCCATAATTTTTAAACATATCTTCGATCTGTTTATTACCGACTACCGTACTAGCTTTATAAGTATATTTTATATAATTTTAATACTAAAATAATATGTTGATAACCAATACTATATAGTAGATCCAGGTGATTTCACTTAGCATGGCGACAAATATCAATCTTTATCATTATTAATGTTGTTAGTCAGTTTTCTGAAAACATTATTAAGGAAATCGTTCATTTTTAACTATTTGCTGGTATATAATCATTTACGTTTATCTACACTGGTCATAGGGTTTGCTGATTTCACCGTTCCACCGCTGGGCACTGGCCATCCAATTCGAAGAGGATCAGACCGTAGAGTTTTGGACACTTGCAAACTCACGTGTTTTTCATAAACCACTTTTGATCATATTGTATGAATTTGAATTGTATTGATCATATGTATTTCCACATAAGAAATCTTGCAATACAACAGCCGCCGGGCGAGGGTTACATTTGCGGTTACCGTGTCTAGGATTGTACACAACACAGGTATTAGGTAAATAACGTTAGGCAGTCTTTGGGTAGGTCGGAAGATTTTATAGCGTCTAGATATAATTATAATTTTCACAATAATTTTAATATTACCACACTAAACGCACCGACCATTTAGTGGGAAACTGGTGAAGGAGCCTATTTACGCGATTTAATACATCATTTTAAATTTATTTCTTGTCAAGGCCATTTTTTCTGAAAAAATTCATTTAAAGTACACAATTTACAATTTATCATCCCAATTTAAAAGTATTTGGGAGTTTGATTATTCCATTATTACAGTATAGCTTCGAATAGGCTCCCTATTTAGCGGGTACTTTAATTATTCTACCGACCAAAGTCTACATACTAACACCAAATCAATTTACTTACGTCTAAATATATTAATACTTTCAATACTTTAATGGATAATTATTATTTCAATGGTAATTGGTGTTATGAGGGACAAAGCGAATTTTTCTTATCACTAGACATTTTACTATTAAATTGAAAGTTTTAGTGTTTGTTCACTTTGTATTCTGCGATTCCACAGTAAATGTGTAACTATATATGTGTAGAATACGAAACGTTTGCAATATAAGCATAACATTACCCTGCATTCGTACACGTAAAATTTTCAAAAAATTTTGAAAAATTTTAAAGGGATAAAAAGTAATTCGATTTCGGATAAAATTTTTATAAATCTGTAAAAATATTTTCGCAATATATTATATAAATGCGAACGAAATTGGGATGGAAGGGGAAGGGTCATAATTATCCAACTCGAGATCTATTAGGTACGGTGCTTAAGAAGTCTATGTCTAAAATTGAACATCGTCTAAGTGTTATAGGTCGTACATTAAAATACGAGAATCTAAGGTATATGGCTACACACATCATTTCTATGACAAACACAGTTACGACTAAAGAGCATGCAAGTATTACATGTATTATCGACTGAACCATTTAATTTGAGACTCAGAATACGCTTTTACTCTCACATTATTGTTCCGCAATGTGATCATATATAAAATTCATAAGATACTTCGCAGTACTTGGAGTTTATTTTAATTGGCACATATTAATTTCTTCGTGACCAGCACATGAACTGACTTTACTTAATATTGAGCAATGAATGTGATGTAGGAATATTATAATCAATTCGAATATTTTGTGACAGAATTACAATGGATCTGTCAAATATTTAATATATTGCTAGTGCCCGTAAGTATTTCATCTTCAGGGAATGTACAAATGTCAGCTTCTTTCTCCTATCTTACCAACCACCGTGTACCGCATGGTTTGGAATTCTGGCGGAGGAAATGACAACAACTTGGTATTAGAATTGACGCAAGTGTTAGTGTACTTTTATTCTTGAAAATGCATAGAAGACTTTAAATAGTGTAAGACAGGTATATAAAGAGGGCACCGTATTAATTTAACATTTGTCCACTGGAGAACTAGCAATATAATATGGTATTAAATGTATGTGTATATGTAAAACAAAAATTCATCGTATTCTTGATTTTTCATCTGATAATATCACAAATCAGACCAATTAAAGTTTACATCATAAAATCCCCACAATCTACTCCGAAGTCCCAGTCATCAGATGTAGTGGCAGTGTCGTCATATTCTGCGAGAGCCTGTTCATAGGCGGATGCTTCGTAGGCTGTGACGCCGTCCAGCATCAAGCACGCTTCGGAAACATTGGTGT
This sequence comes from Boloria euphrosyne, assembly GCA_951802675.2. Lineage (NCBI taxonomy): Eukaryota > Metazoa > Arthropoda > Insecta > Lepidoptera > Nymphalidae > Boloria > Boloria euphrosyne. The sequence goes on from OX637888.1 coordinate 11,821,721, forward strand.
GGTGCATGATCGGCATCGCGTGGAGAGCGAAGTCGTCACCTTCTTGGGACCAGGTAAGACCTGAAATCATTATTTATTAAAATAATTTTAAAATATGTAGTAAGTAAAATTAACAAAATATGGAATTGTAAATTGTAATATGTAGTTCTATATCATATTTGACTTTTTATTTTCCTCTAATACTTACGTCCACTCCACACTCCATTTGGTAATGTGACCCATCCCCATCCCTGTCCCCAAGCAAGCTCGTGATCCAGCTGCCCTGCAAGGGGCACTTGCCTCTTGATCACAGCAACCAGTCCACGACCGTCCAGCGCTCCTACAGCGTTGCGAGAAGAACGTGCATACATTTCAGACGATGTCGATGCTGTGAACAAATGATTTATTTTAAATTACAAGTCCCGAGTTTCTTAATTATAAAGAAAATAGTACAAAAAAGCATCAATAATTAAAGAGTTAATCCATTTTTTCTGTTAAAGACAAAGTTTTTCAAAACAATATATTCAAAATATTTCACACCTACACCAAAAATATTTTATATTTTAAAAGCTTTCGCCATTTTGCCGGGTTTCATCTATCTAAATTTCAGCTTTTTACTTATGTTACATTTAATTTTTTTTACATTATATTTAACTACAATAATAATGTTGTCACTAATTTTAGCTTCTAAAGATATATAAAATAGAACTGTTAGCGCCACAGCGGTATACATCCAATAATAAGCCATGGCGAGCGTCCGGGGAATAAAGAAACAGCTGGGGCATTATCTTTAAATTAAAAGCGGCAAATCTTAGTACGACATAATAAATGGAGCCATCTGGTACCTACTGTAGGCAACATAGTGACTTAGACGTTCAACGCTGTTTATTATAATCTATTTATTACAATTTAGTCTTGAAATGTTAATAATAAATAGGGTAAGTCCGTAATTTTTTCTGTAAAACAAATTTCAGTCAATCTCTTAGAGAACTAGCAACAGCGACCTATTTACCAACCTTCCAAAGAAAAAAAGCATATATCAATAATAATATTTTTGATAGTAGAATCAGCCATTTATAAGTGCAGGACATATCCTCCCTTCAATAGGAAGGATTCACGTGTTTCTGTGGAACAAAATTTCAGACAAACTCACGTATATAAGGAAAGTAATTAGCCATATTAATCCATCGTGATGAGGCAAAATTGTTTGTATCTAATCTCAGACGGTCGAAGTTTTGCGGCCGCTAGGTCAGTCGTTAGACGGGTTATCATGATTGCAGGCGTAGAGCCGAATAAAACCCTATTTAGTGAGAGTATCCTTCATTATAATTCGCATAATATCGTAGCTTTAGATCAAATAAAGGGCTTAAGATGTAGCTAGAACATTCTCTACAATTATCCTTATGATATATTTTAGATATTGTTGTCTCAATGCGGACAGAAAGTTTAATGTTTTTCATATTTCTGTTTTAAATTCATTTAATTAATAAATTCGGTTAAAAATATATTCATCTGTTAACAAGTAATTTGTCAGTCTTTATACTCTTATTATTATCCTTACTAATATAATAATTCCAAATCACCTCTGTCTGTCTGTCTGTCTGTCGCGGTTTCACGCCAAAACTACTGAACCGATTTAAGTGAAATTTGGTACACAGATAGTCTAGAGCCTGAGAAAGAACATAGGCTACTTTTCAAGGCGAAAAAAGAGATGTAAGGGGTTGAAATAGGGGACGAAAGTTTGTATGGAAATTAAGTCATTTAGAAGCTTGAAACTTATTTTTTAGTTAAGACATTCAAATTTTGTAAAAAAAATATACTAAATGGGGTAGGTAGGTAAACCTAGGGACGAAACCGAGTGAAGCGAGGGCGAGTTGTTAGTATTATTTATAATTAATTATTTTATAATATAGAATAGTTCAAGAGTCTTAGATTATTTCCTTTGCCAAAATCAGTAAGAAGTAAGAGCTTGTGCTAGTGTAAAATAAAAATGCTTCAAATTCTGAACGAATACAAAAGAACAGATGACAGCAGAAATTCCACACGACAAATATTAGATTGAGCCAGAATTTACGAATATGTCTTATACCTGCTATGAGATTTTTGAAATATTATAAACTTTACCCTTTTGTAATAAGATCTACTTTCAGTCAATAGCTTTTGAAAGTGATATAACTTGAGCGTTGATTAATGCGACACCCAAAATCGATTTGCCGTTGTTTGAACCGTAAACTCGATTATCGGAGATCCGAGTCAGTAATTTTGTAAATGGTAGGTTTTTTACTTTTACATTTATATATAAATATCTAGAAACTAGGGACTCTTGCTAAATTAAAATACTAAAAATATAACCAAATGCGTTAAGAACCCTAAGAACTTTTTAAGGAATTTATTTTTTCTTATCAATAATTTGTCGGATAACTATAAATATCCCTGATCCTTATCGATGCCGAATTAAAGCTTTCTAGTACGAAACAGTTCTTTGTAAGCGTATCACTAACTTACGCTTACTGCTTACTAACTTACTTTGCTAAAATGCTTAGGACCTTGAATTTTTAGGTTACTTCTAGGTGAAAAAATGTGAAAGTTTGGAATACTGAATGTGTTTTTACTTACAAGTTACAGGACTTTTAATTTCTAATCAGCTAGTTCAATATACATATTTATAAAAATATAATTATTTAAGTGGATACAAATAAAAGCTTATGTTAAGCTCAAAGTTTCTTTGCAACAATATAGTAAATTCATATGAGTATCACGAAAAAAAACATACTGTAAGCTTTTAGGAGATTGAAATATGCAGTCTGTAATTTTTTAATGTAAGCCTTTTTCTCTACTTGATTTTTTAATTTCCGTACTTTTAATGACTTATGAATGTGAATGTGAACGTGTGTTTGTTTGTCTATATATTGTTGGGCAATCGAAATCAATTTTTTCAACATTTCGTTGACGTGAATGACTTTCAAAAGGGAATGCTTAAATTTAAAAACAAACACAAGAAACTTTTTTCTTGAGTCAATGTGTACGGTCTACTCAGTTGATCCCATGTAAGGTAGCAGACAGTGTATAAACTTACATTGTTTAACTAAATTAAATATTCTTGCAATGGGGAGGGTAACTTCTATTCGTATAAGAAAATGATCTTCTAATATATAAAAATCTCGTGTCGTAGTGTTTGTTATCGAACTCCTCCGAAACGGCTAGACTGATTTTCATGATTTTTTTGTCTTTATATGGTAGGTCTAAGAATAGGTCGTAGGCTATTTTTTATTCCCCGTTGGTGATAAGGGTGGCCCTCTCTAGATATTTTATGTTTTATTTTAAACCAATTTTTTATTTTTCACTTTTTTATGATTAGGCATCAAAAAAAATGTATAACCCTAAATTTTCACCCCTCGGGCGAGGGCGGAGCCGCGGGAATTTCTAGTAAATAAATAAGTTCGGACATTGTTACAACAGCACTATCTAGTTCCGTAGTAAGCGTGGTAGACTTGAACGGTACGTGGTAAACTATATTTTTCGTTAAATGATAAACATAAAATGTATACTTATTATAAATCATAAGTCAAAAACTGACATTGTCATGTTCAAAGAATTTGATGTAGAATAATAAACTCACGTCTAACTCGCACTGTTGGTCTCTTGAAGGCGGTTCGTAGGTACGGCATCGACATCACGAGCTCGATATGCGGGGGCGGTGGCAGCTGCGAATAACCAACAGAACCTTATAATATAATACCTGATATATTATAATATTTTATCTTATGAAGTTTTTTTTATAAAAATACACAATAGCTACACTTTGTAATAAAATTCTCTTTATATTTTGTATGTTATGGCATATTATACTCGTACATTCACTTAATTATCCATTCACCAATTTAAAGCATTCATAGATATTGCTAACAAAATTATTAAATAATGAATATGTTGGGACATTTTTACAACAGGGCTATCTAGTTCCGAGGTAAGCGTATAGTAGGCTTCTGTTACAGGTACCAGATAGTTGATACACGAAACATATTTTTTTAAATATATACATATCATAAATATAAGTACCCATGACTGGAGTACAAACATTCGTGCTTAACAAATGAATGCCCCCAGTGGGACTCGAACCCGCGTCCTTTGGCGCAGAAGGTAGGGTCACTACAAACTGAGTCGAACATGTCGTCATCAAAAGTTTTGTATACCTATTTATTAATTCTGGGAATATTAGGAACAACGTAGAAATAATGAATGGAAAGAATGGTCTATATATTAAGGTATATTCGAGAAGAATGAATGAAAGAAGCAGAAGTGGGAGTGAAGTGGAATTTTTAAAGACTAATTGTGTCTGATACTTATATAAGGTGGGATCAAAAGTCTGAGGGGCGAGGGCTCACTCAAGTGTGTATGAAGAGGATGATGGCGCTATTAAATTTCAGTAGCTTCGTTTAAGTAATAGGTACATTTAAAAAATAGTGATTTATTAATGTTTATTATACCTCTTATAAAAAATACTATGGTTTTGATATATCTTTTGATCTAAATTGTAACTTTTACATAAAATAATTTATTATAACTTATTATATTCAAATTCAAATTCAAATTCAAATTCAAAATATTTTATTGAGCAATTTTTTACTGAACGTCATGAGTCTACTACCAGTTCGGAAGAAGGAAACCACTGACCTGAGAAGAACTGGCGAAAGAAACTCAGCGGGACTAATGTATATTTTTTTTTGTTTTTTTTTGTCTTAGTGTTTTTTCTTTTTTTTTTATTAAATTGAAATTAACAATAATTCTATAGGTTGAAACAGCCTGGTGGCGATCACATCATTCCCAAGGCGTACTATCTTCTAAAAAATCGTTAATCGTATAATATCCTTTAGTACACAAACGTTCTTTCACAATTTTTTTAAATTTGGCAATAGAAGCTTGTTAAACGTTTTCTGGGATCCTGTTGTATAAGCGTATACATTGTCCATAAAAAGAATTACTGACTCGGCGTAAGCGAGTCACAGGCATTACAAGTTTATTTTTACTCCTTGTGTTAATACTATGCATGTCGCAGTTCCTGGGAAATTCGTGTATATTTTTATGAACATATATAACATTTTCGTACACGTACTGAGAAGCAACAGTCAATATTTTTATTTCTTTAAACTTATCTCTTAATGATACTCTAGGGCCTAAACTATAAATTGCACGGCCTAAACTATTACTAGGGTACATTGTTACTAATTTTTACTTATATATACTTACAGTTTTTGAAATCGCAGACATCCATTCCCTTTGTTAGCATGAAAATAATTTAAAATGACGTGTAAATACTTAAATTTAAATCAACTTTTGTACATAATTTATTTTATTCTAAGTAGTAAAATATTTTACTCATCATACCACAACAAAACCTTTAAAAGTGTTTTTCTCATGATGTGCTCACAAATAGACAGAAAAAATAAATAATTAGAGACTCTACTAGACTCGGGCCTCTTTATCGATAAAAATGACGATCGATGATTATATTATTTTATATTTATAGATAAACAATTGTTTCAGATTCTGGGAACTAAGTCAATGTCGACCCTGCATTAATATCATAGTATTCTACTAATAATTACGTTAAAGGCTTTCTTAGAACGTAAAATGACACCCATCTATTGTGTAGAAAATCTACTTCATTATTAATTAATAATAACGGGGTGTTCTTAATATCCATACCTTCCAACAATATATGAATTTACCTTTTTCAATGAAGTTTAAATCGATATTAAATAGAATGAGCCTAATTGTATAACAATGAATGTAATTAGTCCCCTTTCATTACAGAACATTCTAATAGAACAGATTCTCCCTCGCCTTTCCCGTGAAATGACTGAAGATTTCGGGGTATTTCGAGTATCCACTTATCAGAACGCTCCTTCATTTGTATGCAAAGGAAATTCTCGAAGTTGTATAAATTTAAAATAGCCTTTATTATTTTGTGTCTGAGAGAGTCTCAGCTTTTTATTACGATTAAAATGGTTAGATTGAGGAAAACCTCGGTCGCTTAATGCGAAATTAGTTTTAATCCAGTGATTATTCATACCACCTTTATTGACCGACGTTAAAAAGGAGGTATATATTGTGAATTTTCTGTTATTTTGTCAGTTAAAAAAAATATGGATCTTTGAACAAATAATAATTTCAAAGTGTCATACTATAAAGCCAATGGTGACAGCGTTCAATTAGATAAGTACACAAGATGCCGTATCTAGTAGATAGCAATCTCCCAAGGTCTCAGCCATGAAACACACGATATATATAAGGTTCTTATATACATAGTTAAGGGTAAATATACGTAACCGTCCAAAATCTATAAAGTCACACAGAAGAAAAACACAATTCATAAAATTTTGGTCTGTCTGTATGTTCCAGTTAAACTCTAAGACGGCTGGACCGCTTTGGACTGGACTTTCATTGGCAGCTTTTGTAAAGGATTTAGGCTACTTTTAATAAAAAAAAGAATAAGGGGTGCGTTGAAGATCACTAAAAGGCAATTAGGGGCGAAACCGAGCAAATGTGAGTCGCTAGTTTATAAAAAAACATAGCAGGAAAAATTGCTGTTTTGAGAAAAATGGTTTCGGACAAACTTAGGCTCGGACAGAATATGGCGTAAATTCAAATGCAAAAGTAATAAAAAGAACAAAAAAGTGTAAAAAAGTAACAAAGCTATGGTTGGAAATTCGTTCTTTTTCTATTAAATTAATAATTAAATAATGAATTAAAATATAATAAGTTTGTGTAATCTCTTCTCACTTTAACGTTCACATCTTAATGTATTTACTATATAAAAGTATGAATATTTAAACAATTTGCGGCATAGAGCAGGGTTTGGTTATGTAGAGACGCAGGTACTCGAAAGCTTCATTAGTGCCGGCCGAAGAAATCATATCTGAGGTTTACTCAAGAATATTGTAAAGGCTTGTTCAAAATAAGGGTTGGGTACTGAATAAATCTAAATAATGATATTTCAGAATGTTTTTTATTAATATACACATTTAGTTTAATCTAATTAAATGTGGGTATTATTCAAACATCTTCTTATTCCTTTGATAAAACTAAAACCTAAAACTTTCTTTGCTTTTTTTATAAAAAACTGATAACCCTATTATTCTGTAATAAAATTTTTAATGTCGATTCCTGTTCAAGTACTTTAGGCGCTTAACAAACTTTCGTGTTATTTATTGCGTATGTCGAGCGTTGCAACCGCCCAATTTGTCAGAGCCCTTAATTTTATCCTAGCTCGACGCCCTAACGCTCGAAGAACGTCTGACAGAGGTAAGCCTGGTAATATACTGCCTGAAAAATATACTTTACGCGCCCTACGTGCCCGCCCTACGCGCCCGCCCCTCGCATGACAGCGGCGGACTTTTTTGCCATTGTTTTTTATTTGGTTCGTGTAGCACAATATCCTCGTGGGAATCGTAAAGGTTTATAAGTCTGTAATTTATCATGCTAATAATATACATTCAAAAGTTTATGTGCGAGTGATTCTGTTACTTGTTCATGTCGTAACAATTCAACGAATTCGAGGGAAATTCTAATGCGAAAGTGTATGTTGTGTTAACATAGCTTTTATTTTTTATGCAAACGGAGCTGCGATAAAAAATTAGGGAAACATCTGAATACAATTTACTAATCTATATAAAAAAGTATAGTGTTCAAATAAATAAATATAGTGGGACATTTACACACGACGTTTGACACACGACAGTTGATATAATACACAATACATAATTTGAAATAAAAACGAATTTGTATAATTATAAACAAATATGACAAGAGAACAAATATTTATGCTCATCACACTGATAAATCCCCAGCGGGACTCGAATCCGCGACCGCCTGCACAGCATGTAGCGTACTACAAGTTGAGCTAAATGTGGTCAAATTTTTTTATTGAGATCAGTAATGCTCGTCCATAGCTATTAAAATAAAAAAATAGGCAAACAGAAGAGACAAAGGCACTGAACTATTTTATCTTTCCCTTTTTTATACGAATACGTCTTGTAGTACATACGAGTATACAGATATACTAGCGATACCCTCGCTTTGCTCGGGTTCGTCAAAAAAAAAATTTCTTAAATAAAAGTAGCCTAATTTACCTGTTATAACATTAGCTATCTGTGAGTAAAAGTCCCGTCAAAATCAGTCCAGCCGTTTCAGATATTAGCCGGAACAAGCAGACAGAGACAGACAGACAAAAATTAAAAAATAATAAGTTAATGTTACTTTCATGTGCATTTATTGAAAAGCTGTTAATTTGAAGTTAAAAACAGACACTTCAACTTTATTCATAGATGTAATAGATTAAAATACGTACTTATGTCGTATAAATGTTTAAAAATAAAATATATAGCTTGTATAATGCTAAGTTATTTTAATACGACGTCAATATGTTAGGAAATTGTAGGGTAGGTGTAATCAAAATGTTTCGGCCTCAGAAAATTTGCGTAGCGGAAATGAAAAATTCAAGGTTTATTTGCATTTCCATAGACGTCTGAGCCGAGGCAAGTACACGAATAACGAAGTAGGTAGGTACTTGACGCGTACTGCGTGATTTTCCAAATAATGTAGGATACAAGCAATAAGTTTGTAATACGAGTTTTAATAGTAATAAAATAAAATAACAATGAAGAATTAAAGTTTTTTTGTTAGATTTAAGTTAAAAATAATTTTAAAAAATCTGGTGTCTTCTAGTAAATGTAATATTTTAATATTTTGTAAAAATCTATTATATAATTAACTTTATAGAAAGGGCTACCACTTCGTTTATAAGTTAATCAATGAAGTCAACCTGAAACTTCTTAATGAAGTGTGACCGCACAAATGTAATGCTAATTTTTTGCAGTATTAGTGGCGGGAATAGTATTCGCTATCAACTTCTGTCAGAAACCCAAAAAAATTATTTTGTTATTAATTTTAAAAAACTAATTTATTAATTTGTATCACTATTAACAACAACAAGGGTAACACATATCTGTAATTGAGTATTAAGTAACATAGTGGTTAATCCAAATAAAACTTAGAAGAAAATGATTGAATTAAATCTGCTGCCCTTTTTTAGCAGAATACTTTACAATAAACCAGGCTTTAACCCCTTAAAGGGTAACCAAATGTGTTCTTGGATTTAACTCGTTGGAAGTACCGTTAATTTATAGCCTATTTAGCAGGGAAGTTAATGGGCTATCTAACATAACGTTACGAGCTTTAGGACCCGAGTAAGTAATGAATGACATGACTATCGACTAAACTTCAAGTACAATCGCGGGTAAACATTAGTACAAAAATAAACAACTATCCCTCTCTTCCATATCGTCAAAGATATCGTCATAGCTTTTAAATCTATACATATAATAAAATTCTAACTGAGTCAAATCTGTACATTGAATATTTATTGGAAATTCTTATTGGAATAATCATTATTATCGATACAGAGGCCGAACCTATAGTTTTAGAATTTTGGTCTGTCTGTCTGTCTGTGACCGCATCATGAGGAACCCACTGGACAGATTTTGATGAAATTTGGTATGAGGATAGTTGGTTATCCGGGTCAGGATATAGGATACTTTTTACTGCTGGAAACATCTAATTTCTGGGAAATCTCAATTACCCGTTAAAAATTGGCTGTAAAACATCACACGCTATGTGAAATCTAAGAATTTAGTTTCTTTAAAACGCGAACGGAGCTGCGGGAATGCTAGTTCATTAATATTGTCGCGTGATAGAGTGAACCTGTCATAACATCACGTTTCTAATATACTTTACAACAACGTATGTCTTTAACTTTTGACAATTAGATGACAAGAAAAGTTTATTGCAAATTTTAATATGAGAGAGACAAAGAATTTTCAAAAAAGGATTTTAAATCACTAGAAAAGTTTGGAGTTTTTGATACTCAAATGTTCTATACTTACGTACATAAAAAGGCCGGATGTGTGGCGAGAGATCAGTTGATATCCGGAGTTAGTGAAGACAAGAAGATATACGAGAAATTAGAAAAGTGAAGAGTTGGGTGGTTGGGTTATTGAATAGCTTGTAATTTATGTAGAAGTCATATCTGTAGTGCAAAATACGCTATTAATTTCCGACCCCGAACCTATACATACAACGTTACAATATTGAAGTTTCATAGTATTTCTTTCTTTCTTAAGATATAAGCAAACAGAAGAAATAACTATAAAATGATATAATTATAAAGTCATTAAAACAGTTTATTAAGGATACTAGTGGTTAAGGCAGTGGTAGCCCAGCAGTAAGGCGCTCGCTTGGATAACCGAGAGATGCGGGTTCAAATCCGGGTCTCGCGTCTATCTCCGTTTCATGTGCGAATAATTTCTATCATACATTATCACTTGCAAACCTGCATGTCTAAGAAAAACCCAAAAATTTTTAGAAAGACATGTGAAGTCCGCCAATACGCAATAGGCCAGCGCAGTTGACGATGGCCTGATCTCTCTAGCCTGGAAGGCCCGTGCCTAGCAGTGGGATGTTAAAAAAAGGACTTAAGACAAGAATAGTCAAATCAAATCAAATCAAATCAAAATATTCTTTATTCAAATAGACTTTTACAAGTTCTTTTGAATCGTCATATTTACATTATTAAACTTTAATTTTTAAATTAAATGTCAGTCTGCAAGTCTGGGACTTGGGAGTAAGCTAACCACCAACTCGGAATGCTGTTCTGCTGAGAAGAGCCGGCGAGAAACTCAACAGTTGCTCTTTTCAAAAAAAATATCTAGTTACAATATTGCGTTACAAGTTTATCCATTTATCCTAGTGGTTAAGACTTGAATCGCTCGAGGCTTTCCCTAACTCGTAGACTTCTCAGAGACATTATTGGGCTTCTGTCTCGAAAATAATGAGTATTTTAATACGATTTTACAAAGAAATATTTAGAGCTTCTTATGCAGACTTATAATTTTTTTATATGTATAGATTATGTAAACAGCAGGATTACAAAATAAGGCTATGGGGGTGACGAAGTACATTTCTAACTTGTAAGCACGGCGTCGGATTGCACCCTCGCTCCACGCTCGTCCTTCCATCCAATTATTATAAATAATGAGCCGAGATCGCGTTACCAGCGAGGAGACAGAGAATAATGTCGCTCATTTTCAGATACTCGATGGATTGATCAATCGTTGAGAGAATCTTATAAACTATTTTTCTAAAACGAGTTTTTTTTATTATAATATTATATTTACAAGGAATTTGATATGGAAAGCAAAGTTGGCTTATTTCATTTCAGTTATTGTAATTTATCTTAATGGTGTTTTATCCGAAGGGTCTAGTGAAACCTTATTACTAAGCCGACGTTGCTCATCCGTCCGTCCGCCTTTCTATCTTTAAAAGGCTATCGCTATTATACCGTATTAGTAATCAGTTGAAATTTTCACAGAACGTGTACTATTACCAAATATTTCCTAAGAAATAAGATAATAAAATGGGGCAAGTACGATAGGATTTACGGACCAAAGCTTTCGTATCGCCAAACAATGTAATTAAAATTCCTTGCGAAGGCCCGACTCGCATTGTATAGTATAATTTATTGTTATTCTATAGTTTTTACGTTATTGTATACACACAAGTAGTCAAAAAATAAAACAATTTAAATTTTGTGGACTAAAGATATTATGATATTTTAATTTTCGTTAAACATTTTGTTGTATGCTCCTAGGTATATGCATATCACAGTTCATCTCTTGTAAACCAATAAGATTTTAACAGAGTTAACCGATATCTAGTACACTTTTCAAGTTAAAAGAAAATCTAAAATCCAAAATTGCTGAAAGAATCTAGATTGCAAACCCATCTTAGAAAAGTCGTTCGAAAGTGAGATGAAGAGCTCATCCCTACGAAAGTGTCACTGTAAAGTTACAGCCGAGAACACTCAAACTACCTGTAGACCCTTAACCCCTTTTACCGTTTAAGCAAGCGTAGTTTTTGCACAATCAATGCGCATTCGTCTCGTTAAACATCAAAGCGTAAATACCGATTTATGTGATTTGCCATATATTGCTCTGCATACATTGGGTACGTCCATAGAGATCTGGGATTTTAATCATTTATAGATTGTTTTGATCATTGTAAAATTATTTATTATTTTCTTCTAAACGACAAAAACCTTGTCTAGAAGATTTATAACAAAGCTTATGCATAAGCTTTTGTAATCGGACTTTTCTTCATTCTATTTCTAGAAAGCTCAATTGAATTGGTGAAATTTTTTTAAAATTATATACTCTACAAATTCCCTTTCCTCCTGTAGATTTGTAACCTTGCTTTTTAAGTAGCAGTTCACGTTAATAATATTAGTGTAAATTGTAATTTATTCTAATCTTTAACCTGAATAAGAATTTAACCTAGTATTATTAGAATCAACTTAGTAATACCTTATTCACAGCGCTGTGTCCCAATTCTACGTATACCAGCTATCAATCATACTCACACCACCTGCTACGGCGGCCATTCACAAGCTATCCTGACTAGAACTTTTGTTGTTAACTTACTATTTTTGAGATGAATCATTACAAAGGTTTTATTTCATTGAACAACTAGTTCACTAACGAACATCCTATATGTTAACAGACAGACAAACAAAAAAACAGTAAACTATAGATTTGGCCTCTGTATCGATAATAATATTTTAGTTTTTCAAAAAAAAAACTACTAAGTTAGTATTTTATTATACCTACGTGTGGAATGTGAATAAATTACTGATAAAATAAATACACTATTTACCTGATTGAGATAGCACATTGACTATAACATATGAGAGTTCTAAAATCCGTGTTACAAATATATAATATTATCCCTATATCCAGTAATTTAAGTCAAGTACTAGTAATTTATGTGTATGTCTGTATATTTTGTTTGGCAGTAGCAAAAAAGTCGTGGGAAGTCCCTAATTATTGTTAAATTAATTAAATTCACACACAAGGAAACAAGGAAGCTTGTGTGGAAAATGATAATAATACAAAATATACAATAATGAAGGTCACCATGTATTGAATTTAGGCCCGAGGGAAATATAGTACTTAAAAACTTATAAAAAAAGTGAAACCGAATTCCAAACACTAAAATGTAAAAAATTTACTAGACAACCATTCGTCTAACAGTGAAGGAACATCGTAAGGAACGAAGAGAGTGAATCTTGCTAGTTTTCATAGGATAAGTGAAGTCTGACAACCCTCGCTTGGTCAGCATGTTGGACTAAGGCCTGAACTCAAAAATTTTCTAAATAAATTTTCAAACTGAGTGAGCCCTTTGCCCAGCAGTGGGACGATTAAAAGAACTGTATAAGATTATTTGGTCTAACTCAAAAACTTCTTTATTTTTTACATATAAGCCTAAGTTTACATTTAGGCGAAGCCGAGTGGGTCGCTTGTGATATCTTCGGGTAAAATCAATAGTAGTAGTAGTAATTAATGTTCTAAACCTTATTATAATATAACAAAAGTCTTTAGTTTACTCTCAGTTGATTTTGGAAAGGGCTTTGTAAAGATAAAACAAACTAATTAGGATTTTTATCCTACACTCTTTTGAAAACTGTTAATCATACAATCTGGGGAATAATAGAACTTCGTTAAACGATTATGATAATTTTTGCAGTACGAGTTAATTGGTTTTTTAAAAAATGATAAAATTTCATATTATTTTTTTATATTTATCTTTAAAAATGTTAGGGACTGGATTTTACTTGGCAGGGGTGATCACCCAAGCATGGTGTGGCTTTAACAAAAAAAGCGTACCACAGGCATCAAGATTTCTTGAGATGTTTGTGGGCAGTAGTACTACCACTTTCAGACATCTATGTATGTCTGGATACAGTTTCCTGAAGATCCTTGCATGAAGAACATGTGATAACTGCACTTCGATAGTGTCCCATGTTATAGTTATCACACATAAAAAGAAAAAAAAAACATATTATAATAAAGTCGTAGTATGTATTGCTAGCTTGTATCGCTAGTTTTAAGTATCAAAAAATTGTAACACGCCACACCGGTAATAATTAAAAAAATAACAAAAGGCACAGGCGCTTAATGCCTGTGGAATATTTAATTAATAAAAAAAAGTGTTCCATCGTGAGTAAGATATATATAGGTGGCACGAGTTGCTTCCTGCACCAAAAATATCAAAAGCTGGAAGAGAAAGCCCTAACGCTTTTACCAGAATGCGGCTATACCTAAAGAAAGGTATGGAAGTCCGTAGGTAGGTAGGTACTTGTATGTATGTTCCCTCGTAAGTACGTAAGCGGTTTAATCGATACATATCATTAAAGAAATGGTGGAGTTTAGAAGCCAATTAGCGTAACTTGAAAAGATTTTTCGTCCGAATCGAAAATAATCGAGTGGAGTATTAAGGTACAGGTTTTTAAGAGGCTATTACAGAAATACAGCTTATAAAATATGTGTACATCAATTAAGGATACGAAATTATTCAATAAACCTAAAAATGTCTAACTGATTACAACTAAAAAGCTGTAAATAAAAAAGAATATGAAAATATAGAGAAACCAAGTGAATTAATTGCTTTTTACTCAATTTTGTAGATAAATTGTTTTTTTTTTATAAACGATGAAAACCTTTATAAATTTATTGTTTTTAAATGTAATTTCAATAAGTAATATTTTTCTTACAAGCACGTTTGAAAGATATTCGTATTAAAATTTTATTTATAGGTACCCTATAGGTACATATATTAAGGTGAAAGAGACCCTACGTACTAGTAATATCTTATCGTGTCAAGTCCGCCAACCAGATAAGGGTAAAAATATGACAAAGGCCTAATGACTTCATAGGAAGAATGGGAATGAGCCCAGCACTCAGCAGTGACGCTTTAAGTAACTAAGTTATATCTTTTTGTATATTCATTAGATTTATGCAGATAGGGCTGTACTTTAGATGAAATCTAGTACATATTCAGATAGACTAGATAGAGACCTAGGCAGTAGTAGTATTAAGGATAGTGCGTTATTTCTCACAACCAACACATATCGAGATACATTACATATGTAATCTCAAGAGATCAACGTTATATGTTATTCGCGTTATGTCTGGCGACTGGATCCAATCATATTTGTCTCTCTCCTAGGACTTTCTACGATTACAGTCACTGTGAAAGTTTACGAGGTTTGTACGACGTACGTATCGCGTAGTGTTTAAATTATTGCTACTAATAACATATTTATGTACATACACAAAATATTCATCGAGTTACTATTTAAAAATAATGGATATTGTGAATTGAGGTTACTTTGAAAATTCTAATTACATTGTATTGGACTCAAGGGCGAGAATTATTATTGTAAAATAATTACATAATGATTAATGAAAAAAAAAGAGTTTCAAAATTGAGTATTGCACCAAAATAAGGTTTTTCCGGATGCGGATGTAAAAATAAAAAAAATTGTAACAAGCAAAGAATCTAAGACACATTAACCTTTCCCGTGAACATGATTGCTGTATAGTATTCGAAATCTCAGGAACAAAAATAAAAATAAAATCCGCGAAACAATCTGAAAAGACAGTTTTATTTATATTTAGGTTTAGATAGGACAAACAACGTGATATACAATTATTGTATGTAAAATGAATAACAAATTTTCATTTGTTTTGTTTTGTAAATATTCACAAGCTTTAGTGGCATCAATAAAAAAATTAAGACCATTTTTATATTTAGGTACTAGCAATTCCCGCGGCTACGCCCGCGCTGAAGGATGAAAATTTAGGGTTATAAGATTTTTTTGATGTCAAATCATAAAAAATGAAAAATAAAAAAAAAGGTCTGGAGAGGGCCACCTTAATCACCTGGCGGAATAAAAAATAGCCTATAACCTATTCTCAGACCTACCAAATATACACAAAAAAAATCATAAAAAAACGGTCAAGCCGTTTCGGAGGAGTTCCTTAACAAACACTGTGACACGAGATTTTAATATATTAGAAGAGAAGATGTAAATTAGGAAAATTCTATTCTACATAAACATAATATGTGTTTATATTGTTTAAATTCAATAATAATCATCCTACATTAATAGAGAGATCTAGTAGTTAGTATTGTAATATTTATCTACTTCGACAATATAACCGTCCCTACAAATCGACTATTTGCGTAGTGAAATACAAGTTTTCTCGTGTAATGCCTGTTACATATCAATATTCTTATAAAATCCTATTTTATTTCCCGTGAAACAACAGAGCCAACGATAAAAACACAACAATTCTAATATATTGTTATAAGATAAAATGGTGATTTTATGTATCCTCTTTTTCTAGTTAGATTTTACAACCGATAAAGTTTCGTGCTACGAAACTTTGCGAGTAAAAGGACCAAGTATGAAGCTTGTCGCGAAAACATTGACTCGCAAGCAATGTATGTTAATAATATTGAAATAGCTGCCCGTGATTTCAAAGTGGATGCCTTTTTATATTATTTTTGTCCTTTCTTGGATGATAGCACAAACTACTTGTTTGTTTGTTCGCATTTAGTGGTTTGAATTTAACGACTTAGGTATATAATATATATACGACTAGACTCTAACGGCTAGACTTCTTGATTTGGATGTAGTAGGTACATATATAGACTATCACTTGGAGAAACAAATAGTTTAACACCCGAGCGAAAGCTGGCAAGTCTTTAGTAGTTGCGACTTCCGATTCCTCCGATTAGTAAAGATTTATATTAGCCTTAGAAATATACGTTAAATAAATAAATAATAAATATGTTGGGACATTATTACAACAGCGCAATCTAGTTCTGTGGTATGCTACGAAACTTGTATTACGGATACCAGATAGCTGATATACTACACATATAGTAAATTATATAAATACATACATATTATAAATATAAACGGGACCACCCAGCGGGACTCAAACCCGCGACCGCTGGCGCAGAGAATAGGGTCCCTACCAACTGAGCCAAACGAGTCGTCAATGTTTTCATAGTTAGTTTTAACTTAAAACTAAGAGTTATCGAAAATATCTATTGTTTTTAAATACAGCAATATTCAAGTGATAGTGAGTGGCAATATTTTTTATTACTTTTAAATGCTATTCATCGGAATCAAAAAAGTTGCATTTTATATTGATTTAGATTGTTGCGGATATTTAACTCAAAAATAAATATTGAGACCTCAAATCATGCAAATAATATATGAATTATTGAATTTCGCTGAGCAATTGTGGTGAGAGAATAATATGGAGAGTTTTATTTCGCAAAGTAAAAGATGTTGAAGATCTGCATTTCTGAATTTGTTGCCAAAATAAAATTAATCAAGGTGACGACCACTTGTAAATATTGGTCAAGTGTGATTCTATTAACGATGCATTTAAAAAAATTGTTACTAGATAGAACCAGCTTTTTGAGAATAGCTTTCTTCTAAGAGGTTTTTAACGAAGTCAAAAAAAAGATCTATATTAAATTAAATATTATAATTATTATAGAAGAACGAAGACGAAAGAAGAACTTTCATACAAAAGCTATAGAAAATTATATTTTTATGCAGCTTTTGTAGGTTTTTTTTTTGTTAGATGTAAATTATCTTGATTGTGGATAATATAGTAAAATAATAGCATCAGAAATTGTTAAAATGTAGTATCATTCTCGCGTAGAAATATTATAACGTCTATACTCAACTCATTAAATGTTACACGTGCATTTTCTGAACCCGACATTATGTAATAGGAGGATTTTCGATAGTCGAGTGAATGCGATCACAAATATTTTTATACCTAAAAAACTTCATAATATAAGAAGATAAAATGAATGTTAAGTTAAATCATAAATGAAATTTAAAATATTTCATTTCATACTTAATTTCATACAAATGTATGAAAAAATGTATAAAAAAGTAAAAAAAACACATAGTTTAAACTTTAAAGGGTAAGCTGAAAGGATACACTATCTGTACGTATCTCTGTTAAAGATCGTGGAGAATTTATTCAATATCTATACATACATATTATAATAAAATTCTAACCGAGTCGAATCTGTACATTGAATATTTTTTGGAAAATCTAATTGAAGTAGACATTATTATCGATATAGAAGCCAAATCTATTATTTTTAGAATTTTTGTCTGTCTGTCTATCTTTGACCGCATCACGAGGAAACGACTGAACAGATTTGTATGAAATTTGGTATGATGTTAGCTGGTACCCGGGTCGGGAAATAACTCATCTCCGAGTAAAATACAAAAAGAAGGTTAGAAATAAGACCACGCTTGCATTTACGTCTTTAGAACGCGGGCGGAGCCGCGGGTATTGCTAGTTTTTAGAATAATAAGAGACATATCTATACTAACCAAATGTTCTATATAATAGTGAAGTTTGTCTCTAATGTAACCGGTAATTCAGTTCAGGAGATAAATTGTTTAACCGATTTTTAAAAAAAGCTTCTGTATTTGTCTCATGGGGTGCTATTATATATTCGCCATTATGAATTAATTTTAAAAGTTGTTGTATAGTGAAACTAATTATACGACTAATTACATAAATAAACATCCAACCTATGTCTTACAGAACAAGTAGAATTTAATGGGTTAGTAAAATAAGTTCGTATCAATCATCTGTGCCTTACTTCATTTCTGAGTCGGATTTGGCAAGCATCCAGACCACGCTGCCAGGGTTCCTCCGCGACCCAAGGGCCATCAGTTGAGACAACCGCGCTCCAGGTGGCAACGGTGGTCGTCGAGGCACTTGGCCTGTCCAGGTTGAGATAGCCAGCATTTCCGGACATTCCTTCACCAAGTGCTTTTGAGTTGCCATGCATTTCCCCGTAGCGTCCTACAACAAACGTTTTGCATTAAAAAATATTCAAATTGATTCTGAATTAGCGACGATATAACACAGCATATGTGACTACACATTCGTATAGTCGGTGTAGTGTGTCAAAAATTTTACTATTTTCACAGATATTATACACATTGTGACAGATTTATGATATTTTTTTTCAGCTTATTGCGGTCCACTGCTGGACGAAAGCCTCCTCGATAGAACGCCAACCATCCCGATCCTGGGTATCCTGCATCCATCCCGTACCTGCCACAATGATTAATAAATACCTCCGTGATTTCAGATGGAAAAAATGGTATCGTGGAAGGTTAAACTATGAATCATTATACAAACAAACAAGCAAACATACAAGATATTATAATTAAACATTAGTAAATACAGGGTTGCAAAAAATAGACAACACAAAACTATTTTATAACAAACATTTTCAAGATAACGATTCCCTAAAGTTTTCTACCGAGAAAATATTTGCGCTGCCAAGCAGTTAGTTTGTTCGAGGTGGGCGTTATTATCGGAGCACCTTTAAGACGTTTTAATTAGAAAACTTTGGAGTTGCTCGCGACACTGGAACGTCGTCGTGGAATCATCTATTCTAAATTTCATCATTCTTGCGAACTTAATAAAACTTGAACTTGTTAAAATAGATTTTTTCATGAAATAGTGAAAGAGGGAGGATTGAAAATGTAAAATGCAAATAGTTCGTTAATGCTTCACTGCTCATGTATGCCGAACCAACAGCGAACACTTTTATTACATAAAAGGGCGCCTGCCTATTTTCCAGATGCGCTTTTTACACTTCGGACCAAATTCATGCTATTTTTTAGCCACATTCAATATCGGAGCTCATAATTTCGATATTGTCTGTACAAAGTACATAATATATGTAAAGTACGTATGTATGTACGTTACTAGTCACCCGTATCGTTCACAGAACACCGCCCCTTTTTCTTAATGATTAATATCAAGCTCAAACTTTACGAGTAGTTTCGTTTGTAATGGTTAAAAACAACTAAAAAGTGACGGAATAAAGGATGATGGTCATAATGATCAAATACATAAAAATTAACATTAATTAATAAATAATATTGCTGTTGGACGTAATTTAATAACTAAGCTATTTCGTATTGGGTCTGTTAACGCAATTCTACCTTGAGTTAAGTCGTTACAAAAAAAATATACACGTTAATGTGTTCGATTGCCCTTTATGGATGAATTTAGAATTGTTTATTTGAATCGTATTAAAAAAACATTAAGTCGCATCCTGGTTGCTGTTCCGTCTCACTGCTGGGTATGAGCCTCGCATCAATACGAGGAGATCAGGTCATAATCCACAATACTGGCCCAGGGCGGGTTGGCGGATTCACATGATTTTAGAAAACATGCCAGGTTATCTCAGATTCATGAAGCTTTCCTTTACCGTATTCAGACAAGTGGAAATCATGTTGCAAATAATTCGTACTTAAAAATATCTGAGGCTAGATCCGGGATTTGAACCCATATCACGCAGTTTCCCAAGTGAGCGCGTTACCACTTTTCACCGTCTATGTGCCATTATTTATTTCCATTTCAAAAAAAAACGAATGAAAACATTGAAACCGATAAAATCTTTAAACTAAATATTAGATTCTCTAAGTCTTATTAAATTATTGATGTATGCAAGCTCTCTCATTCTCCCTCTTTCTTATGAGTATATCTATCCTTCTTTTTCATTGTAATAATGTAAGCGCATTATAAGAAAGTGTTGCGTCATATCTTTTAACATTTTCCCGGCTTGATTACTTCGTAAACTAGCCTTCGACCAACAAATTGCATCATAATTTCATTCTAGCCCGACTGAACTCTTCATAAAAATGTACAACGAGGGAGATAACTGGGATAAACGTTCCGTATAAACTGATTTTGCCTAAGGGATTGGTCTAAACGTAGCAGTGAAGCGGTTTTTTTTGGCAAAAAAATATAAAATGTATTTATACTTTAAAACGTATATCGTTTATTTCCGCTATAGCTCAGCGACGACTTTTTTTCTCTATGGATATTATTGTTTAGACAATTACATATTATTTAGATTTTATAGTACGCAGAAAATTATCCTATATAAGGGTATAGGAATCGAAGCCCCAGTTCGTGTCTTAGTACATTAAGCAATTTCCCTCTGATGTCGTACAGGTGATGTGTCTTCGTAACTTAAAATTTTGTTTTTAATTATGGAAAATTTTAATTACACATTGAAATATAATATTTTTTTAAATAAATAATATCTTTGGTATTAAAAGAACTTTATAAATATAAGGATTATAAGATCAGAAATGAATAAAGTGAGCTAAAATGAAATTAATAGGATTTACATATTCCATTCTAAAACTGATTAAAATTAAAAAAAAACGTTTGAAATTAACAAATTAAAAAAAATACATATACATATTATTAGTACTTTGTAATTTTTGAGTGTACTGACCGTAACAACTATGTTAGAAAAAAAGCTGTTAGAAAAAAAGTATTCAATGTTACTTCTAATACCTCCAAGAATATGTGTACAAAGTTTCATGATGATCTGTTAAGTGGTTTTAGCGAAAGCGTAATAAACAAACTTACATTCACATCTATACATATAATAAAACTGTAGAAAAGTCGTTTTTGTACATCAAAAAAAAATACAAAAAAAATAGCCAGGGTGTTAAAGGACAACCAATAGAACCCATTTCCAGCATTTTTAGAATTTTTGTCTGTTTGTCGGTTTGTCGGTTTGTCTGTTTATTTATCCGGGCATCACGTAAAATGTACGAAAGCAATGTAGATAACTTTTATACACAACGATTGAACGTAACTTGAAGTAACATTGAGTTTTTGTTTCATTGCAATCGGTTCAGTCTATCAAAAGATATTTGAGTTTAAAGTGAAGAAGTAGAGAAATTCCAGAAGTAAAATTAGGGCTATGTTCATTTGATCTCACAACTTCAAGTAACTTTTATACACAACAATATGTGCGTAAATTGAAGTAACATTAAGTTTTTTGTTTCATAGTAATCAATTCACACCTTATAAAAAATGTTAATTAATAAAATTATAATAGTGTTTCCGAAGTAAAATATTAAAACAGCGCCATCTACGAGTATTCGAACTTAGACGACTATAACTAGAGATCAACTGCGTGCAGTATTGTTCGATAGATGGCGTTGTGCGTGTGAAGTCATTTTCTGAATCGCGGTGTTAAGATTTTCCTTGAAAGAATGACCTTCGCCCATGTCTGCCGGCAATCTTTGAGTTTTCAACCGACTTCCAAAAGGAGGAGGTTATCAATTCGTCTGTATTTTTTTTAATGTTTGTTAGCTCATAACTTTGAACTGGGTGAACCGATTTTGATGATTCTTTTTTTATTTGAAAGGTAGTGCTTCCCGTTTGTCCCATTTTAATATTTTCCAGTTCTGACAATGGCATCCATGAGAAAACCATAAAAGTCTCAAATTTGCATTAAGTATTTGAGCGACAAATGGACGAATAACTCAATATCACGCCAACCGATTTCGATGATTCTTTTTTTAATGGAAAGGATATACTTCAAGGGTAGTTTGATGAGAGTTTGGTAAGGTTCTGATGATGGGATCCATGACAAAGTATCGGAAGGTACATTTTTATAGTCATTAACACAATACGTATCTACTTTCCGCTAAAAATTTAAAAATAAATTATTTTTAACAGAAAACAAAAACCGACTTCCAAACTTAATAAATCTAAACTAAAAAGTAGAAAATAATACTTTTAAGGACTTTGTTAATTTTGAAGTCGGTGCCAGCCAAAGCAAAATAACCCTAAATAGATACATATTTGATTAATCTATCAATTTGTAAACATAATCAAAATACCTGGCTGGCACCGACTCCAAAATTAACAAAGTCCTTAAAAGTATTATTTTCTACTTTTTAGTTTAGATTTATTAAGTTTGGAAGTCGGTTTTTGTTTTGTAGGAGTCATTAAAGTTCTGTCTTTACAGAGGTGTGTCTATGTAAAGGTCTTGAATTAAATCGATAGTATCGTAAATCGTTCGTTCGTTAATTCATTATTTCGTTTTATCTTTCAAAAAATTTTGGTTAGTTAGATTCGGTCTTAATTTCGAAGTGCGAAGTAAATAATAACTTGCAATTTGAGTCAAGTAGTTTTATTTACTTCGTAGTTTGAAATTTTATTAGTCTTCATTCTCATTTTGAAAGTTTGTGTTGTTGTAAATTGTTGATTTATTTGGTTCAATATTTTATTTGTTTGGTTCAGTTTTTATTTTGAAAATGACTTCTAGAAAAAAAACAATGCTTTCGCAGCGTAGCCGAGATGCGAAAAGGAAGAGACTAAGTAGGTCCCAGGAATCAGAAGAAGATCGTGAAGTGAGGCTAACAGCAATTCGATTATCCGTTGCGGCGGTGGACCTAAGTATTGGATGCTTTTCTCATGGTCAACTATACGTAGCTCTTTCCCGCGTAAACAACCCCAATAACCTTTTTGTGAACGCTCCAGATGGTTCCACAGCCAATGTTGTTTATTAAGAAGCACTAGCATAAATAAAAAAAAATGATTTGTATCGGTATCCTCCAACAGCGCTTCGCACTAAAAAATACATTGTTAAGTTCCGACATCCACGCGAACGAAGTCGCGGGCACAGCTAGTTTATAATATTAGTGTAGATGACGTTTGAAACGACTAAAACCTAAACCTCTCGCGTGACGATGATTACTGTAAAGCATTCAAAACGTCTGGAACTAAAAATTAAGATAAATCCGAAAATATAGTTTCTTATTCTATTATAAAAACTGGGCTGACATAATATTTTATAGTTTAAAGCTAAGGAAAATGCTCCTCATGAGTCATTAATTTACTGCAAAAAGCTACATAGCAAGTTATTCCATTGAAGATGATAGAACAAATGATAATGTCTTTTTCACTGCGGTAACTTTTAAGAACTTTTCTCTGTAAACGTCAATACAATAAATAACTCGCTGTAATTAATGCTTTGATATATGAGTATTTTCCTTTGTTCCGTCACATCTCCTAACTTGAATCAAAGTTTCGGGGAGTTATTATAACTTTTGTCGCAATAATCTTACTAAAGTCCCTCTCGGAGGGTGCCCGTGGCTGTTACTCTTGAATAGCCGAAGATTTCTGCTGATATTGGAAGTATGGCCTGATTTATATCTATAAGAAATAGAATTCCCAATCTTACATCGTATATTTCAGTGATTTATGCACAGAGTTTCTTAAGGGTTATTAAATAATAAACATAACAAATGATTTTATTGGGATTTTACGTCTTTGTGAGTGGAATTTTATATATTTACGTATATTTACAATATTAGATCACCATTAGAATAGGTCACCATTTCGTAAGATACGAGTGCAATATCGATCCTGGTGTAAGCTTCATCTAGCTTTTTTTGTAACAATTTTTATCCGTCCGCCATCTTAATCTACTTAGATATTCCATCCAAGTTCAGGCCGGTTTTTTATTTCTTTATAGCTTGATCTTATATTACTAATAAAAAGGGTATTTCACTAGATTTAATTAAATCCAGGTTATATCTCTGTTGGTCGTATATTTTCTAAATCTTCGCTATTTTGTTTTGGATAACATCAAGATACGTAGTTTTTAGGCATTCGTTATGTTTTACGTAGTTTTACATATAGTCGTAAGCATCCAAGAAATAATTTCGTTACAAAATATTGTAAAAAAATTGAGGAATGAACCTAATTTTGAGCCAATCCTTCGTAGAAGCGGATAAGTAATAAATTACATTAGGAAAAGTAATAAATTGTATAAAAAGGTTTCATTAAAATTAATCTATAAAGATCTTAAAGGATTTAAAAGAGCTTGATATTGTACCGTAATATTTCAAGTTACTCGTAATGTATATTCGAGGAAACGGATTTTTATGATTTATTTATTTTTCTTAGGACACTTTGAATATTTTTCTTTAGTTTACATGGTATGTAGGTGTATTTATAAATTTTTAGAATTTTCGATTGCAATTTACTTTAATTGTGTATCATCAATCGAATCGGCTGGATAGAACTTGATTATACTTTTGTTGGTAATGATGTAATTTAAATTTGTCAGATCGAGAAGTTCTAAGTTCGAGTCCAGTTTAGTTTTTGAGCTTTTCTATTACGGATAGAATTAAAAGTTGAGGTGTTCCACCCTCATTCCTACATCACGTACAGTCGTTAGTCCTGCGTGTGATCTTACTCCAGTCATGTCTAAGTACTCGTACTTGTATGTGTGTTGGCGTTTAGGCTAGTTTCGTTAAAATTGATCACAAAGACATTACTGTTATTAAATAGTGAAAATTTTAAATAGGAACACTTGTTCCTTTTTTTTTACTTAGAACCTCGTTTTACTTAAAACCTGCTATATTGAAACTAAGCATGTTGTCGCAAAAGCCTGGCTTCTTATCTTTTAACACAGGCGGGAGGCACTTCCGCGTGATCGAGCAGCATGTCATATAAAAAATATTGATATCGTAACAATATTAGTTTATTAGGGTACAGTACGTCGGTGTCAAAGCCTTAATAAAATACTCGTATGTTTTTATACCACAGTTTATTTCTTGCGTATTCATTGGACGAAAAATAAAATTTTACGCATATGGATCATAAATGTATGGAGAGGGATCGTATAAATGTATCAACATTATAGATAAATGTATTAAATATGCTGCTCGTAAATGTTTGACATGATGGGACAAAGTAATATATTTTTGTGGCAGGCAGTAGACGGTGGTAGCCCGGTAGGTTCTGTCAAAAGTAAGTAAGTGAAACTGACTGACTGAAGTGGTAATCATGTTAGAAATGATTCGTACATGAAAATATCAGAGAATTTGAACCCGCATCACTCGGTTATCGAGCGTTTTAGCACTTGGCAACCACTGTCTTTTTAAATACGTTACCGAGTGCAAAACTTATGTTATATAACTTCCTGCAATATAGCACTACAATATATCTTTATTCATTGGTAGTTTATCGGTTCATGTAACGATTCTACTCGCGCCTTTGTAACTAATGAACCAATGTAACAAAATACGCTCAGACGTTCAACTGTGGATGCCTGGAGGTAATATTTTCCTTTACGATACGCGTGGAATAAAAAGAGGCGATAAAAGTGGTGTATATCGACTATGTTTCTATGTTCTCACATTTTCAGTTATAAAGTGCGATGTATAACACTATAAATGGTAATTTTCTTGTATATTGCAATGGATGTTCTTAGAAAGAATAATCCCAATATTCTTAAGTACTTTCTTTGTTAGGTTTTGAGATACAAAGTGTTGTGTTAGAAGATGAAAATTAATAGAAAAGTAAATGCGTACTAAATTTTTACACTGATTCATAACTCGTTACACGATAAAAGAAGTTTCGTTCAAATTAGTATTATTATTTTAAGTTAGCACAAAATATTTTACGAAGATCAAAAGGATTTAGGATGGGAATAATAATGGAAAAAGAATTGTGGTATGGGATCTTTTTTATTAAGCTGATTTATTGTCCTTACTTCATTCTTGTTTGCGTGTTTAACAGTCTCATCGTCAAAAAACAACAAATAATCATAATTCTCAACAAATTTTCATATGTATAATACGAGTATTAACACGTATTGCTAAATGGATACGTCATAGTTGTTACGCGAGCGAGACAGCGTAGGTACCATTCATAATATAAAGTGATAATCTTCTTCTATCTTCTTCTAATATATAAAAATCTCGTGTGTTATCAAACTCCTCCAAAACGGCTTGACCGATTTTTATGATTTTTTTTTGTGTACATTTGGTAGGTCTGGGAATAGGTCATAGGCTATTTTTTATTCCCCTTGGTGTTAAGGATGGTTTCCTCCAGATTATTTTTAGACCAAGTGTTTATTATGTATTTTTTTATGATTTCTACCACAAATCCCTATTGGATTTAAAAATTAATTTAATTTTAATAGTGCTTAGAACGCGGCCGGAGCCGCGGGAATTGCTAGTATCTTTATATATATTTACACTTAAAACAAAATGTGTATGAATGCGTTATAACTTAGAAACATTCACATGTTAACTGTACAGTAATCAGTATATACGGCAGATATTCGTAGAGAGTTAAGCGCTACGTCGCGTAGCGATGTTCCATCGAGTTCAAAGGGTCGGTTTTATGCTCTCTCACATAACTATAAAATCCTACTATTGCGAACAATCTATAAAATTGTTTATGTCAAGCGATAGTCATATCTTTAAACTCTGTCTGATTTCAGAGATTACACTAGTAGATTGTTGCGAATATAAGTAAAAAGTTAAGTATTGCCAGATTTTTTTAATTTTAACCAGCTTTATAGTTAAAAATTACTACCTAGCCTACCTACTATTATAATTACTATTTAGTATAAACTGTACATTTAACTACTTACTTAACATTCTCTGGGAATGAAAAACGGAAGATGATGTGAAACTTAAGCGTCGTGTAGTTTAACAAAAACCTACGCAAGCAGAGTCACGGGAAAACGCTATAAAATCTTGAGTGTTGTCACTATGACTAGCCCGAGAGGACGCTAGAAAGTTTCTCAATCAAGGGGACAAACGTTTAACTTGGCAAGAATTCATTGTGCGTATAATACGTCCCTTATCACAAACTGAGTGATTGTTCAACCGTGAATATTACGTTACAGGCAATTTATACGTAGCTATTTATTGAATAGCACCAAAAATATCGTCTTATATTTTACTCTACATCGTCTTTACGCACGAATGCATCCGGAGGTACAGATTTTGACTGAACAATCACTTATTATAATATAGTAGCGAAACGCCCTCGCTTCGCTCGGGCTCGTCCCTAGATTTAGCGCAAGCAAAGCCGCGGGTTCCGTTAGTAAATGTAAACTTGACAAATCATATACTAAAACTTTTCACTTCTAACCACTCTAAAATAAAAATAGCATGAAAATAGGTACAATAGTTTTTGAGTTTATCGCGAACAGACAGACATACTGTTTCATTAATTATATAGAGAGCATTACCATCGATAGATTAGTATCGATCGTACTTCAACTCTATCTCGCTTTTACTCGATTGAGATAAACGAAACTACAAAGAGAATTCTACGCGCAATGTAAAAGATTGCTATCACTTCATGGAATGGAGCTCTTTGGTAAATTTCGTTGGTTATTTTACTAAGCAAAAGTGCTAAGATATTCTGTGATCCTAGTGAAAGACATTTTATTACAAACTTAGTATATCTATAGTAATATTATGAAGAGGAGGATGTTTGTTTGAACATGCTAATCTTAGGAACTATTACTAATCTTAATTTTTTTTGCATTAAAAAGCTTGTTTTTTGAGAAGTGCTATAGATTAATTATATTATCATACCTGTGTATATCTGTGTATAATATAATCCATATTTTACCCGAGCACTCGGTTAATCGCCAGTAATAAGATATTTAAATTATTTACAAACTATATTATTGTTGCTAGGACTCCCCGCTCTGTTAATAACTTGAGCGAAGTCGCAAATTAAATTAGTCTAAATCGCTAGTCATTTTTCTCACAAATGCAGTTTATTAAATAAAAGTCACAAAAATTTTCGAAACCCGTTGGGACGCTCTGTATTAATTTAACGATGATAATAAAAAATTGAAGTGTCAAGAATCAAGATCTCTTCAATGGACTTGATGAATGAGCTTCTCTGAATTCAATTATATAGTCGATTAGCTTTTTTGTTCGGACTGGACACCTGTCGTAGTGATCGACGATGCTCGGTGAGGAGTAACAGATGTCTCTTAAACGCGCATATTTTACTATGAATATGAAATTTAGCTGTACACAAGTATCTCACCCTCACTTTGCTCGTATGCGTTAGTAAATTCTTTTTAATTTTGTACTAAACCCTAAGCCTTTTTTAAAAATAAAAATAACCTAACTTGCTTCTTTTAAAATCAGCTATCTGCCAGTAAAATTACTATCAAAATCAGTGCACCCTTAAAAGAAAATAGACGGAACAAACAATCAGACAAAGTTTTTCTTATAAGTACCTTATGTTACTTCCTATGCATTTTGTAAACAAGCTTTAATTTTGACAGTAATTTTAGTTTTCATTAATATGCATTACTTAGAATTGTAATCTGTAAGCTCCATTAAATTTTTATTAATTCATATACTTTGAAACCGTTATTAATATATTTGTGTAGTTTAAGTATGCTAGGATTTAAATTCTATAAGTTAATTATCAAGAAAATGTAATTATGAACTTTTAATTTATCGCCATACAATGCTTCAGTTTCAGTGGAGAGTCACCTTTATTATTGAAAGCGGCTCGGAGCTGAATAGCAAAAGTTTTAAGTGCTTTATTATTGAATAGCCCTAATTATAATGAAATTAGTGTTTGTGGAGAAGTCA
The DNA here is from genome assembly GCA_951802675.2 of Boloria euphrosyne. Taxonomy (NCBI): domain Eukaryota; kingdom Metazoa; phylum Arthropoda; class Insecta; order Lepidoptera; family Nymphalidae; genus Boloria; species Boloria euphrosyne. The sequence continues at coordinate 11,850,924 of OX637888.1, forward strand.
TTGAATTTTTCATAAACGAAAAACGCGTAATATAAGTTAAGGAAAAAGCTACACGAAATCACTAAGATTATGTGGCGCTTTAGCGCTCAGTGTTCTGTTTTATTAAACTTCAGATAAAGTAAATTCAAGCACAATAGAAAAAATCTAATTTAGTGTACTTGTAATCGGGTCTTTCTAACATACCACTAAAAATTCATTCTAAAAATTGCTAGATTCTCTCAGACATGCAGATTTCCTCATGACGTTTTCCTTCACCGTAAGACAAGAGGTAATCATGGTAGAAATAAATCGCACATGAAAATATCAGAGGTGCGAGGCCCGAATTTGAACCTTACGTCACCACTGGGCTACCACTACCTGTGTTATCAATTTAGTGTACTAATTAAAATGAAATAAAAATCATAATTTGCTTTAAAAACAATACATGCTCAAAAGACTAACCTTAAACCAGGCCATGGTGGAGTCGTCGTAGAGCACCACCCACTCCTCCGACCATGAACTCCACAAGTACTTCCCTGGAACAATGAACGCTCTATGACGGACATTTTCACAAGTTATAAGAACATATATTATAATAACGACATGGTTGGCTCAGTTTGTAGTAACCCTACTTGCTGTTGCGGCGGTCGCGGGTTCGAGTCCCGCTCGGGGCATTAATTTGTTAAACACTAATGTTTGTGTAATGTTCACCTCAGTAATGGGTATTTATTTATTTATTGAACCACCGACAAAATTTACAATATTACAATATTATAGTTCATAAAACTATGTTACATATGATAAATCATGATGATTGCACTTTTAATTAGGTTTATATTGCAGTCTATTGGTGCTTTTATAGGCTATCACATTAGTATTAATATATAATTTATAATTTGTGTGTATTTCAAGTGTAGTGTATCAAGTATATGGTATCCGTAACACAATCCTCGTAGCTTGCCACGGAACTAGATGGCGCTGTGTGTAATAATATCCCCACATACATAGTAATGGTTGTAGGAAAGAAGAACCGACGCTAGGGTGCTAAGTGCTCGGGTGTCAGAGGCTTGTATTACTCTTGAACTATATTGACTTCACAATATCTTTCATAGACAATGTGCTTGGTGGTTTCCTATTTCTTAAGCTTCGGGAGAAAACGTATGTAATGGTCTAATATCAACCGATCTCTTTTTATAATTTGAGCTTTTTCAATTTGAAAACTCTCTTTGCAGAGGGAAGACGTAATAGCTCTGCTTTTAAGGAATATGTGTCTGTAATCTTTTGAAACGTTTTCTTCGCTTTCGAATTCGGTTTATTCCTTAAAAAAATTTGATTTTTAGTGATAACATTGAAATTATTTATTAACTTATCAGTGACGTGTAAAATGTCATGCCTCTTTCTCATATTATTTAATTCACATGAGCACCCTCATTTATTTAGGTTTAAAATATTAATAGACTAGAAATGCAATACTTTCTTACGTAAAAATTTCTCCATTACGAAATACGTATACTGATAATTTATAACCGTTTATTCAATCCAGTTCTATTTATTTGTGCATTCATAGATGCTGTGATATGTAAAATGGATTGGGTCGTATCGCACAGAGCGGTATCTTCGAAGCACACAGCACTCAGGTAATTGTGAAGATTGCATCAGCTCGTATTTGCAACAAGAGCAAATTAGATTGTGTACCTACGCTATGATAGTGGTATTGGTTCCATAAGCTTAATTAAGCTTAACGCAAAACATTTATTCAGTAGAGCCTAAAAGGTATCAAATATTTTCTAATATGATTCAGATTTCTAGTATTCTACAGATAATCGTACAACTGAAATCGTGTAGAGACGTCAAAAAATGTGTTAAGCTTTACACAGTTTTCAACGCTTTTAAGTTTACAACGTAAAAGTATTTTAAAAACAAGAGCTTGAGCGATTAAGTTGTATAAATTGACTGATTAAAACGTAGAAACGAGGCGCTGGTCCTGAGGTGCTGACATATTGCAGTCTAATAGGACTCTAAAAACTAGTGGGGAAGGGTTTTTTAATTTTTTTATAAATATTAGCCAGTGTTTTCCTGAGGTTCCACTCGCTTTTTCAATTATTAGCCTATGACTCTGATGTATGAGCTAAAATTTTTAATATTATACATACTAAAAATTTTATCATAAACAATTTAGTGGAATACAAACATTCACGTTTATAATATTAGTAGAATAGAACTTGTAACATGATATTTAATTTTAAATTTATAAAATGTTTTTATAATTCATCCTCTTGGATACTAATGGAATTACAAAACTTTTTATGAGAAATTATATTCTTCTGACGAATTTAAAGTAAATTTCCTTTGTCGTTGAGTTTCAAACATAATATCAAAAGGAAAAAGTGCCGCCACAGCAGTTATATAAGGATAAAAAGAGCGTTATTGTTATGTAAGCTGAAGGTCGTGGGTTCGATTTACTCACTAAACTACGATAATAAGGCGAATATTATCTATATACTATCAAATCCCGCGGCTCCGCCTACGCAGGTGGCTTCAAGCGCTCGAAGAATGAAAATTTAGGGTTGTGAGATTTTTTTGATGCCAAATCATAAAAAAGTAAAAATCAAAAATTTGGTCTAAAAATAAAATAATAAATATCTGGAGAGGGCCACCCTTATCAACTAGGTAAATAAAAATTAGTCTACGACCTATTCTCAGACCAGACACACAAAAAAATTCAGGAGGAGTTCGATAACAAACACTATGACACGAGATTTTTATGTATTAGATTTTTTAATACTTTTAGCTTTGTTCAAAGTTTATTTATTTTTATTTACTTATAAAAATATAATTTCATCTCCTTTATATTCCTTCCTTACTACTTAACATAATTCTCATTTTCTTTCACTCTCTAATATTGTGAAAGCAAAAAGGTAGCATTATGTATTTTTAAAGTTTCTAGCAAAATAGCAAATATCTTTTCATAGAAAAACTTCACTTTTATTACATTGTATTTCTAGTCAATTACGCACTTAACTACGAAGCCTCGACTACTCGACTGACGACTGCAATAACTACGTCGTTACACTATCCTACAAGTACCAGGAACAATTCGTACATTGCCTATTGACAAGGTTACAGCATACCAAATGGTTAGTCTATCATCTAAGTGGTAGACTGTGAAGACTCGAATGTATATAAAAAATCTTTCAATATGTCCATATGCACACATTGAAAGATTTTGCACATGATACACACAGATATGCACGTATAGTTAGTTAGAAGTGTTGTGATTCAATTAATTTTAATACTAATATTATCAGACATTTAAAATTACGACGGAAGTTATTGCATAAAATTATTAAAAAGGTGGGTAGATTGAAATTAGAATTTATATATAAGGCGTGCTTAGAACCGGAATTCATTACTGTCTCCGGTAGGAGTATTAGTGTTCTGTGATTACTGTTGAGCAGAATTACTGTGAAGTGTTGTGCTTTTAGTCAAGTTCTTATAGTGTAGTGTAGCTGTTATACTAATTATCATACAAATATATAAATGAAGTAAACACTGGTGCTTTTCATTACATAAGTATATTCAATTCTCCACAGCAAATAATTAATAACCCTAAACAAATACTTCTTGGGAATTTTACGACGAACTCGAGGAAGTATAGGCCGTATCGTAAAACGAAAATATGAAAATAATCGCAAACGGTCTGGATCGAATGGTAGAGTACTTTATTACATACATTCAACCCCTGCCATAAACGTTACCCTTTTGTGACTGGTGTTAATAAGTGGCGAAACTTTTTATATACGAAGCAATAAGATTTTTATTCCGTAGAAAAGCTTATATTGGCCTTTTAAAAGCTCAATTCCAACATAACATAACTAAGCTCATTTCGTTGTGTTTTCTTATTGACTTGCTTATTTAAGTATGGAGCTTATTTTCGGCTAATTAGTAAAAATATGAGAGCTTTGTACGTTACATATTGTTAACTTACGTTTGTACCGTAGCATATAGCCGCCTTTGATCTGCGTCCCGCCATGCTCTAGAACAAATAAAAATATTGTTACTGATTCGGATTTTCAAAATTTTGTTTGTTTTTGTTTTTTTTAAATAGGTTTACCAACAACTTTACATTTCACAATTACACAAGACATTACATATAAAAATATAGATCTAAAAATGTAAAGCCACTTACAGGTAAACACAGCATGCATTATTTCAAAATATAATTAGACAGTAAAAGGTTAACATAAAATTTTACATTTTTAGTATATATGCCAAGACAAAGAAAAACGTTATACCTTATATGCTATAATAATTACAATAGAGTTGCTTTCATTATTACTTTCTTAAATTTAACTATTGACTGGTGAAAAATATCCAACCCACCAAAATTGTTATATAGACGACACATTTATATAAAATTGCTATAGTAGTCTAAAAAGTATAAAAATATTTCTTAATATTTATTTTTATGTTACTTTTTAGGTTTACTTATATGTTATAATTATTTAAGAAAGTTTAAACACTATTTAAGAATTTTAATGTTTTAATTTTAATCGCCAAAACAGAACAGAGTGGAAGGAGAAGAGAGGCAGTGGGAAAACACCGACTAAAATATTTTTTTTGTATAAGTGTAATAAACTATTTTAATTGTGAACATTTGATTAATTTTCAATTTTTTAAATTGGCTCTTTAAATCAGTCGATTTTTCTATAATTTGTTATTTTATGTTCTTTTACTAGAAAATATAATGGATATTTTTTTTTATATGCATGTAAAATGTTAGTCAGTGCCATAAACACCTGTAAGTGACTAACATACTACAACTTGTGTTGTTGGTGTAAAAATAAATAAATAAAATTTCATTAACTTTCTTCCTGATACTATTAGTAAAAAAAGTCTTTATGGAAGAAAGTTAAAAGTTTTATTTTTATGGTACACATACCTTTAAATTATCTACATATACCTTTACGTTATCTAAACTCTTGCAAACTCAAAATGGTTATGCATTCCATATAAAGTTATCCCATAAACTTACAATGCGACGTCATTCCACAAACTTTAAAACTCTAAAATGGATGTCTGCGACCCCAATCTTAAATACAGCTATGTTTTTGTATGACTATCTAAAAATAGCACAAACATTGCAGTACTTTGCTGTATTCTTTGTCTAGACGTGTAAAGGATTTGTAGCTGAATAAACGCATTTTATTATTTCTATAAAACTATCGTAGCTTTTTCGTGGAATTTGTAAATATGTTTGTTTTGCTAGCGATTTACCCTTATTTAGTCCGTTTTTCTTTTTTAATGGAACCCTAATCCTTTTTCTAAAACTAAGCAGCATTAAAATTAGCTCAGCCATTTTGAAGATTAACCGAAACAAATAGACAGACAAAAATTATACATTGTTCTTTTATTAGTGCCGTACTTTTATTATATGCATTTAGTCAAACGGTGTAATTTTGACATTGCAAACAATGCTTTCAGTTTTAGTTGTCTTTACATTTAAGAGTTATATAACCATATAATCATATTTTTTTAATGAATAATATTCCTATGAGGATGATATCGAACTTCTATAAACCATTTATCCACATTTATTAGGGTCAAGAAAAAAGTCTTAGTAGATGTAACACTTCTCTCGAAAACGTAATTTTAACCAAGTTGAGTGAAACATCTGCACAAATAGATGTCACTTAAGTCTATTTCCTACTTCTTACTCTATTAACCCTCGGGACTTAATTCAATTATCTTGTTAATGGCTTCAAACCGTGCCAGTTGAGCACAGATTACTTCGCCAATGTCACGTAGAATGGAGAAGACACGAAGGAGATTGGTCGGTAACACAGAGTCAATAATTCTTTATATCTTATCTACAATTATTATAAAACAAAGTCCTCCTCCGTGTCTATCTGTTTGTCTATTCGCGTGAACTCAAAAACTACTGCACCGATTTTTATGCTGTTTTCATCAATAAATAGAGTGGTTCTCGAGGAAGGTTTTAGAATATAACTAGCGGTACCCGCGGCTTTGCTCGCGCTAAGTCTAGAAACCAAGCCAGGCGAAGCGAGAGTTCAAAAAAAAGGTTACGTCAATAGTAATTTCAGTAATGTACGCATTCAGACAAATCACACCAAACCACACCTATGAAATAAACATAAATATAAATATCAGCGTGGCTACAAAATCAAAGAAGATAGATTATGTTACTTAATCAAGCAACAAAATATACACAAATATTACTTTAGTATTAAAATATAAGAATTTCAAGAGCAAAATGAAACATTTCCAGTATCATTCCAGAAATATTAACACCACAGTAATTAGAATAAAAAGTCGTCGCTTTATTAAAACCAAGGCGATAATGTCGGCTCAATCTGTCAGAGCAGCAGCTGTGAACCGCAACATTTTGCAAACAATACACTGTAGCTTATATTATGATACAATGTAGCTCGCATTTCCTCGATCACACTTAGTCACATAATGATACTCACTTGTTGCAATAAACTATCTAACGTAAACTATTCTTACACCTCTATACTATATTATAAAACGGAAGAATTTGTTTGTTTGTTTGTTTGTTTGTTTGTTTGTTGTTTGTTTGTTTGTTTGTTTGTTTGTTTGTTTGTTTGTTTGTTTGTTTGTTTGTTTGTTTGTTTGTTTGTTTGTTTGTTTGAACGCGCTAATCTTAGGAACTACTTAGGTCCGAATTTAAATATTATTTTTGTGTTGGATAGTCGGTTTATTGAAGAAGGTTATAGCCTATATTATATCATGCTACGGCTATTAGGAGCAAAAATGGGAAAAAAATATTCCTTTTCAGAGCTTCCGGGCGGACGGGCGGTACGAAAAAATTAGGTTTCCAGCTTTTAGAACGCAAGCGTAGCCGCGGGAAAGGGTAGTTATCAATAAAGAGGCCGAATCTATAGTTGTTAGAATGTCTGTGACCATTGTGAAATCAAGGGCGGATCCAGCTTTGGTACCAGGGGGGGGGTCACATAGTCGTGGTCAAGTCACAAAAAGTTATAATTTAATTTTTATAATATAAACTCTTTTGCAAAAAAAAATGGATACTTTAGATTTTTTTCTCTACATCAATGAAGAAGAACAAGAAAGAGGTTTTATTAATTTGACGATGTATTGGCATGTTATTTGAAGCATCCTGGCATGATTCTTCGCGTTCTAAATTTAACTTTTGAAATTAACACAAGAAAAATATTGATTATCGTGGATTATTGTAAAATTGCTTTACAAAAGGCGCGAATGCTGAAACGAATTTTTTTGCTGATTACTAAAATTTTAAATTTTTTGGATATTTTCTGCAAATTAAATCTTTCTTTTTACATTAAATACCACTTTTGATAGGAGTGATAAAGCGACAAGAGCCGGTAAAATTATAGTCCTACTTGAAGAAGGTTGTTCGCAAACTTACGTATCTCAGTGGCTAAATGTGAGTCGTTCAACTGTCCAGAGGACTTGGTTGACTTGGTATCAAGAGACCGGCTTGGTCAAAAGAAGACCCAGTTCGTGAAGAAAACGATGCAAAAAACCAAGAGATGACCGCTTTTTTGGTGAGTCAGGCGATGCGGAATCGTAAGAGGAGTAGAAGTTAGCTTGTGAACGGTTAGGAGGAGACTTTTGGCTGCCTATATTAGGAGGGTACTTACGTACTAACGCCACCGCACTTTTGTTTTTCTATTATATAGATTTGTGTGAATGTGCTTACATCAAAAATAACTATTTTCTTTAAGTTTGGATAGAATAGGTTCTTATGGTTAATTTTAAAAATCTTTCTAGGTTGGTTAGGTTAGGTTAGATATATGACCACATAATCGCACGAGCCGAGCGAGCATAGCGAGCGTGCCGCGGCAGCGGCCGGCGAGTGCCATAGTTGAAAACTATCATAAAATAAAACAATTCAAAAACAAACCTAAAAATTAAATTTTAGATGTAGAGTGGTGGCACTTAAAATCGCCGCCATATTTATAGCTGCGGTGGCGTTAGTACGTAAGTACCATTAGGAGTTACCGCCCGGCTCGGGACCTTAAAATACTTCGTAAGCACTGTGTTGCTCGACTTCGGTTTGTTCGAAACTGTGTTTTATGGACTCTGGAGGACTGGAATAAAGTATTGCTTACTGATGAAACTAGAATCTCTTAGTGTGGAGAAGACCGACGCCGGTGAGTGCTGCGAAGATCATGGGAATGCAATGCGGAAGTGTGTTTCGAAGAAATCACTCCTCATGGTGGAGGCTCCGTTATGTTTTGGGCTGCAATGAGTTTGACGGAGCGTACGGAGTTAGTTTTCATAGAAATGGAACAATAAATGCACACCGGTACATAATGGAAGTCCTGATTCCATATGCACATTGCACAACCCGCAGTGACTGCACTTGGGGTAGATTTCATTTTAATTGATGACAATGCTCGCCCGCGCCGTTCTGGCGACGTGGAAGCGTACATACAAGAAGTTGGCATCCGTCGTTTAGATTGGCCAGCTCGACATCCTGAACTCAATCCAATTGAGCATGTCTGGGATGTTCTAAAGAGACGAGTAAGATCAGTGCAACCTGCTCCACAAAACATCAGGGAGCTAAAAAGAGTCATTGCAGAAGTGTGAGTACGTACTCCTCAAAATGTTATTAAAAACATCGTGGAAAGCATGCCCAGAAGGATACAAGCTGTGATTTGGCAAGAGGAGGTACACTCGTTATTAGGTTTTTACATTTGTCACTTTATTTAATTAAAAAAAGTAAAAAACCTCTTCTCTTTATTGCCGACCACTTCTTATTGTTTGGCCGTGTACATCGGTTTTCAAGAATTCACCGATTTATAAAATATTGCCAGAATTCAATTCACGCGTATTAATTTACACGATTGTAAAAAATATTCATTTAAATTAACTCAAGTCGACCTTAGAACGTATATTTCCTTACGCGCCCGTTATTTTTTTGCAAATACGTTTATCATGAATAACAGTTGATTGAACTTTGACGTAAGTTTTGTTGTTTCGATTGAAGTTAGATCTAGCTGGACGTTAGTCGAAACAAAGCGCGCGCAAGTGTCAGTGTCACACGAAATGTGACATGAGACATCAAATGAAAGGTGGCGATAGCGCGGTAAAATTCGATGCGTTCGTTCCCAAATAATGCGTTTACCATCATAATAATCCATTGAAATATTACATTTTTTAGGCCTTAGCGTGCGTTTTTCAGAGGCAGCAATTTTATATTTTTTTAATGTGCAGGGGGCATAAGTATAAGCTTAAGTTCAAGTTTGTGGGGTCACCGACCTTGTCTCTCATTTTTCCAAAATGGCAGCCGAGTGCAAAGAGTTTTCGCGCTATATCTCGTAAACTAGCAACCCTACAAAAAAAAATATAAAGCAACATTTGTATTAAATAAAATAAATTTGTCTACAACTTTGATTCTATTACCTTATATCTTAAAATGGAAAATAAAAAAGTTATAAAAAAAATAGCTGAAAATTTTTGAACAAATTTTATTTCTTTGAACTTTTTTTCTGGTCTTTTTACAATAAAATGACATCGGAGCAATCTTATAGAGGGTTTTTTATATAACGAATAATTTTCACTATATTTTTTTTAATTTAATTCATTTATCTGGGTTTTACAGCGCCCCGAATTTGAACGGGTTCTTCAAACTCGCAAGAATACGATAAAAACGAAATATTATTAGGCTTAGTTTTTAATTATATATTTTTTTATCCACATAGCTTATCATTTTCTTTGCTGCCTCTGAAAAATGCAACCCTAAATATAACTTTTCAATAAACTATAATATTAAGTTAATTAAATATTGAAGGTTTACAACTTACATAAAATTTATATTGTGACAAAAAACATTAAAAAATATTTTAAACAATATTAATTAGTGATCCACCTAGGTCCTGGACCCAGCCCAGGGGGGGTCATGACCCCCATGACCCCCCCCCCCCTGGATCCGCCATTGTGTGAAATTGGGTATGATGATATCTGGATATCTGCCATACTTTTTAGTGTGGGAAAATATATAATTTCTGAGAAATCTATACGAATTGCTTAAGTGTTCCTAGAGACGAACATAAGCAAAGCAAGGGTAAGTCTCTAGTTGGTATTCTCTAAAATCTAAATATTAAAAGTTATAATATGAATTGATTCATCCCGTATTTTGGTTGCGAAATTACTTTAGCTTGTATAATGCACGTAATAAGAGTGACCTTTCACTTCTTGGAGCGAGTAATTAAATATGAATAATTTAAATTTATGTACAACTAAAAATTCATTTGAGACCGTGTCATCTACATTTATAATGAAGGTCGTATTAATGCTAGTTACGTATGCAGGCGGTGACGAGATCCCCACAGTAGAATAACTATCTCGTTAATTTTATGAATTTGAATGTTTATGAAGATTGGATGTGACTTGAGTAAACAAAATCATCCAAAAAGATAACTATTTTCTTTGTTTAACGATTAGAAGTTCTGAACTTTTCGATTTTAAGCCAATTTTATTTGGTTTTCATATTTTTTAAGCCTCCTTTGATACACCCTCAAAATAAAAAAAAATTCAAATAGGTACAGCCGTTTATAGATTTTAAATATACTAAAGAACAGCGATTGATTTCTATTTTTTTTAACGTAATGGTTTAGGAAATTGATTTCTATATAGACCGTATGTATGGATGGTAAAAGTGATAGTAGTCGAACTTGAGTCGAACCGTTTCTTTTCATTTAGGAATGTACCTGTCACTAAAGTCCTTCTATATTCATATGGGACTGACAAGTCACCCGTATCAAACTATAATCATACGATTCGATATATCAATATCACGCGATTCGCTCCGTTTCTACGTGTATTTTTTTTTCTCTTTTTGAAACGAAGTTCCTTATGGGACGATGCGAAGGGGTACCCTAACCGGGAAAAAAACATCCGTAACGTGAGATTTTTATTATTTATGTATAGTCTTTGTATGATGGCTAAACAGTGTGTAATGTATAGTCTACGTGATGACGGTTATTATTATTATATCATTCGATAATTACACCGTCTGGTTTGTAAATTATTTTTAAAAAAAAATTAAACCGACTTCAAAAAATCTGCACTAAAAAGAGAAAAATCTAAACTAAAAAGTAGAAAATAATACTTTTAAGAACTTTGTTAATTTTGGAGTCGGTGCCAGCCAAAGCAAAATAACCCTAAGTAAATAGATACATATTCGATTAATCTATCAATTTGTAAACATAATCAAAATACCTGGCTGGCACCGACTCCAAAATTAACAAAGTTCTTAAAAGTATTATTTTCTACTTTTTAGTTTAGATTTTTCTCTTTTTAGTGCAGATTTTTTGAAGTCGGTTTAATTTTTTTTTAAAAATAACTTATTTTTCCATTTTTAGTGTGCCTTTTATTTAGCTGATTTAATTATAGTGACTTACTATATGTCACTAATTTAAAATCTGTTTAAGCTTTATATTAAACAACGAGCATACCTATTAACGTATGTAACGTAATAGTAATTAATTATCGGGTCTACCGAAAGGGGGGGGGGGGGGGGGTGTTGGTGTCCAAAGAGTACTCTATCTACGACTACTGTAGCTGTAACTAAACTACGAGCTCATCTTTATGTTTACATTCCCCATACGAAATAGTTTAAATAAACCACGTCCATTATTCCACCTAAATCCTAGAGGTTAATGAGATTTACCTTCTATTATCATATTAACGTAATAGCCTGGAAGAACACAACTATCAGTCTATATGTATGTATAATTTTAAAGGAATTTCCTTTCAACTCATAGCCGTTGAGGAGTTGTACCTTCCATCATCAGCTTATCCACATGAGATGGTAATTATCAGATGCAAATCCTTAAAAGACTTTAGAAAATATATGAAAAATGTACTAAGTGCCTATAAAATTTAAGAGTTGCCATCGATTTCCCTAGGATCCCATTATCAGATCCTAACTTGGTGACAATGGGAACATCTTGGAAGTATACCCTACCAAACAAAAAATACATTTTTGAAATCGGCCCACAATTGACGCATAAATCGGTGAACACAGATAAACAATAACATTTGAAGAATTCTACCTTCCATCATCAGCTCATCACATGAGATTACGATTTTCAGACGCAAATGCTTGAACAGCTTTAGAAAATATATAAAAAACATAATAGGTGCCTATAAATTTTGAAAGTTGCCCTGGATTTCCCTGGGACCCCATCATCAGATCCTGATTTTGTGATAATGGGACCCCCTCAGAACTATACCCTATCGAACAAAAGAAAAATTTTTGAAATCGGCCCACAGTTGGCGGAGAAATCGGTGAACATACATAAAAAAAAAAAATACATACATCGGAACATATAACCTCCTCCTTTTTGGAAGTCGGTTAATAAAATAAAGTTGATAACTTTGTAAAGTAGTTTTTTTTTTCAATAAAAAAATAATAATAAAAATTGTATACCCGAATAATTATTTTCTTTATACCTCGAATAGAACTTAAAATTAATATTTTTATAATAAGGAACTTCGTTCCTATCCGGTGTCCCACGACACCACGCGTTTTCGTTTTACTGGTCATCTATATCTATATGTATAATAATAATAATAATAATAATAACTTTATTTCTCAAAAAGGTTACACATACAAATATATCTTAGGTCAAATTATGGTTTCACATAACAGTGCATTATATATCAGTTGGATGCCTCTGCTGCCGTACTAGGATAACCTGTGTTACGGCAAACAGCGCCCACCCCTCAAACATGGGCAAGAATGATAATGTAAAACTTAATTATATTTTTATAAAGAAAAAAAAAATACAGAGATATAAAGTAAATATGTGTGTGTGTGTGTGTGTGTGTGTGTGTGTGTGTGTGCGCGCGTGTGTGTGTGTGTTGTGGTTGTCATAGCAATGTAGAAAGTGAATTATATCAATTGCAGCTGTCTAAGAGTTTTTCAGTTTCATGGTATGATAGGTTCAAAAAGAAGTTAACAAGTTTCATCTTACATATATTACTATTGACAGAGAAAATATCTAATTTTTTATTAATTTTATTATAAATAAACGGTCCCAAATAACAGTAAAACTTATTAATAAACATAGTTCGGAAAGCTTTACTCTCGACGCAAGCTGTTTGATTTCTACGTTTATTTAATAAATTTGGCATATATTTCAACTCGGCATGTTGTTTTAGAACAATATTTTGTAAAAAAAGTTGGCGTACCGTTAGAACTTCACAATACTTATATAGTTCATGAGTTGGATAAGCAAGCGGCATATGTGTGCAGACTTTCAGAACTATTCGTTGAGCAATCTCAAGACATTTCAGTGTAGTTTTCGGTGCTCCACCCCATGAGGATATGCAATACGAGATGAGTGATTGACATAATGCAAAGTAAACACGTTTTAAAATAAGGGGTTCAACGATATTCCGTAGGTTTCTAAAAATACTGGATAATTTACGGATTCGATTTGCTAAATTAGAAATATGCATTTTAAAGTTGAGATGACTGTCTATAATAACACCTAAATATTTAATGGTTTCGACTCGTTCTATAGATTGACAGGAACAATTTGAACTTTTTCTACAAGAATGGGATATCAGTTGATATTCTACACTTGGTCTTCTTATATTACGAATAGAATGAGCTATATACTTGGTCTTTTCTGTGTTTATTGTCAGAGTATTATTCCATAACCACTCATTAACCACATCAAGACCGTATTGTGCAGCAGCGAAAACATCGGACCAGGTATTTGCAACAAAAATTAAAGCAGTATCGTCTGCATAAGAGATTAATTTTCCTTGAGGGAAAACTAACGAAGCTAAATTGTTAATATAAATCAAGAATAAAGTTGGCCCTAATATACTGCCCTGGGGCACTCCATGATTAACCGCAAGACTATCGCTAACGTAATCACCAATGCGTATAGATTGTGAACGTTCAAAAAGGTAACTTTCAAATAGTTTTAATTGAGTTCCCCTTATTCCCAGATTCTCAAGTTTGTAAATTAGCTTAGTTATAGAGATCGTATCAAAAGCTTTTGCTAGGTCCAAAAATATTGAAATTACTTTTTTACCCTTATCTAAATTCTGACTCACAAAATCAGTCAGTGTAAACACTGCATCATCTGTGGATTTACCTTTACGAAAACCGAATTGATTCATTGAAAGTAGATTATTAGTTTCCAAATATTGAATGAGCCTATTATTTATTATCTTTTCTAATATTTTCGATAGAGACGGTAAGATAGATATGGGTCTATAATTACAAGGTAGTTTTTTATCGCCACTTTTATGTATAGGGTGAATCTCCGATTTTTTGAGAATTGTAGGAAATATTCCTGTGTTAAGACATAAATTAAAAATATGTGTTAGAGGCAGGCTAAAAAAGCCAATATGATCCTTAAGAAACCTATTTGAAATAAGGTCCCATCCAACTGTTGAAGAATTTTTTAAACCCCTTATCAGTTGTCTAACTTCTTCTTCTGTCGTATCGAGTAAGACAAAAGATTTAGAATTTGAGTTTCTGTCATGCTCAGAATAATATTTATTATAACTTTGCTTATCAATGAGGTGTTTCTCTGCTAGATTCTTGCCAACATTGATAAAATAATTATTAACTGAATTAAGTGAATTTTTAGGAGACGAGGATATATTAAGCAATTCATTTGAGGTAAAACTATTTTTATTTGATGTATTTATTTTAGATTTTAATATTTTCCATAATTTTTTATTATCGTGTTTAGCATTATTAATTTCGTTTGTTTCATAGTTATTTTTTATCTTCCTTAAAAGGGTGTTGCAAAAATTTCTATACCGGGTATATATTAGTTTAAGTGTTAAATTATTTGGAAAAGTTTTCGAATTTTTATGTAATTTATCTCTATTTTTAATGCAACGTAGTAAACCTGGTGTGATCCATGGTTTTAGTATTTTCTTTCTAGACGATAGTGTAATAATGGTAGTGTTATCTGATATTAATTTAGTAATAGCATTCGTCAAAAATTCAATTGCATAGTTAGGGTCCTTTGTTTCAAAGACCGGGGTAAGATCAATTTTTTTCAAGTTAGATATGATATTTTGAATGTTAATCTTCTTATAATTAGTACTAACATACGATCGATCCAATTTTAGATTAACTGATATAAGAACAGGATTATGATCAGTTATTTTTACTTTTGGAATCATAGTTATAAAAGAAAAATCCGTTTTAATTAAAACATGATCCAAACACGAATCGCTAGCTTCACGAGTTGAGAGTGTGTGACTCGGTAAAAGTCCATGAAAAGCTGCTACTGTAAGATAACGATCACTAATTAAGTCTTTCTTTTTAATGTCTATATTGATATCTCCAATCAAAATAATATTCCTGAAAGGAGCCAGCTTTTGAAGAACTGAATCTAGTGATGTGAGAAATAAATCGATGTTATAATAAGATGGAGATCTATAGATGCAAATGATGGCTATGTTGTTTTCTTGTGTAGCTATTAAACAGTTACCTTCCCGAAACGTAGGTTCTTCTACTGAGAGCGAGAGATTCTCTTTAGTGTATAGTGCAACTCCATCATTTTGTTTACTGTAAGATTTGGTATAGAATGAGTTATAGCCTTTTAGTTGTGGTACAAAAGGAGAGTTTCCGATCCAACATTCCGTAAGTACAATTATTTCCAAATCAATTTTTAGCCTTTCAATTAGAATTTCGAATTCAGGCATGTTTCGATAAACACTACGTATGTTTTGTGTAAGAATATTTAAGCAATTAGAGGACCTAGGAATCGCCTTATGACATTCATCAATATCACAGTTTATTACCTTTGAATTATACATATCCTCAATGTCATCGGAAAATTGAATTATATTATCGAACTTTGATATGATTTATATATATGCTCCTTTAATTGATTAAGTGAATTCCTGACTGACTCATATAAAAAATTATTACTATGATAACTGCAATTAAAAAATATGGAAAGCTGATTTTGTATAGTGTAAATGTGTATAAAGTGCAATGTGTGTAGTGTATATATGTATAAAGTATGTAATGTATATGTGTATAAAGTGTATTGTATATGATAACTGAAAGTAAAAATTATGAAATGTTGATTTTGTAAAATGAAAATGTGTATAAAGTGTAATGTATATATAAAGTTATATCTAAAAAATCTTTGATAACAAATGAAAATAGTTGAACTAACCTTAATAACAATAACGTAATTACAAATTTTATGTACTAAACCTAGTCACATAGAGCTTCTTAATTTGTTTATATCAGCTTCAGTATTTATGCGTATGTGCGGAGATTTTTCATCTTTTCGGAGATAGATTACGCCATGAGTTGTCCAACAGAAGGAGAAACCGTAAGTCTTTTGGAATGATCTTGCCAAGTAGAACAGTTTTTGAGATTTAGCAGTTAATGTTTCCGACACAAATATAGGTTTTACCGGTTGCTTAAATTGCAGATGTGATGTACTTAGTTTTTCTTCCTTTTTCTTAGACTTATTGAAATTCTTCACCTTTTTTATAATATTATCCTTCAGTATGACTGTATTAAATTCCACTATAATAGGCTTAGATATGTCATTTTTCTTTGTAGGAATTCTATATATATCCCTAATATTATTAGAATTTATGTCTAAGTTTAAAGCCTTGCCTAGTTTTGTAACTACACTGCAAAGATTTTCTTTGGATTCATTTTCCAGTTTAGGTATGTTTTTAATTTCTAGACCCGCTGATCTAGATCTACGCTCCAAAAGGTCAATTCTTTCCTCCAACTGCAATATAGTTTTTTTATCTTCTTGCTTTTGTTGTTCTAGGGTTTTAATTTGGGTCAAGAAGTCGTCATATTTACTTGACATTACTTCCACAGTTTTCTTCAACTCAGAATTCTGTTCATTCAAGTTATCAATTACTGCTTTTAATTGAAGAAAGTTTTTTTCTTGCTCTTTGGAGAAGGATAAAAACATATCCTTAAGAAGAGAAGATATATTCGGGTCACCATCTCGCTTTCTCTTTTTGCGCTCTGTGATATTCAAAGCAGTGGCCAGGGAAGGTATGTCAGGTTCAGACGAGTGTTGCCGCAACGATGACAAGTTCTCAGTTATCTTGTCTGTATCGAGATTCATTGCATCAGGCGACGGCGAGGCGGGGGGCGTGCGGTCCAGCGGCATAGTGTACCGTGTATGTACGACAAAAGTACCAGGAGATAATGAACGCTAAGGAGCACAAATAATATTGCAACGACGTATCAGTAGAGGTCAGGAAACTGGTTGACCGATCGATGACTTCATATATTTTTGCTTTCCGTCCAGTATAGTTAGACCTCTCTATTATAATTGGTCGAGCTGCGTATATCTTACACTTGTGTGAGGGTGTAGTAACTTCGTAAACACATGTACGTTGACACTGACATTACACTTCCTACCGCTCCATGCTCTCCTAATATTTTATAGTTATTATTTATAGTTATTATTTTAAATTATCACTTAAAATGAGCAACAAAATCCACGTCTATTCACTTCAAAAGTCCGAGGGGAGAGCAATAGAGAGCAAGAGAGTATACATATAATATACACGACTTGTACAGTAATAATTAAGTGTACATTTGCTTTGTATATATTGTTAAGTTTACTTGTAATTTACTTTATTGTAAATAAATAAATAAATGTTATTTGACAAAAAAATAATATGTTCTAACTTAGTTGAATCTCTACATTGATTATTTTTTGGAAATTCTTATTAGAATAGTAATTATTATCAGTACAGAGGCCGAATCTATAGTTTTTAGAGTTTTTGTCTGTCTGTCTGTCTGTGACCGCATCACGAGCACGAGTAAATCACTGGACAGATTGTTATGAAATTTGGTATGATGATAGCTGGTTATCCGGGTCAGGATAAAGGATACTTTTACTGATGGAAAATATCTAATTTCTGAGAAATCTCAACTAACCGTTAAAAACTGGCTGTAAAACATCACACGGTATGTGAAATCTAAGAATTTAGTTTCTTTAAGACGAGAGCGGGTGTTATCTCCATTCCACATTCTCAGGACATTAGTTAAACTCTGCATATTATCTCCTAGGCTAGTTCGTAGTATAAAACAAAGTCGCCTCCCGTCGTTTTTACGGGTTTTAATGTAATTTTTCATATTGATGAAATAAATTGTTTATTGAGACAAAGTCGTTTAAGTCTTTTTAAGAGTCTTCTTCTCTTATACGTATTAAACAAGCATATTAAAGTAGAAAAAGGCCAAAAAAATATATAATTTTCGAGAGATTTTTAAAACTTAACTAGGCATGATGAGCGGAACTAGGGTGATTCGCTAATTACTGAAAAACAATCTCATTATAATTAGTATATGCGTTAATTTACATTTTATTGTACATCACGGAGTTATAAAATAGGTATATCAAAAGAAACAAGTACGCAAAAGGTGGCCATATTGCTAATTAGTGAATTCTCCCAGACAACCTTTGTAATACAGGTGGTGTATAGTATTATACATATCGCGTGCCACAACACAAACAATATACGTATAAAATATACTAATATATATTTTCCTGTTTTTGCTACTATGCTCTAGTTTACCATACATTTTTTTATTTTATTTTAAAATCATTTTTTTACATTTACACATTTTAAACATATATTCATCATCTATGCATATAAAATTGAAGTGTCTGCTTTTAATTTCAAATTAGCAGCTTTTCACTAAATGCATATGACAATATATACGGTACTGACAACAAAAAATCAATTTTTAAAATTTTTGTCTGTTTGTCTGTCTGTTTGTTTCGGCTAATCTCTGAAACGGCTGGTCCGATTTTAAAGGGACTTTCAATCGCAGATAGCTCATGTTATGATAAGAAGTAACTTGGGCTACTTTTATTTCAGATATTTTATTTATTTTAACTAGCGGAATCTGGGGCTTCGCTTGCGCTATATCTAGGGACGAACCCGAGCAAAGCGAATATATTAATATTCTTGTGTATACATCACTTCTTTTTTGAACGAGAGAAAAAGAGTATAATATGTAATACGAGATTAGATGTTTAATTTGAAATTAATAACGAATACTCTAATTCTATTTATATGTATGGATTAACGTAATAATTAGTTCTTTGATCTTTTTTTAATAAGCACTCTATTACAATTTGTATACTCTTTAGAACATTACGTACATTTCATTTGACTTCGTGTTTAGTTCTGGAACATTGAGTCCTACTATATATGACTTTTTAATTTAATGTCTAAGAGAAGGTAATTCTCTTTTTCATACACACAATTTCCTCACAAACGACGAAAATTTACACGAGCGTCGATCTCTGACACGAGCAACACTGTTGTAATATAAAACATATTCATACATCGGCTTATAACGCAGAATATTTCATTCTATATTAAGTAGAGCTCTAGAGTCTATAGGCATATATTTTTACCCAACTGCAGCTCAAAAGAAGGTCATGTATTTGACTAGTATTTACATATGTATGTATGTCCGACTCTATGTTCCCTCGTAATTACTAAAGAAGGGTATATTAAAGACATCATAAAACATCAAAAAAAGTAGATGTTAGACATCCATTTGTGTGTCTGGAAATATTTTTTTCGAATTTTGAAAAGCGATTACAATAATGAATGAAACCCTCTACATTTATGTTTAAAAGTACAAAGGAGAGACTGCCTAACAGATTCTCATATAATGCAGGTAGCATTGAACGAAGTGATTCATAAGGAAGAATTATATGTATAATTTATGTCAATAGGTAAATTATCGCGCAAATTGACTGATATACTCGTAAGACGATTATTGATTAAGATGTCGGGAACCTTCATGCCGACTGGAAGCTTACCTACTAGTGTACGCCGCCTGAACGTTATAATGTATTTCAGAATTATACCTCTTGAAAAGATTTATTAAACTGCAGCATGGCAGCGGTATCCCAGCGGTAATGCGCTCGCTTGAATAACCGAGTGATGCGGGTTCAAATCCGGGTTTCGCACCTCTGATATTTTCATGTGCGAATCATTTTCTATCATAATTACCACTTGTTTTACGGTGAAGGAAAAGATCGTGAGGAAACCTGCATGTCTGAGAAAAACCTAGCAAACTTTCGAAAGATACGTGATGTTCGCCAACATGCACTAGGCCTGTGCGGTGGACAATGGCCTGATCTCCTTCGTATTGAGAGAGGCCAGTGCTCTACAGTGGAACGTTAAAAAGGGTTGAGGATTAAACTGTAGCAGCGCTCAATGTACGTAAACACCTAACGTACCATAAAAAATATGAATGAAATAAAAAATATGTATATATTTTCTGCGTGTTTATTATATAAGGAACGTATGGGAACAGTTGCTATGAGTCTTTAGATCGTTATTATGCCTAAATCATTATACGAGTACCAGTAACGATTTGAGGAGTATGTGGGTAATAGGTATGTATGTGAACACATTTGGGCTATCTATTTACGTGCATTGTACATACACAAATATGTTACGATAACCAAACAAACCTAGGTTAGGTCGCTAGTGTTATTTCTTCTAATCTAAATATTATATAAAAGTGAATCCCTTTCTTTCTTGGTCACGGCATTACGCATGAACGGCTGGACCGATTTCGTAAATTCTTTTTTTGTTGTGTTTGTTACCGTCAGGAGAAGATTCTTATGAAAGAAAAGATTAAGAAAGTTGTGTGGAAAATAACAAAATTTAAGAAAACTTAATGCAATTAACGATATTTGATGTAGTATGTTATGACAGTTGCTGCAATTCGCGCAATGGCAATAAAATCGGCAAATACGGGGCGGTGCGAGGTAAATATATAAAACTCATCAAACGAGTTTATAGTATCGTGTATCTATTCCGTACCAAGAGTTAACACATACCTAGTGATGTACCCAAACGAAGCGAGGGTGAGTCGCTAGTAATATATTAAATATGAAATATAGGTAGGTAGGTACATATCGTTGTTAAAACGTTCAACTAGCACAGGTGCCGAAGAGGCAGCTGGCGCGATATTGGTTTTATGCTAATTTCTATTGACTATACCGCGCTTCTGACTGCGAGCGGAGCGGATTAAACGATTAATATCGCCTTTAATCGATAATTTATCTCATTAATACTTACAATGTATTAGACCCATTTACTTTGCAAGGTATTTTGAGGTAAACCCTTCGGATAGCGGTCCTAAGCGCCAATATTATGATTTAACAAGTAGGATTACCATATAATGAAACGAGCAAGTATAATGTATGTATTTTAAACTGTTAGCATACTCATCATAATTTGTACATTTTTTTAAACATAAATATTAATTTTTAATATAATATAGAATAATATGGCAGAAATAATTTAATAATTAATTATTAGTTCATAATTGTCACGTTTTTTTAATATTAAATGTCGATTTTTAATATAAGTAACGATTATTTATTAATTTGGTTAAAATCGATACGATGCAGTCGATGGCAACATTGACATTTTGATTTATATAAATGCTTAAATGTCAAACGTCAAGCAGAAGTGTAACGACCACAGTGAAAGTACGACGTGTCTCGTTGTGATATTTTTGTTAATTTAGTATTAATTTTGAAAATGAGAACCATTGAAGTTTGTAAATAAACGGAAGAGATGAGTAAGTCTTTTACTTTTGAGGGCCATTCTAACAGTTCAGAAGCGGTACGGATCAGCTCACATTGGTATGTACTCTTTGTTTTATAATATAATTGTACAGAATGAACTTAAGACATTACGTCGGTCGAAGTAAAGTTTTATCAAGTAATGTTCATTTTGCAATAGAAATCTAGTACTACTGTACTTACTTAATATCATTTTAAATTTATCGTTGAGATATAAGATGTTTTATTAATCTACCCTAAAATTATATTTTTTTTCTCTCATCTATATTATTAGTTTATAATATTATTATCAATTATCACACTAATAGTTAATCAAATATTTAAAAAATAGATAGAAAATAAATTTGAAGGATGTTGTTGTGTATTACATACCTAAGTAAAATAATAATACATTTTTCTTCAGACTTTTAATTTAATTTTATTATTTATAATATATAATAATCAATTTGATGTTTTATAAAGGATTATTATTTACATTGAATAAATTATATTATAATGAATTTACTGCTATAATATGTTTTGAGATATTATGTTCGATGTTTTTACTTCATAGTTTTAATAACTGTTTCTATGATAATTTAACTTAATAAATTGTCACATATAAATATCCGTATTCAAAGAAAGAGTCGTTATTGATGTATCTACATTAACCATGATTTAAATTTCAAAATCACATAGTTAATGTGGATAAGAATAATAATATTCTATAATAAACTTTTATAATCAATCTGGTACAACCATATTATATAACCTTGGATACACCTATTCTAATATATTGCTTATTATAATTATAATAATAATTATATATTTCTTTTATTTATTTATTTATTTATTTATTTATTTATTTATTTATTAAGGATCTCCAACAGAAGTACATAATAAAATACAAAAATAATAATAGTCTCCTTTAAATCTTTGCTTAAAATGTACCCCCAATTACTGGAGAACACAACATGCACCGAAATAGTGTTGACAGCATTACTTAATTAAAGTTAGTGATAAAACCAATATATCTAAGAAAGTGAAAAATAATAAAACAAAATCTTTAACAAAAACAATAAAATTAATACTAATGATAATAATTAAAAATAATAATTTAGATGTGCGAATCCACTAAATCACGTAGAGTACGCGTAACATTTTTGTTTAAATGTGTTAAATGTATCGAAACCCATGTCTACTGTTGGTATTGCATTTAATAGTCGCGCCATTCGAGTAAACGGGTGATATTTTCCTAAGTTAGTCCTGTATCTACTTGTTTTGAGAAATGGACATGGATTTCGAGGTGGTTTCCAGGGCACATTTATTTTTATTTTCTCAAATAACTACTATTAATAATACATACTAATGACAATACCTATCAGTACAATTTCGGACTCTTAGCGAAGTGGCTATCCGCTTAGTGACGCATGATGGACATAAGAGAAAAATGAGGAAGATACTACAAACCTCGTAGAACTCGTCGGCATCGCGCATCCGTTTATCGGAGAGTTAATTGGAAAACAGAAATGCGTTTAGGAAGAAGAAGTCTTCATGTCAGTTTCGAGATTCAGTTCGAATCTAGAACCATACAGCAGAAACTATGACTTAATGGAAAGATTTGTCAACGCACTCAGCAGTCATACACAAAACACATTTGATGGTCATGAAATAGCTTCAACCCTAGCCAGAAAACTCAGTTCATTAAAACTTGGCTCAACAGGGTTAAGGAGATGGCAATTATACATAAATGGAGTGACACCCAAACGGGTTTTTATACACTGCTCAAGTTGTCTTGATTAGCACGGAGCTGATATGAAAGTTCATCCTCAGTTGAATAGTATAAAAAGTGTGGCAGATAAAAATTATTGTTGTATTTTCTGATCGTAATTAGTTGACAAATAAATTGAAATTTTAGCAAGAAGGAACCGTATAGAGAGGATACACTTGAAGAATACTGTTATGATAAATCCAGGTATTGTCAGCTCGTGTAATGTAGGCGGAAAGGAAATATAAACACAAGAGATTTAAACAAAAAAATTTGAAATATTTCTAGAGATTACTATAGAGAACAGAATAACAAAATGCCTGCAATGTTCTCCATCACGACCCAAGATGAGTTATATAATATACTTTTTATTATAATGATTCTTATATTAAAAAAAAGTAAAGTGGCGTTTGAGAGAATTTGGTAGTCAACGCAAGTTTTTATTTGAGCAATTGTTTGTCAGGGTAGATTAGAATGATGAAAACGCTTATAGAAGGTTTTGCTTTTGGGAGTTTAAATCACCTACGAAGGGTTGACGTCAATGTTTCTCTGGATTTTATAAAAGTTAACCTCAAAGCCGTGTCGTAGTACCCAATGAATTTTTAGATACGGATTTGCTATTACAAACAGAAACATCACTGGAATTAAATAGATATACCTATACTATTTTAATTTTGCTTTCGTGTAAGGAAGAAATGAATAGAATGGATATTAATAATGCAGACTTCACTGTTGTGAGATACATACCGATAATCCAGATACGTAGTGAGTGAGATTTAAAACTATATCATAACTTACCAGGAAATATATCATTTAAAGAGGGTAAAATAAAATACTAGTACTATACCTGGCGTATTTTAGTAAAGAAGGAAAAGCTTTTAGCTGGTGCTCATCCTTTGTGTACAAGAATAATATACTTTAAAAAGCCTCCAACTGAATTGACAGTGGGACGAATTGCTCTCGATAATATCCTGACAAGCCTATAAGTCAAGAAGTTACTAATACGGAAATATTACGTATTGAAGAAAATTTAATGGAAGATAAAGAACAAAAGTTGCAAAACTTACTCAATTTATTAAGAAAATGTTTTGTCTGAATCTTAAATCCGGATAGTATTAAATATGAACGTCAGAAGAGTCGAAGCACTTAACAGCACTTACGACGCCAGAAGGGGACTATAAATGTACGAGGATGTTATTTAATCTGGTTATGCCGCAACTGTGGTTCGGCATATAGTAAATGGAGCTCTCGGAAAGAATACGTATGATTTGGCAATTCGATATATGGATAATCTCCTATCTCCTCCTTTTACCATTGATGATCAAGCTAAGTTTCGATAAATTTTAATATTTCTGCGAAATACTGTTCTTGCTTTGAAACAGCTCAACTACTTGATATATGAAGGAAGGAGGTATTACGACGTATTACGACTAGGTAGTAAGAATACTGTATTCAAATTTCCTGCACCTATGAATGTACACCAAGTGAGACAGTTTGTATGGCTTGTAAGCTTTCCACGGAGATTTATTTCTGGATTTAATAGCATAGCAAAATCATTGACAAATCTTGCGACGACTAAGAATGTATCTTGAAAATTGGGTCAAGATCACAAATCTACTTTTAAGAGTGATTGATGATGAATGATTTCTCGCAATGTTGCATAATCCGAAGGGCATTGCAGAAGCGTGACGCAAGTAAAACCGCGCGTGGATGATATTATTGCAAAGACCCAATGAGAAGGAGCCATTACAACGTGTTGCATACTTCAGAATAAGACACGTGACGAAGTTCTTTCAGTAAAGGAGTTTCATATATATTTTATAGGAAGTTGTTTCTTGGTATGGTAGTTGTTTCAACAGGAACACAATTTTACTATAAAAAACAATCCAACTGCAGCACGCGGAAGCTTTAGGCCAGAATCCCCCTCTCCATTTACAAATTGAATATTCCGAAAATACTCGAACGTTATAGACAATGAGTGTAATAATAACCGAATGGTTACAAGCGGTGCAATTAACTGACCATAAATTAAAACTAGTTAAGGCTAATTTGGATACTTACAGTATACTTATTATTATAAAACAATACGTCATAAAGAATAACGGAATATATAAGAATTGGCAATGAATTGAATTGGATATTTCATTGTAGCCACGATGAGTTAGGACATCTCCCCCTAGATTATAAAACCAAAGATAAGATTTTCTGTTTTAAAATGAATATATTTGTATAAGACTAGGAATAATTGTGTGAAATTTACCCTTATATGGGGCGATCATTGTTTAAACTCTAAGTCATATGAAGTGAGACATTCTGCTGAATGCAGTGATCACTAATTATAGGTGAGACATTCTGCTATATGCAGTGATCACGAAATATATAAGTGAAATATGCCGCTGTATGCGGTGATCACTAGGAATAATTGTGTGAAATTTACCCTTATATGGGGCGATCATTGTTTAAACTCTAAGTCATATGAAGTGAGACATTCTGCTGAATGCAGTGATCACTAATTATAGGTGAGACATTCTGCTATATGCAGTGATCACGAAATATATAAGTGAAATATGCCGCTGTATGCGGTGATCACTAGGAATAATTGTGTGAAATTTACCCTTATATGGGGTGATCATTGTTTAAACTCTAGGTCATATGAAGTGAGACATTCTGCTGAATGCAGTGATCACTAATTATAAGTGAGACATTCTGCTGAATGCAGTGATCACTAATTATAAGTGAGACATTCTGCTGAATGCAATGATCACTAATTATAAGTGAGACATTCTGCTATATGCAGTGATCACGAAATATATAAGTGAAATATGCCGCTATATGCGGTGATCACGATTCATCTAAGTGAGACATGCTGGTATATCCGGTGATCACGAAATATATAAGTGTAACATGCTGCTATATGCGGTGAACACTAAATAATATAAGTACATGAGGTGAGCTTCTACAAGCGGTGATCATGGAATATATAGGTAAGTGAGATATATTACTTTATGCAATGAGCACGAAATATATAAGTGTAACATGCTGCTATATGCGGTGAACACTAAATAATATAAGTACGTGAGGTGAACTTCTACAAGCGGTGATCATGGAATATATAGGTAAGTGAGATATGTTACTTTATGCAATGATCACGAAATATTTTATAAGTGAGACATGCTGCTATATGCAGTGATCACGAAATATATAAGTCTAATACACTGTTCTTTTGAATGGATCACGAAATATTCTATAAGTGAGACATTCTGCTGAATGCAGTGATCACTATTGTTAAATGTAAAATCACAGACAAGTGAAATATCTTGTCAAATATTGCAGTGATAACTCTAAAATATTTGTAATATATCTGTGAATAATAAACGGCTAAAACCATTGCTTATTGTTTTGCTTATCATTAAAATTATATTCTACTTGTATTAAACTACTGAAAGTTATTAAAATGATAATATACTTTTTATATTATGTAA
Organism: Boloria euphrosyne; assembly: GCA_951802675.2. Classification (NCBI taxonomy): domain Eukaryota; kingdom Metazoa; phylum Arthropoda; class Insecta; order Lepidoptera; family Nymphalidae; genus Boloria; species Boloria euphrosyne. The sequence continues at coordinate 11,877,773 of OX637888.1, forward strand.
TATACTCGTATCAACATCTAATCTTTATTTGGTTTTCACAGGTGTCCTCGTAAAATTTCAGCTGCGTCGCTCATCTGAATGTACATCAAAATTCTAGATCATGGTTGTAGAAATGATTAATGAGAAAGCAAGAATTGTTATTTAATTCTGATCGTTTAGATTAATTCTCTTGTTGAGTTGTGTTACATTATACTCTACTTGTATGAAACTACTGAAATTTATTAAAATAATACATACTTTACATATTATATACTATATCAACATCTAATCTTTATTTGGTTTTCACAGGTGTCCCAGTAAAATTCCAGCTGCGTCGTTCATCTGAATGTGCATCAAAATTCCTAGATTAATAAGAAAGCAGGATTTTTTTAATCTAATTTTAGTAATTCTTACTATTTAGATTAATTCTGTTTTCAATTAATTCTGTTTTCAAATTAATTCTTACTATTTAGATTAATTCTCGTGCTATATTATTGTGTTTCACTATTATTATTATTTTTTTAGATTTAATCTTGGGCTTCTCGGATGGCCGAGCCGGAATGGGGACATTCCGTTCACAGGACGGCCGTCTGTTAGCATACTCATCATAATTTGTACATTTTTTTAAACATAAATATTAATTTTTAATATAATATAGAATAATATGGCAGAAATAATTTAATAATTAATTATTAGTTCATAATTGTCACGTTTTTTTAATATTAAATGTCGATTTTTAATATAAGTAACGATTATTTATTAATTTGGTTAAAATCGATACGATGCAGTCGATGGCAACATTGACATTTTGATTTATATAAATGCTTAAATGTCAAACGTCAAGCAGAAGTGTAACGACCACAGTGAAAGTACGACGTGTCTCGTTGTGATATTTTTGTTAATTTAGTATTAATTTTGAAAATGAGAACCATTGAAGTTTGTAAATAAACGGAAGAGATGAGTAAGTCTTTTACTTTTGAGGGCCATTCTAACAAAACATTTATGATAATTATACAATATGTTCTACGAGTATCAATAGCTATTGGTAGGTCTTCTAGACCCCGCTCGCAGTGGCGTGTTCGCTCTTATGAAGCGAACCGTCAAGGTTTTTCACAGATAAAATTCAATGGACGCTCTATTATTCTCCTTCCTGCTTTCAAAGGCTCATTCAAAATGGATTTTGTAAAGAATCAAGATATCTTCTTTAGATTAAGAAACCATTTTCCACCAGCTATTGGTAGTATTCATGCGATAAATTGATTTTATTGTGTATTTGTAATCAGATACCTTTTATGTAGCTATTTACGTATTCTCAATAAGCTGTACTTAATATAAGTACAGTTGATTTTCAATATGTTTTTAATATAAGCGATTATATTACAATGTTCAAGATAGATAGAAGATATTAGGCTACGATTATAACCCGACTGCGACGAAGCCCTAAACTCTCTGTTATGAGTTTGATCTGTAAGTATGTACAATGTACAACCATATGTACATATTAAGTTTCATATATTTTTTCTTTGTATTAGGAGAGACTATAATAATTATACTAGCAATTACCGCAGCTCCGCCCGCGTTTTAATCACTTAATAAATAGGGATTGGCGGAAGAAGGATGAAAATATATGTATTTTGCGATGCCAAATTATAAATCAATAAAAAAATAAAATTTGGTATAAAATTAAAAAATAAAAATCTCAAGAGGGCCACCCTTATCACCTAGGCCCTAGGTCCTAGGGGAATAAAAATAGTCTCCGACCTATTCTCAGATCTACCAAGTACATGTTTTTACTTATACACATTTTGAAGCTATTGCATAGCTTCTATCGCAGGCCTTGAGCGTGGAGACCGAATCCTGAAATTCCGTAACGAAAATAACGTGATAGGTCTTTCATATTATTTTATAAGCAGCTCCCTCTAGTATTGTATACAGATTACATATTGTATTCAATAGATGGCACTTTTTAACATTTTTTTTTTCAATAATGACATGGGTGTAATTTTCGAGGTTTCTCGTCCATTTTCAAATCCAAGATGGCGGACATCCGGGTTTTTGTCAATAGATAATAAAAATATTTTGAACAATATTAACTTCTCATTTATTTAATAAAAGAAATTAATTATAAAATTTATTATATATTAAATTAATATCAAAGAAAAAAAACAAAGGTAAAAAAATACTGCATAAATAAAATAAATAAATAATTATAATTGCATAAGTTGATGCAATAGCTTTACCGCGGCAGTCTCCGAGTGCCACACGTCTTTTTTTTATAAAAATCGGTCAAGCCGTTTTGGAGGAGTTTGATAACAAACACTGTGACACGAAATTTTTATATATTATAAGAAGATGTACCTAACATAGGTATATATTACCAAGGCAACGGTGGGGGGACAGTCTTTGACGTGCGCAACATCTTATTGTTTTATTTGTGATACATGTTATCCAGAACAATATTACTTGCGGCCTTTCTCCAGCTATCGGATGGATGATGTACCATTTTCGTCTTTGTTTTTTACTGAAACATAATACCTGATTGATATTATAATAGTTTCTTTATTTGGAGATAAATATACCTACTGTTAAACTAGCAACTTACCTTCGCTTCGCTTGGAACAGATAAAGTTACAGAATATACAGAAAAGATACAGGCTATTTTTTAATGTGAAAATGGCTGGGTGGCTGGGTTGAAATAAGACATTCTAACTTTGTTAAAATTGTATCCTAAAGGGGTTACCTAGGGACGAAACCGAGCGAAGCGCGGGGGAGGCGCTCGTAAGTCATACTGGTGCATACGTGATTACATACTCGTATTACATAGTAATCTCATCACAGTGCAACAGTCATAAAGTAATTTGAAATCAATACGAGTATACCGTTTTGTTAAAATATCACAATTGCTTATCTATATCTAAAAAATAATTCGTCACCTTTCATTGATATCGAAATAGAAATTCTCACGCAGATAGTTGACGGAAGCTAAAATACGACGAGAATATTCACACCGTACCTTTAGTCACAAGTGATCATCGACAAAGGCACTCCTCGACTCATGTAGGTTCTATATCTAAGTAGGTCCTTACAAAAGGGATTCATTGTAAGCGCTTTCTTATATTTTTAATAATACTCAAATGTAAAAGTAGGCTCGAATTTTAACCTCCATTTAATGCATGATATATAAGAAATGGTTTTGCTTTTTTAGACAGCTAAATCGATTTTTATAAAATGAGAACACTTACGATTGTAATTGAAAAAAAAATACTTTAAAGACAAATCACTTATGAGGACGCAAGGTCATTTGCAAAGTTAAAACTAGGTATTTTACATGTTAAAATAGCAGTTATTTTCATGATAAAAGGCCTAATTATGTAATATCCTTACTGGTAATGTCCTATTTATGTGCCGCATTTTTGGACCACTACCTCCTTCCTCAGATTTAGTATTATTGTGCACATATTGACACAGTATACAGGTATAAGCTCCCGGATAGTACACCCTCTAACCCCTCAATCCTATAATCCGATGGGATAACGGGCCGGTACTAAAATTACAGAGTAAAATCTGAATTTACTATTCGTGCTTATATATAAGAAAAGTATGTAAGAAGAAGAAAGTAAGAAGAAGTTATAAAATGCCTCAGTCCTGAGAACTGCTGAAAGAAAATTAAAATAAAATGTGTCAATTCTTTCAAATTGTAACGCCCAAGTGCCTGGAGATAAACAATCAATCAATAAGTATGTGCTATCTTCCGGAAGAATCAATTGGCGGAGAGCAAGTATTACAATATCTATACTTAAATAGAAAATTACAATGTCTCTTTCTACTATTACTAAATGTAATTATAAACGGTACTTATTAGAAAAAAACCATTTTTAACATCTGTTTTCTGTCTGCTTGTTTGTTCCCGGTAATCTCAGAAACAGCTGCATAAATGGGACGTTTACTGGCAGATAGTTGATGTTATTAGGAGCAACTTAGCCTACTTTCATTTAAGAAAAAGAATTAGGGTTCCGCTCAAAAAAATTAAAGCGTTCTTAGGGACGAAACCGAGCGAAGCGAATCTGACACCTGAGGCGCTAGTACGTTATGTAATACACATGGATACCTCCTATTTTAAGAAAGTCAAGCGGTGACGTAAGGACGTATTTGGTGCGGTTTATGTTTAAGCGATTCAGGTACAAACTGAAGTGACTTTCAAGTGTCATGTAGTCGTTAAAAGGCTCCAATTATTTTTCTTAGTTGAATGGTTTTCCTCGGTTCACATCCATGATTTTGATCGATGACGTTGATTAGCGCCTTACCTTTTAGATCGATTTATCATACGCCCAAATATTTTAGTACAGCTGTTAAAATACAATTTTATAAAATGTAATATGTGATGTTAAGGTTAAACGACTTATAATTTTTTCGTTTTCAGCTCGTGTTCTTGATATATTTTCTACAGATTCAATTTACGTTGTCCTCGCGGGACGCACTAGAGCTTATTAAGTTACACTTGTCTTTTCTGGCTTCGGAAATAAAGGAAAGAAGAAGAATAAAAATAAAAGTTGTACACGTGTTGGAGAATCAGTTGCCTGGTAGCTTGCACTGAGGTGAACCTCTTCCGAATTTCACGGCGATAAATAAAACTACCGAACTGATGCACTGCTGGTTAACTTTATTTGAACTACAAAGTGAACTAGTATATGTATATATGAATATTGATCTGAGTATGAATATACGAATATAAACGAATATAATATATGTTTACGAATTATATGTGAGGATATGTCAACAATTTCTTAAGTACTATCAAACATAACCAAACCATAGCGCGATTCAGAATACACCTAACGCCATCTAGTTTAATTATAGTTAATTACAAAATGTGTAATTTATTAGTTTGGTTTCTCTTTATCGTACTTGGTTGGTTTTGTGCTTGAACATACCGCCCACCAAGGACGTCAATGAGGGAACGTCCTTCTTAATTGAAATGCAATCTATACATTATAAACAAAAACACAAGCATGTATTATGTATACATTGATCTGAACAAAAAGTACAGTAAAAAACAAAGTAAACTTTTATCAATAAAAGTTGATCTTCTATAACAAACTTAAACATCTTGTATATTTAACATAAATCTTAAAATCTAAAATAAACTTTGATTTAAAGTAATCAAATCCATTCTAATCACACCTTAAATTAACATTAATGAACTGTGAACAACTTCATCAAAATAACAAAAAAATATAGTTTTAACATTTTATAAAAATTGGCTACTTTTAAACATAGTTGTCAGTTGATCTGTATAAAATAAACTTAAACAATAGGTAAAAAATAAGACATGTAAAGATTTGATTTAAAATATAATTGTAAATACTTGCTACTCAGTGACTGGCAATATACAAATTTTAGATGTTGGTCTCTTAATAGTAGATGATTTTGTACGGACTGTGACTACACGAGTGATATTATCATCACCAGGATGTTTTTCTAAAATGCGACCTAATAACCATCGACTTGGCGGTAAATCATCTTCCTTAATTAAAACTATATCTCCAATTTTTGGCTCAGGGACTTGATAAGACCATTTATACCGATTCATTAAATTGGACAGATACTCGTTTGACCAACGCTTCCAAAATGATTGTACCAATCTTTGAATTAATTGCCAACGTGACAAATTACTTATTTTGCACTTCTCATATTGGTCATCTGGTACACTGACCAACGGTTCTCCGATGAGAAAATGTCCAGGTGTCAAAGGCAACGCCTCACCAGGATCAGTAGCATGCATAGTGCTCATCGGTCGTGAGTTCAAACATGCTTCTACTTGCGTCAAAAGTGTGGTCATTTCCTCAAAAGTGAGAGTTGTTTCACCAATGACCCGCTTTAAGTGAAATTTTGTAGATTTCACGCCTGCTTCCCAAAGTCCGCCGAAGTTGGGACTGTGAGGAGGAATGAAATGCCATTCAGTACCATTTGCTTCCAAGTGTTCTATCACAGATGATTGAGTTGCTGCTAATTCTTGCAACTCCCTAGAGGCACCTAAGAAAGTGGTACCATTGTCGCTCCATATTTTAGCGCAATGACCTCGTCTAGACACAAATCGTCTAAAAGCCGCTATGAATGCCTGAGTGCTCATGTCACTAACGACTTCTAAATGGATTGCACGAGTTACCATACATACAAAAAGGCAAATATAACCTTTGTACGAACGGTGTCCACGTCCTTTCGCTGTTCTTATCTGTATGGGTCCCGCGTAATCTACTCCGCTGTGTAAAAATGGGCGCGCTGGAGTACACCGAATAGAAGGTAATGAACCCATCATTTGATTTTTTATGCTAGCCCTTTGCCTAACACACGTCACACACTTACGAATCTGTTGCTTAACGAGACTTCTGACACCTATAATCCAATAGGCTGTTCTTAAATAGTTCATCATAAGCTGAACACCTCCGTGTAAAGTCTTGTCATGAGCATCGCTTACGATGAGTCGGGTGACGTGACTAGAGTGCGGTAGGATTATCGGATGCTTTGCCTGATCACTTAATTGAGCTTTTTCCAGTCGACCTTTAACTCTCATTATACCTTTAGCGTCAAGATAGGGACATAGTGACTTTAATACACTTGATTTTGTTTGTAAATATCCTTTATTTTTTAATTGTATATATTCTGTTGTAAATAGATCTTTTTGTGTTTTTATTATACAGTTCTCTAATGCAGCTTGTAATTCTACCTTTTGTAAATAGTTTTTTCTATATATTTTGTTTTTAGTTAAAAATCTTCTACAATATGCAACAATTCTTACTAATTTCGTTAATGAAGAATATCTTTCAAAAAATAAATCATTTGGAATAACTGTTACATGAACTTTAGCACATTCTTCTAAAATAATATTGGACTCGTTCAAGTCATTTGGCCTAAAGTAAACTATTGTTCTGTCTTTAAGAAACTGTGGTCCCGAGAACCATATATCACTCTTAAGTAGCATGCTTGGTAATATACCTCTAGAGGCACAATCGGCTGGATTATCTTTAGTCGAAACATGAAACCATTGGGACGCTTTTAAGTTAGTCAAAATTTCCGATGTTCTATTCGCCACAAATGTCTTCCATCTGCTTGGGTGGCTTTTGATCCAAGCTAACACTACTGTGGAATCCGTCCACGCTCTGATTTTTTCATTTGAGATACCTAATACGTCAGCTGTCTCAATTAAAAGGTGTGTCAACAGGACCGCTCCACATAACTCTAGTCGCGGAATACTAACCTGTTTAACTGGTGCTACTCTGGTTTTGGCAACTAACAATGACACATGTATCTTGCCTTCACTATCGACGATTCTTAAGTAAACGACTGCTGAATAAGCTGACTTAGAAGCGTCACTAAAACCGTGAAGTTCCAAGTCGGCGTTCAACCTTGTTCCAAGCCAACGAGGTATCCGTATATCGGTAAGAAGCATGAGTTCTTTACGATAATCATACCATTCTGCTGCTAGATCTGCGGTTACCTTCTCATCCCAATCAACACCGGCAATCCATAATTTTTGGATAAATATTTTGGCTAATACCACACTTGGGGCTAACCATCCTAACGGATCAAACAACCGTGCTATGTCGGAAATTATGGATCTTTTAGTAAGAGCTGCCGACGTCGATGGCAGAAGATTAACTGAGTACTGAAAGGTGTCTTCGTTGCGGTTCCAGGTAAGTCCTAAGATTTTCATTGTACTATCTATTTTTATTTCTACTTTGTTTATTTCATTTTGTTCTGTAATTTCTTGTTCTATGTTTTTAATATTATTTTTATTTGTGTTGTCCTTATTTGTACTTTTATTTATTTTTGTCCTATTTATTTGTCCTTTATCTTCATTTATTTCACTAGCATTTATTCTTTTTACTATTTCCTGATTATTACTATTCCATTTTTGTAATTTAAATCCACCCTTTCCTAATAATTCTGTCATCTGTTTATATATTTCAATTCCTGATTCTATGCTGTAACAACCAGTCATTAAGTCATCCATATAAAAGCAATTGAGCACTTTTTCTTTAGCTAATGGATAGTTCTCACCTTCATCATAAGCAACCTGATGAAGTGTCCGAACGGCTTGATATGGTGCAGATGCAGTACCAAAGGTGACAGTCATGAGTTCATAGTCACTAATCTCATCTTTAGGAGAGTCTCGCCAAAGGATGCGTTGAAAAATTGCATCTTCTTCATCAATTTGTACTTGTCGATACATCTTGACTACGTCTGCTACCAAAGCTATGGAATAAATTCTCCACCTCAACACCGTATGCCTTAAGTCTGCTTGTAAGGTGGGTCCTACCATAAGAGTATCATTAAGTGAGATTCCTCTACTGTTTTTCTCAGATGCGTTAAAAACAACACGGACCTTTGTAGTAGTTTTATCATCCCTTACTACGGCGTGATGAGGTAAGTAAACAGCTATTTCTTTATTTCTATCATTCCTTTGTACTGGTCTCATATGTCCTAGTTCTAAATATTCATGTATAACCTCTTTATATTTTTCTTTTAGTTCTAAGTTATTTCCTAATCTCTTCTCTAATGATAATAATCTTTTTTCAGCAATTTGTCTTGAATTTCCAGATTTACATGGAGGATTTTGTTCTCGAAATGGTAAGCGTACTATATACCTTCCGTAAATGTCTCTCTTCGTTGTTGAACTATAAAGATCTTCACATTTCTTCTCTTCAGGTGTAAGTATTTTCTTTGAACTTATTTTCTTTTCTATTTCCCAAAATGTTCTTAAAATATCATCTGAATTTAGATTTGCATGCATCACATTAACTCTGAATGACTTCTCATCACTTTCCTCCTCTACTATACCTGACAGCACCCAACCCAGGTTTGTATTTTGGGCGATCATAGTACCAGAAGGACTTTTTAATATACCATCTGTTATAATGGAGCTATAAACATCAGCACCTAATAAAATATCAATTTTATGAGGGGTGTTGAATCCAGGATCAGCAAGACATAAATTTTTGGTATCTAACCAACTCAAGTTAGCGTTAAAGTGACGTTCAGGTAAGTAAGACGTTATTTTACTTAATACGTATGCTTTTGTTTTAAGTATAAAGTTTGGATCAATTCGAGATCGTATACTTAAATGTACCATGTGCTTTGCAATGGTTGAACTATTATCTCCCAATCCAGAAATAAAGCCTTGAATAGGTATCTTTTTCAGATTGAGAAACTGAACTGTGGCTTCTGTTACAAAACAAGCCTGGGAACCTTGATCGAGCAAGGCTCGTACTGAATGAAACTCACCAGTCCTTGACTCAACTTTAATGAGTGCGGTAGCTAGTAAAGTTTGCTTGGGTCTTGATATTTTCCCTGTGGATAAGCATGATACTATCGCAGAGTTGCTAGAAGAATTAGCACTATCAATAGCAGGCTTATCCGATGAGATTTTATCAGGCTCTCGATTGACATGAAGAAGCGAATGATGTCGCTTTTGACAAACTCTGCAAGTTGTGACCTTTTTACAGTCATAAACTGTATGATTACTGCCTAAACAGTTAAAACAAATGCGATTTGTCACTACAAACTCTCGTCTTAATTCGATGGGCTGTTTGGTAAATTTTTTGCAAAAGCAAAGCTTATGAGGTTCTGAGCAGTATTCACACCTCAAAGCTGTCGAGTTCGTGGCTAACATTGCCTTTTGAGTAGCAGAGCTATGATGATTACTTTTATTAGTATGGTAAATTGTGTTACTCTTGGGCTCTAAACATTCCAAGGCACGAAAACGATTTTCAATAAAAACTTTGAATTGTGCAAAGGTTGGTAAATCATTATTGGAATCGCTGTTACAAACATTTAACTCCCATTGTTTACGCGTTTCGTTATCTAATTTGAGAGTGACAATGTGTATGATAATAACATCCCATGTACTCACATTAATATTTAAATTTTTTAATGCATTTAAACAGTCACAGGTAGTATCGAGCAAATCTTTTAATAAACTAGGTGATTCTAAATGTATGCGTTTTTGTCCAAACAATCTTCTTAGAATACAATTTGTTAAGTATTTCTTATTACTATAGCGTCGTTCTAACTGAGCCCAACACTCACGGTAATTGGCATCAGTTATTGGAGTGTGCCGAATTAATTGCTCAGCTTCCCCAGAAAGATGACATTTTAAATAATGAAGTTTTTGTACATTATCTAATGATTCATTTTTGTGTACTAAAGAGGTAAACAAATCATGAAACGTGGTCCATTCGCTATATTTACCCGAAAATATTGGTATAGCAATTTTAGGCAACTTTAAAAATGAATTACTAGACTTAGCGACGCTAGATGTATTACCTTGTTCTACAATAACTTTATTTACATTAAGTTTATTTAGCGTTGTTTTCATAAGACTTTTATAAAGTATGTAAGTATCTTCCACATTATCATAAATATCAATCACTTTTTGTCCTATATCCTCTAACTTAAATCTTTCATATAATTTAGTGTTAGTATCTTTAAATATAGCCCAATCCTTTTCTAACAATTCTTGCCTTGTTTCTATATATTCTACTGTTAATCTATCTTTACTACATTTCTTAAAGTTTGTCAGCCCTTTGGATATGACATTTTGTGAATCTCTTAAAATATTTATTAATCCTTCCATTTTAAACTAAATTATTAAATATTATATTGTAAACAAAACAAAGTCTCACTATTAAAGAAAACCAATTTAAAACTTGACACAACTTTAAAGTTAAAGAATGTTCAATTTCTTAAATTTTCTAAGTCCAAGAAGACGCTTAAAATTTTACAAGTGTTTTAGTAACATACAACTCTGGGAAAAATCGGGCGTAGATTCCTCGTTCCCTCGTTTTTTTGTAAATTATTCTAAGTCCTTAACTAACATGCACAAATTACAAGTTACTTTAAATTAAATTAATAAAATACTCTAAGTTTTAAATGTTCATAAAATTTTAAAGTCCAAATTTCTTCTTAATTTCAAAGTTAAAATCTTCATATAAATAAAGTTGAAAATTACGTGACAATTTCACTGACAGTTGAAAGAATAAGTAGTAAATGTACTCACAATAATATTTGCACTTAACACAAACACAACTCGTTGACCTGCAAGTGGCGCCCTCTGTGGTGGCACCTTGAACTGCTCGCCGCTGCCGCCGCGTCCTCGCCAATAGCAATGGCAAGCTGGCGCTGCCGTCGCTGCTGCGGTCCTGGTGTAGGGTGTACCCTTGTGCAGCGATCCACTGCGGGTTACACGGGGGGGGGGGGGGAGAAGCGGCCCAGCCACTTTCTCAAAAACTTCCAAAAGATCCCGCTCGCATTCGTATGGAGCGATGATCTGAGCTCGTATGGACCAATGATCCGAGCTCGACAGGACCAATGGAGATTCAGTTGCCTGGTAGCTTGCACTGAGGTGAACCTCTTCCGAATTTCACGGCGATAAATAAAACTACCGAACTGATGCACTGCTGGTTAACTTTATTTGAACTACAAAGTGAACTAGTATATGTATATATGAATATTGATCTGAGTATGAATATACGAATATAAACGAATATAATATATGTTTACGAATTATATGTGAGGATATGTCAACAATTTCTTAAGTACTATCAAACATAACCAAACCATAGCGCGATTCAGAATACACCTAACGCCATCTAGTTTAATTATAGTTAATTACAAAATGTGTAATTTATTAGTTTGGTTTCTCTTTATCGTACTTGGTTGGTTTTGTGCTTGAACACGTGTGTTTTAAAAGTGAAACTTATGTAACGAATAACCCATTTTAACTGGAGTAAGGAATAACCATTAAAAAGTTATGAAATAAACAGGAATGCACCGGAGTCTCAAGGGCAAATTTGAAGTTTTATAATGTTACTCGTAATTTATTTAATAGTTTACAAGTTATATTTAAGAGTTATTTTAAAGAAGTTAGTTGTACTGGCGTCACATCGGTTCTCACTACGCTTCGTGCCACAAAACTGAAGCTACGCCGCAGACACAGCACATGGAATCTTTTTCTCTTTCGAGTGAAAACACAGTATTGTAAAAAACAATGCTTGTTTGGTCGTTGATATAATGCATATCTATACCAGTGTTATAAAACCGAAAAGTTTGTCTTTTTGACTACCAGTGTAATTGGCAAAATTTTCACTGTAAAGTGGTTGTCTCGTGATACGTTCCTAGACAGATAGTTCCTGTATTTTATAATAAACTAGCGACTCACCCCCGCTTCGCTGGGGTTCGTCCCTAGGTACCCCTTTTAGGATATTTTTTTACAAACTTTGAATGTCTTATTTATTTATATATCAATCAAAATCCTAAAAATAAGTTTCAAGCTTCTAGCTTTAAAAATGACGTAATTTCCATAAAACTTTAATCCCCTATTTCAACCCCTAACAGACCTTTTTTAGTCTTTAAAAGTCGATGTCCTTTCTCAGGCTCTAGATAATGGTAACTATGGAACATTCGCAAATAAAATACAAGGTCGGGAGAGCTGCAAGCAAAAGCAACTTTGTCTATACAAATAAACAAAATTGAAGGTGTGTGTTTGTGACTTCATAATAACTATGTTAAAAATATTATAAAACCTTTTTAAAACATTTTGTCGACCTGTCTTTCTGTCTGTCCAGTAGTTGGATCGGCCGATTTTAATGAGACTCTCACTGAAAGATGGAAAACTTTGTAGGGCTACGTGTAAGGTATGTCTTATTTTGGAAATGTTTTGGATTCTAGAATCTAGCGCAGAAGTGTAAAGCTCTTAAATATTACGCAATATTCTAATTTACGTTTCTAAACCGCTATAATCGCACACGAGAGAAGCGTAAGCTGTAAATTGCCAGTAATAAATATAATATACTCCCACATAACACCTCTGCTATTTGCTTTATTCAGATAAAGTTATGTTATCTCAGCAGCACAGAAGTTGTGAGTTCGAGTCCTGACTGAAACTTTTGTTTTCATAAAACAAATCAGCTTTATAATGTCATCATCATCATCATATTCAGCCTGTATTCGTCCACTGCTGGACATAGGCCTCTCCCATGGCACGCCACTGAGCTCGATCTTCAGCTCTACGCATCCAACCGCTGCCAGCCACTCTACGAATATCGTCGCTCCGCCTAGCAGGAGGACGTCCTACACTACGTTTGCCGAGCCGTGGTCTCCACTCAAGAACCCTTTATAATGTGCTTTTTAAGAAGCTTTATAATGTGGTGTTGGATAAACATACTTTTGTATTCAGCTTTTTTTTATCGTCCCACAGAGCACAAGCCTTCCTTCAAAACGTATCCATTGTCCGCCATGTTGACCAAATGTTTAATACTACTGTTATATCAGTGGCCTCTAGGATTTCAAATCGGCAACACCCAAGAGTATATCCAGGGCGGATTGCTAGTTCATATTATATTAACTTTTTTCAGTAGAGGCCGGTTCACTCTTCACTTTAATATGTATAATCAAAGGAGCCTTTAACGTCACTTACTAGAATTTTAATTAAAAACATAATCCGTTGACTAGAAAGATATTTAAACAATTTTTAATATATTTTTTATAAAGGTACGCATAATAGTGGCTACTTTTAAATATAATAAATAAATAATAAATAAATATGTTGGGGCAAAAAACGGAACCCTTATGGATTCGTTATGTCTGTCTGTCTGTCCGTCCGTATGTCACAGCCACTTTTCTCCGATACTAAAAAAAAAATAAAAAAAATATGATATGTACATTACCATGCAAAATTCCACTGAAAATTGGTTTGAACGAGATCTAGTAAGTAGTTTTTTTTTAATATGTCATAAATCGTAAGCCGCAATTTGCTACGGAACCCTTCATGGGCGAGTCCGACTAGCAATTGTTATACGCTTTAATTTAAACTTTTTATTAATTCAATGATTTTTAACGTTACGTATCATTTTAATTAGTCATTAATTCGTTAAGTAAAGATATCAAAAAATGTGTATTAACTATTCAGTCTTTTTTTTAACGTACCACAGCTGGGCACGGGCCTTTATTAAAATGGGCACATGCCATAGTGTACTACGTTGGCCAAGTAGGGTAGGTTGGGGTTCCTCGGGTTTCCTCTCAATGTTTTCTTTCACCGTAAGACAAGTAGTTAATCATGTTAGAAATGATAAATAAACACCAAAAACATTTCCTAATATCATATGATCCCACTATTACGTATATTGCCTAGTAATTAAAAACATCGAATACTTATGATACTCAACCCTCAGTGAAATTATTTATTTAAACTGAATTACTTACATTTTTAGTACAAGGTTAAGAGCAAGGTTATTTATACGAATGTTAAAGTTGTCCAACTTGGTGGAGTATTTAAATTTTTCTAAGATTACGTTTATTGTTTATTCGTCCTTGTTGCCGACGTCACAGAGAAACCCAAAAAAGGCCGGTAGTACGGAATTTTTCCGGACGTAATGGGAATGTTTGCGAGCTTTTGCTCGGAAACATTCCCATTCACGATATTCATTGGTACTGTAGCCTAGCGCTGCTCACTACGTTGTAGAACTAACCAAGTAATGTATTTTAGCACGAGAAAAGTGTAATTGAAGTCGAAAGTGAATCGGAGACGCCTGTATCGATCCGGCTTAGTTATGAATGGCTCTCCCCGCACCCTTAAACTTTGGGCAAGGCACCTATTGAGCTACTTTGGATGATTGCTTCGTAAAATTCACGTACATTTTTTAAGCCCAAGTCTTTGGTAAATTTTATAATGTTATGGTAAAGTATGTTGTGTTGTTAACTGTAAAACAGTAGTGGAAGTCAAATATATACTAGTACCTATAAGATATGATTCAGGCAATATTTTGAGACTTACTAATCAGATCGTTTTTGTACTACGTAATACTGTGTGGATGCGTTTGTAAGGTAATAAAAACAGATCAGAAAAATTGACTGAATTTTCAGCCAAATATTATTTTGCTGCTAAAATTTATTAGGATATTATTAGTAATTGCACTTAGTAACCTTAGACGTCTACGTGTAGGTTAAAGACTTACGCCCTCGAGGCTGCGATAACGACATGTTGCCGTTCTGACTCATCTGGATCCCCGCCTGTAGATTAATAGTGAGGGATGTACATGTATCACTATATGTCCATTTATATCTTATATATTTTATGACAAAATTATATAAAATAATATGTTAGACCGACTTAAAGGGAAGGCTGTTGGCTTCGTATATGTTGCTTCAACTGTTAATAAGCTCTTGTATTGAGAACTAATTTTCATGTTTTTTTTTCCTCTTTTGACTCTGTTCTCATGCATATAGTTCGCATATAGTTAGTTACGAGGTTGGGCTTTTATTATTTTTTCAAACGAATATTTTACGTCCCACTATGGGACACTGGCGAAGGTTATCCTACTTGTACTGGAGGAAGCTACAGTACAAGTGGGATAACAGCATACCTCATCAGTCATCACACTGTCCATATGCGCACTTCGCATAGATATTTGAAACCCGTAAACAGATGCAAGGCGAGTGATACCATAGTGAATGTACGAGACATTAGAAGAACGGAAGCTCCACACGCAGGATTTGATTCCGCTTTACTACCACTGAGCAATGCCTTTTATAATTAAGTATAAGTACATTATAAGTAAACAAGTAATATAAAAATGTGAAGGAACAAAGAAAATAAAATATAATTTTAAAGGCGGTACATGGATTCTATTGAAATATCCATTTTATAGGAATCGCAATAAAGTAAGACAGTAGGGAATCAAAGAAGGTAATTTTAGAAAGAATGCATTGTTATACACAGATTGATTTTTTCTCTAGAAAGGGAGTTTTATATTCAAAGGAATAGTATCAACGGTATTAAACTTACTAAACTATAAACAATTTTAAAACATTTTGACCATTTGTGTGTTCGGTTTCGGTCACGAAAAATTGTATATTATCCTAAATTAGCATTTCCCGCGGCTCCGCCCGCGTTTTAAAGACCGAAAACTAAATTCTTAGATTTCACATACCGTGTGATGTTTTAGAGCCGGTTCGTAACGGTTTGTTGAGATTTCTCAGAAATTAGATATTTTCCAGCAGTAAAAAGTATCCATTATTCTGTCCCGGATAACCAGCTATAATCATACCAAATTTCATCAAAATCTGTACAGTGGGTTTCTCGTGCTGCGGTCACAGACAGACATACAGACAAATATCAAAAAACTATAGGTTCGGCCTCTGTATCGATAATAATGACTATTTCAATAAGAATTTCCAAAAAATATTCAATGTACAGACTCGACTAAGTTAGAATTTTATTATATGTATACAATTTGCTATTTATATATGCTCTTATCTTTCTTGTATTTGTAGGTCTTTTGTCAACATGTTTTCTCTTTAACGTTACTTGTACGGTTGAGTATCTACAAGCTTCGACGCAGTAAACAATGTAAGCTAAACAAAATAAACTATAGCAAGAATAACTAACAAACACGAATATAGAATAACAACAAAGTTATTTCTTTATATCAAATTCTTTAAAGTTTAGTCACGTTTTGTGTCTCTCGACCTTCGTTCAAAGATGTTCTAAGGCTAAAATTATTGTATGAAGAGTACTCGACCGCGAGTGTACCTGACCCGTTCCACCTCGCGGAACAGACTGAATGCTGAACAAACCCGAGATGCTCCATCGTGTAACGAGACGGCTCTAACACCTTGTAGCCTTGTAGCTACTACAACGTGGACAAGTGAGGCGAAGTAAACGATGTCATACGGTGGAACCTAACGAACTACGAGTAGTCACGATTTATTATGTACTTTTACGTAAAATACTTGGGTATTTGCTTGTTTGAAAAGTTGGAGATAGTAAATATTAGTTCGCATGCTATAATTAAGGGCCCCGGAGACGGTCAAACGGTTTGGGTCAAACCTTACGTGTTTGATCAAACCGTTTGAGCTCGGTTTGAACGATTTGTCAAGCGGCACTGCGCAGTTTGGTTCGGTACGCGGTCGTAATTAGACTTTTGACATATACATACGCCTTTTTATTTTTATTGAAATAATGTTTTGATGTCACCTTCCATAATTCAGGTGCTTCTTGATATAATTATAATAGCAAAGAAGTGAATTCACGATCAGAATGACGTTCTGACGACGCCGCCGACGGCGTGTTTTCAATTTCAATATCTTCGTCCGACATCTTCATCACAAACAAGGTCACGCTACAAAATCCAATCCAAAAGTAAGCCGAGTTTGTTTAAACGCGTCGGAACACGATCAAACGGCGCGTCAAACACAACAAAAATATGAATTTTCATCAAACGTGCTTCGAACCCGTAAATGTTTGACAAACCGTTCAAACCTTCTTTGTAAACGATCAAATTGGTTTGAGTCAAACCAAAATCTACGTGTTTGAATCAAAACGGTTGACCGTCTCCTCTAAAATATTTATTATTTAGGTAATGTACTACTGGTTCATTCGCACGTTTATATTCTGTATGTCCGATTGAACCTCACATGTTTTATTTAGAAGCAAAGAACGGACTTAATATTTAGATTTAGGTGAATTAATTCTAAAATTTAAATTAGATTTTAACTACGGTGCCTAAATCCACTTCGGTATCCCTTTAAGAGTAATTATTCCTACTGTATATCTAGAGTTTTAACTTCAATATAATATCTCAGAATATATAAAGGCTTATTAGTGTAGTGGCTAGCACGATATACATCGAGAGGTCCTGGGTTCGAGTCCCAAATTTAGTTACTGAGTCTTTCTGTTTAGACAATTAAGACTAGAAAATATGTCATATATAAACATATCTTTAAAACATTAAAAAGTTTAATTACATGTCTCTCTCTCATCTTGTGGGACTCGTACTTTAACCATCTATATAGGCGATTCGGACGAATCATTATTTGGCGCCGTTTTACATTTCTGAATCATGGTCATTAATTAATCATTTTTTCAGCAGCGACCCACTAATTTGAGAGAAATGCCGTTGGGTTATAATTGGTAGTACTGGCTTTTTTATCCTGTAAGTGTAACATACAGTTGAATGTACGTGTGCAAGAAGTATGTGCAAATTTAAGTAAGGGCCTGTCGCTGGCACACTAGGCGCCCCCTAGATACTTAGTCGTCCGTCCCCCTCCTGCCACCTAAAGCCGGCCCAGGCGTTAGATACCTTAAGTCTCAATATTCTAGTCATAGCCGTATTGCTATCCTTTACATTCTAAAACACAGGATACAAGAGTACATTTCGTTTCATTAGTATGTCAGGAAGATGCATCCGAAAAAGTAGTGGCGCTTGACTAGTAAAAATTTAGTTACTTGCTTATTCCCGCGGCTCTGCCCGAGTAGCCCAGTCACTACACAAAAACAGACAATTTCAATAATTATTTTTTTTGGAGTCTTGCGGGCTTCGCCCGCGTTCTAATTTCTATTTAAAAATAGGAATTGGCGGTAGAACGTTCAAAATTCTTCAGAAATTTCAAAAAATTCTTCGCTTCTTAGTTCTTGTAAGAGCTATTAACTAAACAGTAGGCAAGACGGTGCGCGTAGGGTCGGTGGTTGCATGAAGCGAAGCAGCGCTTGAAGCATTTTATTCTCGAGTCAATATTTTTTTGCGACATTTTAGCCAATGCATACAAAATAAATTAAAATACTTGACAAATTATATACTAAAACTTTCCCAGTGATTCCCGCGGGCTGTGCCGCGGTATTGTTAGTAGTCCTCCCTCAGTACGAGGGGGATCAGGCCATAGTCCACCGCGCTGGCCCAGTGCGTGTTGGAGGACTTCACATGTCTTACGAAAATTTGCTAGGTTTTCTCAGACATGCAGGTTTCCTCACGATGTTTTCCTTCACCGTAAGACAAGTGGTAATCATGATAGAAATGATAGGTGCGAGACCCGGATTTGAACCCGCAACACTCGGTTATACCAGCGACGCGTTACCGCTGGGCTACCACTGCCTAAGTTTTATATATTAGGCCTAAAATGTATAACTTTTTAAAGCTTTTCGACATAGTGTTAAAATATTATCTTCTATACATATAATAACATTCTAACTTAGTCTAATCTTTACATTGAATATTTTTTGGAAATGAAATAGTCATTATTATCGATACAGAGGCCGAATCTATAGTTTTTAGATTTTTTGTCTGTCTGTCTGTCTGTCTGTGACCTCATCACGAGAAAGCCATTTGGTATGATATCTCACTCATTTCTGAGAAATCTCAAGTAAAAACAAAAAACATCACATGGTATGTAAAATCTAGAATTTGGTTTCCGGTCTTTAAAACGTGTGCGGAGCCGCGGAAAATGATAGTTCTATAATAAAAATTTAGGACCTAAACAAGTATTTATATACTATCAAAATTCATAATAATTTAATAACCTGTTAGTTATATAATCTGTAATGTCGATGCCTAAATACCGAGAATCCGGGTACTCATCTATTTTCTCAGTAGTTCGATACTTAGAAATACAGACGCCACAAAACCACTGGAGTTGCTTAAGTGAATATTGCATCTTGTAAACTTTGCCACTTAAACTAACCATCAAACAGATTCCATTATGAACGGAGGGGCCTTTCCTAAATTACCCTTTTCTAAGTCGTAAATCATGCAAAAAATGGAAAATTTGCAATGTTAATGGATTTAGAGGAAACCCCGTAACAGGATAAGAGAAAAAAATGCAATATTTGGGCAAACTAAACACATATTATGCATATAAATTGTAATTTAAGACAAACGTATTGTAAAATTGTTCTTTGACATAATTATTGCTAGATGTAGTTTAAAATTTATATTTTTTGCGATATTAAAAAAAATAAAGAGTAGGTGAATATCAAAAGGTTTTCAAAAATGTTTTAGATACTAAATATTTTAATTAACATAGTAATTAAACTTTATATCTAGATGTGTTATCTGTCAAAAAATATAATTTTATAACCATTAAAAAAATGAAAATTATAAATTTTGTATTGTTGGATAGAATGTTATTGTACTAATCACGCTATCTGTTAGAAAACCAAAAAGCGTTAGAATAACAGCGCGAGCCCTCGCAAAGCTCAGCTTTTTGCTACTAATTATATTATTTTACTATACTACCTAGATGGGAGATAAAATGTAACGCGACATTGGCGAAGTCAACTGTGCCCAACTGGCACTCCTGGAAGCCATTAAAGGAAATAATTGAATTGAATTGAGATAAAATGTACGAGTCCGCAATTATACGTCTTTCCCTGCACAGATATCTAACCACTAAAAAGGCTTTACTGCGGTTTAAAATTTCACTTTGGATTTGTTGGGCTTTTGAACAACAAAGACTGAGCAACGGGTTTCCTCGCGAATGGATCTAAGAACTAATCCATTTGTCATTCGTGAGTCTCGCGGACGATTTGCGGCTAGCGAATTTGCTGCTTTATATATAATCTTAGATGTTAAGTATTCAATATAAATTCACTTTATAAGTATACACTAGCAATTACCGCGGCTCCGCCCGCGTTCTAACCACTATAAAAAATAGGGTTATAAGTATTTTTTGATGCCAAATCATAAAAAAAAATTGGTCTAAAAATAAAAAATCAAGAGAGGGCCATCCTTATCACCTAGGGGAATAAAAATAACCTGCGACCTATACTCAGACCTATCAAATATACACAAAAAAACATAAAAATCGGCCAAGCCGTTTTGGAGGAACTCCATAACAAACACTGTGACATGAGATTTTTATATATTAGAAGATATACATTACACATAATACACATTTTTAATTTTTTAATGATTTCGGCGTTAAGTACAGTCACGTACAATATAATATGTATATTATGTACGCAGAAGAAACCAGGGTTGCTAGTTCTCATGAAACACCTAGGTACGAAAGTACTAAGTAAATGCATGGTTTAAGTTTGTTTCTAGGAAACGTTTGGTACCTTTTCCGTTGAATAATATATAGAGCCCCGCGTCACTTTATAAATGCCAGCCATGCTTTTAAGCAAGCTATTTACTTTAGTCTGTCCGTTTTATAAATTACAGTTTTAGCAACATGTACCTAAAGTTCCTTCGCTTACCCTACTTTTAAAGAATATTATAATAACTCTAGAGGGCTGCCAAGCTCACCTGCGTATATAAGTGGACTATGCTTATTATTTATGTAAAATCTTATATTATGTGTAAAAAATATGAATTATATTTCTTTAAGTCAAATCTCTTAGCCTCCCTCTAAATCACTCACTGTAATAATACAATGGTCATAGCAAAAATGGTCGCATAAAATCAATGAGACGACTACTATTATTATGTAATATGTTAAAAAAGTAAATAACTAAATGAAAGTTGAAATTTGTAAAATAAAACGATAATTAAGTGTTTTTTTATGTAGTTTTAATGTAGTGTGTTTATGTAGTTTAAGTGTATTTTATATAATAAAAATAAATTTATTTTTTACAATCAATCAGCAGAACAGCTGTAAAACAATTCTGTAGATCAGTGATGTTATCACTAAATAATATGTACCTACATAATAAATCTAAAGTTTCAATAAAAGAAATAAATTTCCAGATTCTTAAAGCTCAAATAAGCTATAAAGTCTCGTTTGCGTCTATCACCTAATGTGGTACACACGAGGAAGCAAACTAAAAAAAATAACACGATATATAAAACTTGCTTTTCAAACAATTTTTCACATCATTCAATATTTTCGGTACACGTATTATATAACTACTACGAAATCATTATTACAAAATTCTGCGAACCGTTTATTTCAAAGGTTGTGATACAGGATCTCATTATATCATGCCTATGAGCCGTATGACGTAGCAACACGTTAAGTAACTGCCTTATTAGTCTCATACACGACTCGCTTGTTCGTTTATTGACCATGAGGCTCTAGGCTAGAGTCCCGGGCCGAGCAAAATTGTAATTTGGAGTTTTACAGCGAATTAGCACAATTAGCAAAATGATTTTCGTTTATATCAATTAATTGCCCTAACCGGCTACGATATGTGTAGAAAAGAAAAAAAATGGCGACAATATTTTTCGCTCAGATTTTACCGTATGAATTTCCATACAAATCAAAAGCATGTTATTTTCATGATTCTTAATACTTTTTTTGATATCCGTTTCCTATAGATTCTAGGCATCAATTTGTTTGTTGTTATTTCGATTGATTGTTTTGATTCTAGGCCAATTCGTGTACCATGAAATTTTTTTTTTAGAAACACAAATTGGTGCCTAGAATCCATGAATTCGAATTGATTTTTAATGATATATTTTATAGGTATACCATATTATGTCGAATAACGTATGAATAATTGGAATTGCCTAAGCCGTTTTGTAATACAATCGTACAGTATAAACTTATAACCCTCTTAACGTCGCGTCGGGTAACAAAACTGTAAGAAACAGTGTTATTTTGATAGTGATCTCCAGCAATATTTATATCACATATTCTTTCACATGTAATTCCAGAGTGAATATGAAGAAGTACCTGTCATCAAAATGTTAATTTAATGACGCTTTGAATAGTCGTCGGCAGCACGAGTAGCGTCCCCTGTAATTACTGCCACGACGCGACCTCTTGGATGGGAATTATTATTATACATGAAAATTCAAATTTTTAAATATTTTTTTAATTATGGTAAAAGCTGCATCTATAAAAACAATATTTTTTTATTATTGACGTGACAACGTCTTAAATTAGGTTGCGGCTGGGAGTCACTTATGAAAAAGTGTAACGCTCGGTAACGTTACGATGAGTCACCGAACGAGAGAGAGGCCCGCCGAATGCCTTGCGTCTCTCTCCCACTCAACTATTAAAATATATTTCTATAGTTAAAATTTGTGCAATTCTTATTTTCATTCAATTCCTTGTTCCTATTGTGCAATTTAATTATATTCATATCAATAAATATTCTACCGAGAAAAAGACGTTGTCACGTAAAATCTTCGCCCGTAAAACCGACTTTACAGGCAACCATTTTTTTTTTGTTTTATCAGAATTAAGCTTTCGCTTGTAGCTTACAAAAGCAAACACGAATGTGTTTTCATTTGGATGTAGCTTAAAATAATAAAAATTTCTTTTATTGTAGGTAAATGCATATATAAATACAAACTTCACTTAAATTTGTCTATCTGCGAGTGAAAGTCCTGTAAAAATCGGTTTAACCGTTTCAGAGGATCAGACAGACAGACAAAAATTTTAAAATTGGTTTTTTGATGTTAGTACCTTGTATACATAAATATTATGTATTTGATTTTAGTGAAAAAGTATAGTTGTATAGATTACATTGTTGAAGTATAACATTTTCGCAGATTCGGGGACATTTTCGGTATTCGCAGGCTAAGTAGAGAATTTAGGGCTGGACTAATACATTACATATAAATGCCTTCCACGCTACGAACTTGCAAATTGAGTTTGTTGTTTTGCTCTAACGAAACATCGGTACGAATTAGATGCAGGGACGAAGTAGAACTCAAATACATGTTGACTGAAGAGCGGTCGACTTTAAAACAAGAAAGTGTTTTAGTTTATAACTTAATTTATATAAAGTAATTTCGGCTCACCCTCGCTTTGCTCAGACTTGTCCGTAGGTCCGTTTTAACGATTAGTAAACCCCGTTTCAAATAGAGAGCTGAGCTTTTCGATTTTTCAGTTGTTTTTTGGAATTTTGCTATTTCTTTTATATTTAAGCCACCACTGGCACATCAAAAAAGAACTATTCAAATCGGTCTGGTCGTTTTTGAAAAGCAATTGATATTTATCTGGGGCTTATAAAGGAATAAAAGACACTTTATATTGCGAGAAAATATCTCATTGCGAAGAAATCTACACTAACTGCAAAAACTGTACGAATAGGGACAAACGTAACTCGATAATAAACCATTTAAAGTTAAGTACTTTTTTATGTTAATTAAATATATTAAATTATAGTTTTAACTATTCTCTAGCTTTGACTCTTCAGGAAAAAAAACAGCGTTGGTTTATATTGTTTCATATAATTGGCTTAATTGCACTCGAAAATTCCTACTTTAGAGGATACGGTGTACGGGATTTGAGTCAAAATAATTTTTATTGCAAATTTTAAAATCAATGGACTAATGCTCAGCGTGTACGTGGAGTTTACAGACTTAAATGATATTTTAGTCGTTGTGATGTTCCCGAAGTACGTACATTGTACAAATATAATATAAAATAAGCTTAATAAATAAAGTCATTGTGCTGATTTGCAATTTTGTGCGAAAAAGAATATTTCATGAAATATTCTTTTTCGCACAAAATTTCGTAAAATTTCGTATATAAAGTTGTCTCAGTAATTACGAGTATCTATGCGTATAGTAAAATTCTAACTGAGATCTGCACTTATGAGATTAAATATTTTTTGGAATCATTGGAATGTTCAATTATCGACACAAAGACCAAATCTATACTTTTTTTTAAATTGTGTCTGTCTGTAGCGCGAAATATATCGCGAAAACACCACTGGACAGATTTTGATGAAATTTAGTATAATAGTAATTTGTTATCCGGATCAACATGTAGGATACTGAAATATCTAATTTCAGAGGGGGTTCCTTTTATTATTCTATAATATATATCAAATCGAAATATTCTTTATTCAAATAGACTTTTACAAGTTCTTTTGGATCGTCATTTTTACGTGATTAAACTTTAAATTTTAAATTAAATGTCAGTCTGTAAGTCTGGGACTTGGGAGTAAGCTACCACCGACTCGGAATGCTGTTCTGCCGAGAAGACCCGGCGAGAAACTCATAAAAGAATATGGAGTGTAGTGGTTACTACCTACCTAATATAAATTGTTCCGTCGGATCCGCAGTTAGTCGAAAGTAAAATAATAAATTCCAATAACTACTTTTCAATAAAACTCGTGTGGTATATACGAATGGCGAAGATCCTTTTGTTTTGTTCACATATTATTGTTCACGAAAATGCTTTGAACAAACTTTATGTTATTGTCGAAGTAGATGGATGTATTTTGTAAAAAGATTGCAAACAACACATTACCGGCGTAGCTCGTAGCCCTCGTTTGTGTGAGTTTATGTACAATTATCTGCCTTTTGTGTAGTGATTAGTACTTTCGGCTGCAAATGCGAAGGTCCTGTGTTCGAGTCCCGGGTCGGTCTAACTATATAATATTTCTCAGTTCTCAGTGAGATTATTCGCAGTGACCGAAGACGGAAGAATATATTCACAATATAGACGGTCAGGACGATCCCACAATCTGAGCATTTTGTGGTACATTTTACTGAAAAACAATTTAGCCTATAGATTTGTGCTTTAACATAGTAATTTTACTTCATATTTAAATGTATTTAAATTTTGTGTTCATTGGATATAATGATATTGTACTACTAAGATCATCTGTTAGAAAACCAAAGAGTTAACATCGCTGTAAAATTATTACCCGTTAGAAAAACTACGCGAGCCTCACAAAGCTCAGCTTTTTGCTAGTATCCTAATGACCGTCTTCGAATTAATAAAAAAAATATATTTTCCGTGTACATTCGACCGTGAATATACACAAAAAAACATGTTAAAATATAATTTTTAAGTCGGGCATAATTAACAAGAATCCATTATCAATAACTTGGAGAAATTTTAGACGAAAATATAAAAATGAAACCTATTAACTTTATTACACGAGATGAGGCTGTCTACATCAATGTCATAATATCTAAGGAAATTATTGGAATTTTCCTCGTAGTATAAGCGCTCCATTAATATTCTATTAGACATTAGACATTTTCATTACGGTACTAGCAGTTTCATAAAGCAGGGCTAGCTCGCCCGCGCGACCATATCGCTTCCATATTTTTAATTACACGCGGACCGCAATGTACGCACGATAAATGTCGCCCGTGGACGCGACAATTACTTTTTAACCAGTTTAGTCAAAATATAAGAGAAACCTTTTTGATAAAACAAAAACATTTTTACATTAATTTTTAGCTATTTGGTAGGTAGGTATATAAGATTTTTCTTAAGGCTTAGGAGGTTCAATAACTAGAAAATTGTACGGATATGTATGTATATGAAACGAAATTATAAATTCGTTTGAAGTTAACTTGAAGAATAAAATACAGCAAAAGTTAAACGTAAAGAATCAAATTTTTATGTTTAATTACTATGTTCTGTATGTCTGTCCGTGGAATTCTTCCCGTTATATAATGTACCTATACCCGGCGGAGTACCAATCTCATACCCGGGCTAAAACTTTTAGAGCAGATTACAATTTTGAATGAAACTATCTTTTTGGATTTTGTCGCGGATTTATTTAGATTTTTGTTTCTCCATGATTCATCTCCATGATTACTGTAATTTGAAACGTCGGGAACCAAAAATCAAAATAATTCCGCGACAAAATCTGAAAAGATAGGTTCATTTATAATGTCGAATATTCACGTAAACCTAGGAAAGTAAGAATTATTAGATTACATTTTTGTTACCAATATAAAATATTGATAACTAGTGAAGATAAATAGTGTATTATTATATATTTTTTTACTTAGTAGGTCTTTTTTTCAATTTTCATTATTTAAAATTATTTTCAATGAACATCATTTTAGAGACAACAAGGTCAAAAGTCAAAAATATTTTACATTTAACTTTAAAATTCTACAAATATTTATTTCAACGTAACGACTGAAATAAAAACAGAAAGTTTAGAATGTATCCGCAATATACATGCATTGAAATATATTTAAGAGAGAAAACAGTGGTAGAGTAAAGCATTTTTATAATGCTAACGAAGTCCCCGCTAGTTCGAAGCACTTGAAGTCGTATTATGACCACATTTTCTATTCCTCTGGAGACGTCACTACTGCGTTCGTATAATGATAAGTAGAATAAAATATAAAGTTTTCCTCGATTTCGAAGTGGAATGGTTTTGCATAATATGAAAAGAAAAATGTTGGAGTATTTCAATACTTTAATTTGATTTTTTGTAAAGAAATAAATATCTTAAAGGTGGGGTATTGCTTTTTCTAGATGAAATTTTGAATCATAGGCTTGGGAATATATTCTTTATTTTAATAATGCTCTTATGAAGTTCTGTACTGTTAGTAATTTGTATGTGACACAATATTTCAATAGCGGTGTAATATTTTCAAAATTGTTTATAAATTCTATATTACTTTAACTTCTGATGAACAGATTGATAAACAGATTTCATTCATACTAATGTTTTCTTAAATTTTCAATTAAGCATTTGATGTTCAGACTCACTAAGGCAGAATTTAATATATTATGTATAGAAAATATTTACTCTGAAA
The DNA here is from genome assembly GCA_951802675.2 of Boloria euphrosyne. NCBI lineage: Eukaryota > Metazoa > Arthropoda > Insecta > Lepidoptera > Nymphalidae > Boloria > Boloria euphrosyne. The sequence continues at coordinate 11,905,000 of OX637888.1, forward strand.
AGCGTTATGTGATAAACATCCGGCTCTACACATTAAATGTCTATATTTTACGCAGTATTGGAATTTAGTAAGCCTTTAAGTTGTAAACAAATATTATTGATACTATAATTTATGTTTACTATGGTAGGTACATTGTGTAATAAATGTTAAATATAAATATATGACTAGCCTTTCCCGCGGCATCGCTCGCGTTCTAAAAGCTTTAAACCGAAATTGAAATTCTGTCTGAGTCGGTTTTGTACCTTGCAGAGCTACCGGTAACCCTACCCTCTTGCCACCGCCCAAATTGTCAAAAAATGTCTTGCACGCGGTGATCATTATTTTAAAACTATGATATTTCGTCAATGAATAATTGAAATCAAATGATGCAAAGAGCAATTTTGTTCAAAATTAAGTACTTGTGATGAGTAACTTATTTATTTAGGTAAGGATTAATATCATGTTTATTAAACACCGCAAATAATGCATAATACAAATCAAATTTGATTACCATAAGACGATCATAGCGAGTTAACCTCAAAAGATAGACATATGTTATCGCGGATTTTTTTTTAGAACCTTTAAAAGGGAACAATTTTGTCATACATGATTTTTGCATAACTTTAACCGTTTACGCAGCGCACACATTCGGACCAGTAGTTCCGACGATTAGCGCGTTCAAACAAACAAGAAATCAAACAAGCACACTCTTCAGCTTTATAAATAAATAATATAAATTTGTAAGTACGAAATGTAGTAAGTAGTGTCGAATAAAACTGTTCAGGTCAATAAGTGAATATTTTTTAAAGCAAAATGAATTTGAATGGGAAATACATTTTAACAAAACCGGTTTTTACACATTTTACGCAAATTTTATAGTTCTGCCGTCGTAACACATAATGAGGCAGTAGTAGCCCAGCGGTAACGCGCTCGCTTGTACAACCGAGTGATGCGGATTCAAATCCGGGTCTCGAACCTCTGATATTTTCATGTGCGTCATCATCATCATCTTACGGTGACGAAAAACATCGTGGGGAAATCTGCATGTCTTAGATAAACCCACCAAGTTTTCGAAAGACATGTAATGTAACCCAACACGCACTAGGCCAGCGCGGTAGACTATGGCCTGGTCCCCCTCGTACGGAGGCCCGTGCCCAGCAGTGGGACGTTAAAAAAGGGCTGACGATGACACATAATATGCGAATATTTCTACCGGACCCACATGAAAAGATATACTTAATACTCTAAAGATGGCAATGGAAGTGAACTTGATAATTTTTAAATCGATTTTATCTATTGATCCTTAACATACTCGTACGTAATATAATATCGTGTAGCACTCACCGTGTTCATCTTTGTAGCGCCGGCATAAGGAGAACATTATGATTTATATGTCACCGGGGTGTGTGCCTGGAAACATAGGAAATGTAGGTAAGCAAAAGTGTAATAGAGCACAAGGACAATTATTGTTAATAAAATTTGCCTTATTAAAACTCAAATTATATTTTTAAGTAGGTGTTGCCAATCTGAACGCAATGTAACAAAAAAACATTTTTTTTTTGCAATGCTATCACAGTTGTACTTTTAAGAACTCCTTTAAAGTTTTTATCGATCCGAAATCTATATCTACAATGTAGATTCTACATGCTTATTATTCTTAAAAAAAATTGAACTCAGTCGATTCTAATATATTAAATGTTTTTTAGAAAAAAAAAATACAATTATTATCGATATAGAGCCCGAATGTATAGTTTTTAGAACTCTGTGTCTAATTGTTTGCACATCTAGGTATATCACGGTATTGATTTAGCAATTCAATAATTTCGAAATTCAAATTACTTAGTTCAATAAACCATTGGGTTGGTTCCATTACAAATGTTAGAAAATGTTATGAAATGAAATGAAAATGAAAGATTTTCATTTCCTTTTTTAACGTAGTAACGTATGCACTCGCATGCACGGTTTTACATTTACATTTCCCTGTAAAACTTTACGATGCGTCAAAACAAACCTCTCTTTTTCAGAGTAAAATTTCATGAGCACTGAAATGTGAATTTGCTTCAACAAATGTTTTAACGATGCAAACATTTTGCCCGCGGCTTCTCTCATATTCGATGTAAATCTATGATAAAATTTGTAATAGTTTATATGTTACTGTAGATTTTTCAGAAATCTACAGACCTGTTACTCAAAGAGCTAAAACACACTCAATTTATAAACTTTGGTGTATATTATTATTAATGTATATTATATGTAACATTAAATAATACAAGCGACATAACCTCGCTCCTCTCGGGATCCTTCCTAGGTACGTTTAATTTTTTCGCAGATAAAATATCCTATATGCAGACCCGGACAGCCAGCAATCTGTGCATTGGCTTTCTCATGATACGGTCCCTGACAGACAGATTAAAATTCTAAAAACCAGAGATTTCCCACTCTGTATCGATAAAAATGTTGGAATCAATTAAAATTTTATTATTAGTAGTTTCAGTACAAGCATTTTAGACTAAGAGATCGTTTTTATATATTAAAAATAGTTTAAAAATATGAAAATGTTGATTTAAATAATACTTAATTAGTGTAATGGGGTCTACTATAGATCCGCCCCGACGTACAGCAGAGGTCAGATAGCAATCACTCTGTGTAAAAACCTGAAGTAATCCGCAATTACTAAATTAGGTCAAAGCTTAGATTTTCACTGCTCTAACTCTAAATAAATATTAACTTGGGCACTTTGTATAATCCGTTTAGTATTTTAGCAACTAACTGCTGAAGCTGGAATCACAGTATATTATTTTAAAGACTAGAGCAATTTTATAAATGACCTAGCTATTCCCGCGACTCCGCCCGCGCCCGAGGGATGAAAATTTAGGATTATAAATGTGTTTGATGCCAAATCATAAAAAATTAAAAACAAAAATTTGGTCTAAAAATAAAAAAATAAATAATCTGGAGAGGGCCACCCTTATCACGTAGGGGAATAAAAAACAGCCTACGACCTATTCTTAGACCTACCAAATATATACAAAAAATCTCATTAAAATCGGTCAAACTGTTTCGGAGGAATTCGATAACAAACACTGTGTACGACATTTTTGTATATTAGAATAAGTAAGTAGAGAATAATATTTTACGTGACTCTATCTGAATATCACGAGTATCATAAACTTGTTCTTATAAGAAAAAAAATACCATATATTATGTACATATTATAAATAAATATTAAAATTAAATAAATTTTCTTCGCTGTGTCTTGATACTAAAGTATTAATTTCCCATTTAACAATAGAGTTAATTTTACTAGAAAACGTCTCGCATTTCGCGATACTAAATAAATACTAGTGACACATACCTTTTCACCTACTGTTTCGATCTCGTCTGGTAGAACCCCATGCTGACACTAATAAATTAATATATTTAAGCGATATTTCGCACACAACACTGTTTAGATAAAAGTTTATCACATAAGGGAGAGCGTTTAGAAGTAAGACGGGTGAAGTACGCGAAGGGTTTGTAGCGACTGGCCGCAGTTCTCCCCGGCTCGACAGAGGTCGGACAAATCGACGACGGCTATAGAGTGTCGCGGTAGCTTAGTTCGAATCACTTCGGCTCAACGATGCAATACGAGTGCATACAAATGAAATGCTATCGAACAGGATGAATAGTGCGACGACCCCAATTTCTACCTTTCATACTTTTTTGATAGAAATTACTTAGTTTTGGAATTGCAGAAATATTTTTTTAAATTGCGAAATGATAATTCTAAGTGTAAATTATAATGTTATATTAAAAAAGAAAATTTCAATAAAACATTTCAAATGCGATATTACTTTTATGTAACTTTATGCATCGTCTTAAAAGGATGAAAATTGTTATAGGATTTTAGCAGAGATTCATTATTTGATTTTAGTTTTTAATCGATTTCTTTTTTGTAACGAGTGACTCTCGCGACCCCTTCGCTCGGCTTCGTACATTTTACTGGTTAATGATTCCCATACAAAATAAACATTTTTGAACTTTTCGAATTTCTATCCATTTTTTATGTTTCCACATTTTTCAGCCTACCCCACCTTTAACACACCCTTAACAAAACAGAAAAAAGAAATACTAATTTGAGTCAGTCATCGTATAGATTACATTTGCTTCTTAAAATGATTACAAAACTTAAGCTCAAAGTACCATTTAAGCTTTTGATCTTTTAACTAAATTATTAATTTATGCGTAAGATATCTCGTAAAATACTCAAACGAATTTCGAACAATCAAGCTTTAAACAAAAGACTTTTCAGTGTCGTAATAGTTACATTTGTAAGCATCACTTAAAACTTGTTGTATAAAAATATTATTTTAAGCTTATAAAACAATATATAAAAATTGAATACCTTTTTTTGCCTTTATGGTTCCTTAATCTGATACCGTGATGGAGTCTCTTTTGATTCTTTCAACTTAATCATGGAAAATAAAATGCTTTATTAAAATCGTAACAACAACAAGATTTTTATATAATAATTCAAAATTTTAGATATGAAATTAAAATATAGCTTTTGTTGATTAATTTCAGTATGGATATGCACTATCCTGAGTGCCTATTATAAGTAGTAAGAACGAAATAGTGTTATCCTGTAGAGCGCCGGGCGTCTCCCGGCGTGACCGGGTCACGCGGTCACGGCGCGCCCCGGTCACCCGGTTCCGCGGCGTGCACCCGGCGCCCAGCACTGCACCCTCGTCCCATTTAGGACAAGATCAGCTGTTCTGACATAATTGTAAACCAAATAGTACTTTCAGCTGTTCCAAAATCATCTCAATTCTTTAATATTGTTAATATTTAAGAATGTTAAGTAAAACATTGTTGAGGTGTCATTTTGATTGTTTTCAAAAATGTGAAACGCTTTACGATTTTGCGTTTTAAGAAACAATATAAGTACCTAATATCTTTCAAAAAAGTCAATTTAACAAGTTCAGTAATAGAAATCACCTACGCTCATACGTGTCTCTATATAGATTCTGTGGAAAATGATTTTCATTTCCTTAATAAATAGATCTTACTTAAAATTTTAACGGAAAATTTCACTCCCTAAGCATCGAGACGAAGTGATATTGAGTCGGTGTACCTTTCCAGTTTAATAATAAGAAATACTTTTTCTGTATTTAAATAAATTAGCTTCACTCCGTTACAAGTGAAACTTTTCCCGCTCAATCTTCTCAATCTTATTTTTATACTTAATCTAATCTTTTATTTATATACTTAATCGATTTATAATAAGACTGTAGTATAAACGTAGATATTTCCTTAGCTTTTTAAATAATTTAGATTAAATTTATAGCCAATATTAATGTATATGTGTACATTATTATGTATGTATGTAATATGTAATGGATTGCAATACGTAGATATACTTATAACTAGCAAGCAGTAAGCTACTACTTGTATGTAGTTAACTTTTTTATATACTACTAAGTGGATAAACAAAAAAAATTCTCTTTCATTTTCTAAAGTATATATATTCAATAAATATATATTCAAACTCAACAAAACTCATTTCTCACCGATCATACGTAGGTACGTATATTCTATCGATCCTAAACCGAAAAAGTAACTTTTTAATTAAATTGTGTTTTAAATGTTTCAGAAGCTTATAAATTTTACTCGTAGGTGACAAATAAATGAGATAAATATTTATGGAATTTTTATTCCTTCGTCACACGACTTCCATTATTAACAAAATTAAGGTATAGTCAACAAAGCCGTTTCATTAGTAGTATTAACACTGTGTTTATTTGATGTAATTAGTTTCGAGACATCCTTCGACGAATCGTTCTCAAATTCAGTATATTCCACATCAGATATGGCACTTTCCGAGGAAACAGAGACACACCGAATGCCTTTACTGATTAACTTAATCATTTTTTTCATACTAAATAATTCTTTCTTCAGTTTTGTTATCAGGTTTGACTTTGAATCCAAAAGGGTCTTCAATTTTTCTTTTTCTAACTGTAAGAACAAAGTCTTTGTGTGTGTTTTCAACTCGCGTTGATTCGCTTCGTCTAATTGTCTTCCCATCTCAAACATAACTATCTGGAAACAGTTTTTCATCTCGTCTAAGTTCATTTTGGCTTTGTTTACTTCGGTCGTTAAAAGTTCTATACACTTGTACAGTTGGTCTACGTTTGTTTTGTCATTCGTACCATTAAGTTTCTTAGTTTTATTTTTAACTTGTTTGACGATCACTTCGACTGCATCGGTATCAAAATTAATGTTATTGTGATTATTACAATGTATCTCGTTATTTAATATTTCTGATACTGTTATCTTTTGACTGTTTTTTTCGGACATTACTGCAATCTGCGTTTCTTTACCAGCTGTGAAAGTATTTTATAAATAAAATCACTTGCACTTTTGTAAAATAAATTCAAAATAAATCAAATATAATTGAAATGCTATTTTTAGATTATTCTATTTGTAGATCTACATTGGCGCATCAGCATGTGTCAAATTAGGCCTGGCAAGTATTTTTATGAGAATATCTATAATCTATGGTATAGGTACCTATATTTTATAGAAAAAAATTTTGAGCAATAGGTAATATTACCAGAAATTACTTGTTTTAATGCATGTACTTAAAATTTATAACATCGGAATCTAAAACTACTAAACTATTATTCTTGTATTGATAATTTTCATTCTCTATCAAAATCACGCAAAAGAGAAGATCTCAATGAGCTAACCTACTCGTAGTTGTTTTTATTTACTAGATTTAGTTTAGTCTTAAGCTAACATCAACACTTTGTCCTTTTCATATCTACTATGACATGGATTTGAAATTGTCTCAGATTCAGTAAACAATATCAATCGACTCTACTAAAGTCTTGTACCTAATATTGATATATTAGGTACAAGACTATAATATAAAAATAAAACTGATGTTGCTGAGTTCATAGAAAAACTGTGTATTTTTTACTCTACCATAAAGTTAGCTAAATTAATTTAAAAATATATATATAAATAAGGTTATATTAAACAGATGTAACGAGTAATGACTACAGTAACATAATAAAAATATTCCTGTACACAATTTCAATAACAGCATTTAAGAATTAATATATATTTTAACTACTAAAGAGTATGTCAGGCATAAAATTTTGAAGAATATCGGTACAATGAGCACATCTCTACCGGCCAGCTGGCCAGCCGAGCGCGGGATTGTTGTTCGCTAACGAACAATGTAGGTACCTACATAAATATATTTTTAATCTGTTATATATTTTCTTTTCATTATCTATAGGCTTTTCATTTTAATTGAAAGGTTTAAAAAATGTAATTTTTTTATTTGGATGTACGAATCGAATTCATTTTTTACTTTACATCTTAATAGAACACTCTTTGAATAACAAAAAAAATCAAATAAATTGAAATCAAAATAGAAGGATCATGTTAACAGATTCTGCCCTAAGTATATTTACTACATTGTCTGAAAGATGAAGTTTAAGCTATACATATCATAAAATTTTAACCGAGTTCTGATCAAATTGAATATTTTTCGAAACATCCTATTAAAATAGATATTTTTATCGACAAAGATTTGTCATTATAATCGACCAGATTGTCATCGATGAGACAGATTATAATATTATGATTTTTAGAATGATTGTGTGTCTGTCTCGCTGTGTCCACATCACGAGCAAAGCACTAAACAGGTTGATGAAATTTGGTATTTTCTACGCGACATTGGCGAAGTCAACTGTGCCCAACTGCCACTCCTGGACCCATTAAAGGAAATAATTGAATTGAAATTTGGTACTATGATAGCTGGTTATCTGTATTAACAGGATACTTTTACTGTGGGAAAATATTTCATTTCTGTAAAATCCACACCAACCGTTACAAGGTATCTAGGTATAAATCTCTAACTGAAACCAAATATATAATAAAACCTTTCCATCAAATAGACCTACATCGTAATCCTCTCAAATCTGCGCCAAAGTTTGGATTGGAAACTGTTGTAATTTGAGTAGACTCAGCATAAACGTCGGTCTGTGAACGGTTAGATTTATGTAAATACGAATCAAAATTATTGAACGTCGACAGCTGTTCGATCAAATATAGTTTACTGATTTACACCCTTCACTTCGTTAGTGGTAAATGAGAATATTATTATTAGAAAGGACAATTGTACACCAAGCTAGAACTTGAAATTCAATTGCGTACTTTAATAAGCGCTTGAAATATTCATTCAGTGCTACTTTCGAAGTTTTTTCAAAAAGATTTCGATTGTGATCTTAATTAGGGACTTAAAGGAAAACATATACTTACATACTTTTACTTTTTATTTAGACCCAGCTGGATCTCGACGTGGACCTTAAAAAGGGCTTAATTATTAAGAAAATCTATACATATAATAAAACTGTAGAAAAGTCGTTTTTGTACATCAAAAAAAAATTAGAAAAAAATAGCCAGGGTGTTAAAGGACAACCAATAGAACCCATTTCCAGCATTTTTAGAATTTTTGTCTGTTTGTCTGTTTGTCGGTTTGTCTGTTTATTTATCCGGGCATCACGTAAAATGTACGAAAGCAATGTAGATAACTTTTATACACAACGATTGAACGTAACTTGAAGTAACATTTAGTTTTTGTTTCATTGCAATCGGTTCAGTCTATCAAAAGATATTTGAGTTTAAAGTGAAGAAGTAGAGAAATTCCAGAAGTAAGATTAGGGTTATGTGAATTTGGTCTCACTCATCTACACACCTGAATGTAAATTATGCGTGCACAGTTAGGAGGCTGCGAAAATGCACAGGAGTTTTCCAATTTATTGTTACAAATAGGCGATGGCACATACCCCGTACAAGAAGATGGAAAAGTTATTTTGATTGATAATGATTTGAATTGATGGTTCCACAGCTAATATTGTTTATAAAGAAGCACTAGCATAAAAAAATAAAAATGATTTGTATCGGTATCCTCTAACAGCGCTTCGCACTAAAATATACATTGTTAAGTTCCGACATCCACGCGAACGAAGTTGCGGGCACAGCTAGTAATTAATAAAACTCTAACCGACTCAATCTGTTCATTACATATTTTTTGAAATCTTATCAATAGCCATTATTATCGATACAAAAGCCAAATCTATCTCTGCCTATACGTGCCTGCCACTGGACAGATTTTGATATAATATCGTACGATGATAGCTGGTAACTTTTACGGCTGGAAAATATTTAATTTCTAAAACAATCTCTACTATTTATTAAAACTTATCCAGGGGAAATCTCGAATGGAGCTAGGTTGACATATAACGTTTAATTACACAGATGTAGAACGTTACAATTGTATCAAGTTAATCGATCATGCAGTCAAAGTGACCGAGCGTACCGCACAATATGATATTAGCATGCAATGTGTACTCGTGGCGTTAGTTAATCAATTGACGTTTATACTGCTATGTTCATGACATCAGCGCTTGGCATTTTAATTATAATGTGCTTTGATTATGACGAATTTACTATACTTTATAATTTAATAAATATGGTACCTAAATAGCAATTTATAAGTACTTTTTTGCTATCTTCACCGATATTCCGAGAAAGCTAATATTGACAATGTATACTTATACAACAGGATCCCAGAAAACGTTTAAAAAGCTCCTATTGCCAAATTTAAAATTGTGAAAGAACGTTTGTGTAGTAAAGGATATTATTCGATTAACGATTTTTTAGAAGACAGTACGCCTTGGGAAAGATGTGATCGCCTCCAGGCTATTTCAACCCATAGAATTATTGTTCATTTCGATTTTAATTAAAAAAAATATTAAAACAGACAAAAAAAAATTTGTCCCGCTGAGTTTCTTTCGCCTGTTCTTCTCAGGTCAGTGGCTTCTTCTTTCCGAACTGGTAGTAGACTCATGACGTTCAGTAAAAAATCGTAATAATTTTATGCTGAATAAAATATTTTGAATTTGAATTGAATTTGAATATGGAAAATAGCAGTTTTTTATCATCCTGCCATTATACTCTACGCTATATTTAATTGCGTTTGTTTGTGAGTGATATTTGTCACTCTTTTACGCTGTAACGGTTGAATGGATTTGCATGTTTAGTTTAGTTTTGGGTACAGATTTAAATGAATTTTGCCAAGAAGTTTAGATATTCTTGGTTTCTTTTAAGCCGGTGAGTTCCACGTAACAACTTTTTTTTATTTGTGGGAAATGCATTAACATATACCGTAAGTGGTTATGTGGGACTCACCGGCCAGAAAAGCCAGTACTACCCACTAAAACCCAACAGACCTCCCCCGTCTTAATGAGGCGTTACAGGATTGCTTACGCATGCAACCACGACGGCCCGACGGCAGGTCTGCCGAAGCAGACCACCTCAAGCGGGTTACTCCACAGTCCACTCTGTTATCAGAGAAGTACCAGGAGCAACCCGCATGGCACACCGAAGTGGGCCACCTCCATGGACCATCTCTTAGCTTCGCGCCCGGTCGGATTGCCGGACGCTACTGAGCCCCCCACCACGACACGGTGCACGCACGTAATCCCGCTTAACCAATTGTTGGTCGCCGAACATAAATTTCCCAACGTTACAAAAGAAGTACGAGATGGTACGTACGAAGGGGCGACCTTTGTTCAGCACCGGACAGCGACAGGCTGCTTGATAGAAGCACATCTGACAACAGCTAATTAAATTTAATATTTTAAATTTCAATTTGTCCTTATTATTTCTCCTTAGATTAAGATTATCTCTGATTGTGGATAATTTCTCTAAAATCACCATTCTGTTTTAATATGTGTATATATGTATATGTGATATGTATACTGTATAACATTATAGTATTTTAATTTATAACTATAAAAGTGAGCGCAATTTAATTTATTCATCTTAGTTGAATAAATCAAAATTATTCGAGAAATCCAATATGAAGTTAATTAACTATTAATAAACATCCAGCTTCGCGCTGCTTTCGGATTACTAATAAAGTTCGCTTAACTCAAGTTGGAACTAGAAGCAGTACTGCAACGTAATTATTGAACCGACATACATATATTGGGTCAAATGGAATTGCATCACAAACTGATTTAGATGTTAATCTATATCTATATCTATGTGTATACTAATAGTATAAAGAGGAAAGTTTTGTATTTTTGTATGTAACGAATAAATTCAAAAACTACTGGACCGATTTTAATAATTCTTTCACCATTAGAAAGCTACATCTTTCCTGAGTAACATAGTCTATATTTTATTTTCAAAAAAATTAGAGATCTCTACTTAAAATTAAACAATGTAACCCAAGGTATTAAAATGTTGCCTATAAAAGTCATGATTCTGCGTGCGCTGCGAAAGCTATTGATAATATATAAAATAATGTTCTATATATTAATAGTACTCATGATTGCTCACGAAAAAGTCCGCGATGGCATATGCCTAACTATTACAGTTAAGCCACAATGACAGTTTTTGTAATTTAAGTTCAAATACGGGTGAAATCGAATAGTGGTGATATTGCTATCATGGTAGTAATCCTTGTCCATTTAAATGGTTTGATAATTAAGATTGATTATGTACGTGTAAATTCCACTTTAAATTAGGCGGATCGGACTTTTCGTTTAGAAGTTGATGACGGTTATGAAGATTCTAAAAGTAAAAAACATGTCGCAGTTTGAACAAACCGTCCTATGTTTAGATTAAACTAAAAACTACTGGACCGATGTTAAAAATTCTTTTACTAATTCAAAATTACATTGTTAGCGAATAACGTATCCTATATTTTATCCTCGTGTTCTCCCGGGAACTTGAACTACGCGGGTGAAACCGCGGTGCGTTGCTACAGTAACTTAGCAAAATTACATTTACATGATACGAAATTATAGAACATATCAATATCTAAAAACAACTTTGCGAGACCATAATATGCTCAACTATTGTAGTTATGTCACTATAACTACTTTTTTACATTTTAAAAGTTGATAAAAATGCCAAACAAAATTAGACCATAAAGTACAGATTCAAATAAGTCAGAACATTATTATCTCAAATCTCTAATATATAAAAATCACAGTTTTCGTTATCGAGTTCGTCCAAAACGGCTTAACCGATTTTTATGAAATTCTTTGTGCATGTTTGGTACGTCTGAGAATAGGTCGTAGATTATTTTTTATTTCCCTAAGTGATAAGGGAGGCCCTTTCCAGATATTTATTTTTTTATTTTTAGACCAAATTTTTATTTTTTACTTTTTATAATTTGGCATCATGGCATACTTATATAACCCAAAATTTTCATTCTTCTACATCCAATCCCTGTTTTAATAATAATAAGAAGCTGCTAGTTCAAAGAGTAAAGTAATTAAATATGTGCTAGTTTTTAAATAGATTCCGCTGGGCAAAGACGACTCTCTTCTCTTTTTGCTTTAACTATTTCTGACAATGACTTCATCTTTTCAAATCAGTGATGTTAATGTTTATCTCTAAAGTAGTATCTGATTGCCCAGCATATTTATTCTACACTAGTGACTCACACGTGACTACACAATTCCTAGGTACCTTTTTATAGATTTCTGTTAATAGGTGAACATTTTTTTAGACATGTGATATTTTTCCGTTAAGTGTCCTATAAGTTGACCTGACTTATGGCACCATCATACATAATAAGCTATCATCATAAATAAAATATATTTGTTATATTACACTGTTCTGTAAAAGAATGATAATTGTTCAGGAATGTTGGGATTTCACTATAGCTAAATCCGCTGTAACTGCTCCATTCACGTTGCTGCGGACCGAAACAGAACGGAAACTTCTGTCTCCTTATTGCGCCAGAGAGCGCTCGAAATCGCCAGAATTCTCACGACACTAACGACTTTAATACGAAACTATTTGAAAATACTTAAATATCCAATTATTTTTTAAATATTGATTTTAATAGAATGAACTACAATAAAATTGATAAGTTGCATAAAACATATTAAGATTTAAGTTCACATTCCGTTAAAAAACGAACGGTTATCTATTTGCCTTAGATACGATAAGGTTTGTAATTTTAGTTTTTTTTTAAAAAAAAAATCACTGATTGCGCCAACTGCAAGCCTTCGGTTTTTATTTGCCTATTATTATAATGCTATCTTCTACTGCGGCTTCCTTTTTTAATTAATATATAACTCTTTGTTTTGTGGAAACTGCTCAGAAGCTAGACATTTGGCTTACCTTTTTTTTCAGATTTTACACTACAGCTATAAGTTGTAAAGCTTTGGCTCATGAATATCTATGTGTGCAGTGATTTGGAAGTTTTGTCAAAACCTATGCCAGAACAACATAGAGAAAAAACTTCACTTGTTTGGAATTTCTCTAATAGTATAGGTGCCATTGATGGCAAACATTAATATAAAGGCAGTTTCTACTATTACTACAAGAAGAAAGAAGAAATTTTTCAGTACTGTCTGGTTTGAAGTACTCGTAGCTGACAAATTAGAAAAACTATTACGCATAAAATCTGCATATTGCCGAGGAAATTCCTCACGTTTTCGTTAGGGACGAAGATTTTCCGTTATCAGAACATTGATTGAGACCCTACCCTAGAAATCAAGTGACGGATGATGACGAAACAAAAATATAAAATTATTGTTTAAGCCGCGTAAGACGTCTTGTAGAAAGTTCTTTTGGCATTTTAATTCAAAAGTTTCAGATTTAAAAAAAAAAATATTAGAATGCAATACAAACATAATATCGACACTATGATGCTTGCGTGTTTGCAGTAGATACTGAAGTAGGTAGTAAATGGAAGACAATCTGAATTTCGGTAACTGTTTGATAATTGTGATGCTGGTCGTGGTCTTGGTCTTAGTGAATTCACGATTTGTGATGAGTCTAGATTCAGAGAGTCCGTATCTGTGATATCTTCTTCAAAACTTTCTAATTTTGATGTTTGCGATTGGTTATACACGTAAGGCTTAAGAAAATTCAATTCCATTTCGAACTTTATTGGTTTTTTCTTTACTCTGGCAGAACCGCTGCTGCTAGTTTGCCGCAATTTCAACGCCTTTCAATCATCCCGATCTTGGGCAGCCCGTATCCATCCCGTACCTGCCACCTTTTTCAAATCGTCGGTCCACCTTGCCGGAGTCCGCAGGGCGTCCTACACTACGTTTGCCTAAAGGTGGTCTCCACTCTAACACATGTCGGCTCCATCGGCCATCAATACATTAAATGTAGTAAGGCCGTTTTAATTACAAACCCGAGCGAGGCGAGGTTGAGTTGCTAGTTAATCTATACACCTATAAAATTCTAATTGAGTCAAATCTGTAAACTAAATATTTTTTGGAAAATCTAATTTAAATCTAGTTTATTATCGATACTGAGGCCAAATCTACTGTTCCTAGAATTTTTGTCTGTCTGTCTGTCTGTGACTGCATCACGCGAAAACAACTTGATGGATTTGGATGAAATTTGTTATAATGATAGCTGGTTAGCTGGGCTGGTTTAAATGGTTAATATATAAGATAATTTTTACTGCCGAAAATATCTAATTTAATATATATATATATATATATATATATATATATATATATATATATATATATATATATATATATATATATATATATATATATATAACCCTCAAAATGTACCTAGGGACGAGCCCGAGCAGAGAGAGGGCAAGTCACTAATTAATATATATAAATTTTAAAATTTGTCTAGCCTCTACAAATCGATTACATATACGTTGAACTCTACCGTATGTAGATATAATACTTTCTTAGATTTACGCGAATATTCGACATTATAAATAAAACGACCTTTTCGGATTTTCGGAGACTCTCTCCCTTGACCATTATTGCTGTAAAGCATTCGAAACGTCGGGAACTAAAAATCAAAATAAATCCGCGACAAAATGTCATTTATAATGTATGTAGATATTGTAAAATTTACAATGTCTGCTGTCTACAGTATTTTTCTACATATACTTTCATGTATTTATGCAGCTAACCCCATTTCAAGAGTACATTGGGCGTTCCACTTTCGCGACCTCGCTGCACACTGCACAGTGCACAATGCCGAAACATCTGTAGGTACTTCGTGTAGCTGTAATAGACAGACATAGACAGTATTTCGTCTCCGTCTAGGCGTTTTATTGAATTAGAAGACGGGCTACACGGGCTGATATTGAATTACGTTAGAGATACTAAGTTGATAAACTCCATCGATTTGTAACGATCTTGTTTTCGACTTCGCGTCTCTGAATTCTGAAAGATAAGACATTTTCATGTCTGACCCCTTAACATTATGTACCTACGCTTGAATCAAATTTGAGAAGAAATAATGAAATGAGAAATAAAAATCGAAATTTTTATTTCTCAAACAAGTATATTATGTACTTCCAATTGTACCTAAAAATAAATAATTATAAGATACTCGTATGTAGGTAATAATATATTTAGTATATTACTAGCGTCTCCTCCGCGCTTCGCTCGGGTTCGTCCCTTGGTGGGGTGCCCACTTTTATTTATTTTAGTACAAACTTTGAATGTCTTACTTATTTATATCTAATCAAAAGCCTAAAAAATAAGTTTCAAGCTTCTAGCTTTAAAAATGACATATTTCCCATACAATTTTTCATCCCCTATTTTAATCCCTTACAGCCCTTTTTTCGCCTTGAAAAGTAGCCTATGTTCTTTCTCAGGCTCAAACTACCTGTGTACCAAATTTCATTTAAATCGGTTCAATAATTTTTTTTAATTAGTAAGGATAATAATAACAGTAATTAAAAAAATATATTCAAGGAACATATTTAATAATTACAAATTCAGTTTGAAATTAACCAAGTAGATAAGTGTGTAATGAAATTTATTGACGGCAACAAAAATACCTTACAAAGAAATGCCTACAAATTATTCAAAGCCGCCATTGTAGTCTAACAACCGGATTATAAAAGTTCGAGCTTCTTCAGCTAAAAAGTTTCTGCCTCGAGTAGAATTTTCTGCATTTTCCCGTGCAATGAATAGGTTTCCTATTGCTCCAATGAAAGATAATAAATGTGCTGGCAGATAGTTGAAAATGTAGAGTATTCTATATTTAAGTGCAACTACGATCATTGCGGAGGTGCAGTGTAATAATTATTTTACAGTTAGTTGTTTTCAGTTCGATTACAGCATAAGCTAAAATTATAATTACTAATAGCAAAAAGTGTGAAGCAGAGTACGTAAAGACATTTGTTTAAACGAAACGTCTTATACCTACCTTTTCTGTGTTGAGTGGAATTCGCCAGTCGCCAGTCGCCTCGCGTATCCTACAAACCAATAGGTATCCATATTATATTAAGGGTTGTTGATCCTTTCTTTTAACAGGTCTAACTAGGTCTAGGAACTACTTTTAGTTTATTATCGAACTATGTGAACGCTTGTTTGTGTGGGTGTAAATGTTTGTTCTTTAACCTGTAACAGGTGAATAAACGGATTTGGAATGATATTTAGTTGATCGGTAGATAATCTTTTTTGGCGTTTTGAAATGCATTTACGCAAACTGCATGTTTAATGCTAGAACTAACCAAATATAATCAACGATACCCAATTAGGATAGAAGCATCAAGCGATGTCTTATAAGTATTTTGTATCTTATATTAAATAGTACAAGTAAATATCTATACATATAATAAAACAGTAACCTAAAAAAATCTATGCATTATACATTTTTAAAAACAATACTGTATGACTGTAACGTATTGTGTATTGAATATAGACCCCAAAACCATACTTATTAAACTTTTTGTCTGTTTGTCTGTTCGTATGTTATCGTTTAACTCAAAAAGTACTGGGCCTATAGCCAACCGGCATTCGTTATGAAGCGATTCGATTTCTACAATCGTCATCGCTTAAACGCAGCGTATCAATCTTGAACTTTAAATCACTAATAATTGAAATGAATGTATTTGTTGCAACATTGTCTACCATCATCTATTCGTTGACATCAGATCACGTGACATATCTAAGTCTTATGTCAAACCTAATCGATTGTTACTTTGTCTAGGCCCACTGAACGGGTTTAAGCCAAATTTTGTGTAGTGATACTCGAGTCGTGACTTAGGAAACTTTTTATTCCAGAAAAATATTTCATGTTCACTGGAAAACAAAATATTTGGTTATGTTAAGTCGTTCTAAGAAATCTAGCGGTGGCCTAATCTTAAGAGATGCATCAATTCTATTATATATATTCTTAGAAATGATTACCACTCGTCGTACCTGCGTGACTGAGAAAAACCTAGCAAGTTTTTCGACAGGCCAGCGCAGTGGACGTTGACTTCAAAATTAACTAAGTTCTTAAAAGTATTATTTTGTACTTTTTAGTGTAGATTTGTTTAGTTTGGAAGTCGGTTTTTGTTTTTTTGTTAAAAATAATTTGTTTAAAATTTTTAGCGGAAAGTAAATACGTATTATGTTTATTTAGACATAAAATGGGTATAGGGTAAGCCAACTAAACCACTGCTCTCATAAGTCAACGAGGTTTTGGAATAAACGTTATTAGGCAATCGGGATTTGTCCATGTCCAGTTTTCCGGTTAACTCCCAGACGTTAATGATTATAAAAAATTACCTTCTAATATCAGGTAAACCTAATAGCCTGAAAGTATACAACTATAGTTCCATAAGTGCGTATTATATTGGAAGAATTTTCTTTTAACTCCTGACCGTTGAGGAGTTGTACCTTTCATCATCAGTTACGGTACGTGGTGTAAATATCTGGATAGCCTATAAAAGATTTGGCCGAATATCGTTAATTTGCTCCTAAGAATTGAAGAGTTCCGTTACTTTGTCATGGATCCCATCATCAGAACCTTACCAAACTCTCATCAACATCAACTACCCTTGAAGTACATCCTTTCTAATAAAAAAAGAATCATCGAAATCGGTTGGTGTGATATTGAGTTATTCGACTATTTGTCGCGCATATACTTAATGCAAATTTAAGACTTTTATGGATTTCTCATGGATGCCATTGTCAGAGCTGAACTAAATTAAAATGGGACCACACGGGAAGCACCAGCTTTCAAATAAAAAAAGAATTATCAAAATCGGTTCACCCAATCCAAAGTTCTGAGGTAACAAACATAAAAAAAACATACATACGAATTGATAACCTCCTCCTTTTTAGAAGTCGTTTGAAAAGAGCTGAAGATGTAGGTCTCACGAAGCCCTACAGAAAATTCTAAATATCAAATATCTATCTCCTAAGTTACACTTTGTGTGTACGTATAAACAATCTCGTCAAATGCGAGTCGGACTCGCGTACGAAGGGTTCCGTACCATCTACGAGTATAACAATAAGCTAGTCCTCTAAATTGTATGAGCGCCAATACAACTGAGAGGACATCTTAATCGGCGTCAACTATGTATGTATGGGGACACCCTTTAATTTTCAACTTTTTTTATTTTTTAGAGTTTTTCCTTTATTTGTGCTGTAAAACCTTGATTTTTCACAAATTTCAAGATTCTAGGTCGACTGGAAGTATGAAGTATCCTTTAGGTTTTAATTCTCTTGCGAGTAGTTGCGAGTTTCAAAATATGCGGCTTAAATTGCTGTTTCTTTGATTGCGTTGACATAGAAGTTTGATTTTGTTCCAGCTTAAAGATATTATAGACCTGAGTATTTAATATGAATTTATTTGCTACATAAACGGCTGTATCTTTTGATTGCGTCAACTTAGAAGTTTGATTTTTTCACAGCTCCAAGGGACAGTAAACATTTGATACGTGAATATTTGATATAAACTTCAGCTTGATACATCCACGCGTTCCTGAGAAAAAGGGTCTTGATACACATACAGACGGACAACAAAGTGATCCTATAAGGGTTCCGTTTTTTCCTTTTTAGATACGAAACCCTAAAAATAGTAAATATGCGCGTTTCACGTAAAAAGGACTGAACCGATTTTTATTTTTATGTATTTGTCTCTAATTTTTGAAATTATTAGGTATAGTTTAATTCTATAAAATATAATAAGTAAATGTAAAAAAAAATTACATAATTTATTCTATCTGAATAATCCTTTTATCAGGCACTTTATTTTTTAAAAAAAGGTATTTCTTTTATATTTGGGGTATGAGCCCAAAAGCTTAATTTAGCTTATTTTTAAAATTTTATCTATTATAAAAATTATAAAAGATGGTTCAGGTACTTTATATAATAATAATTCTTATGGTACACTCGCAGTAACAATTTTCATCTATACAAATAAAAACCATATCTTACCAATTAAACTAATCTTTGTGTAGTGATACATTATTTCTAGGGTCAATATTTAGACTACCTAAAAAGGTATACATGTAGGTACTAGAGGAAAATATTTTAGTCTCACAGGAAAACACAACTGATTCTATAGAGTAGTCCTCATAAAAGATGGATGGTCATTTGAATGGGGAATCAATCGTTAGTATGTACATTATACGTAATAGCATAAAGCCAAAAATATATTTGTACTTTTAGCGCGAGCAAAGCCGCGGGTTTCGCTAGTAAATAATAAAATAGTATTCTCACTACGCCAATATTTTCGTACGCCTAGTCTTTTTCAGTCTTTTCGTAGTTTCGCCAAGTGGTTGAAATTCGACCATAATTTGTACTAATTATTGAAGGTTTTATGAAAAACGTAGATAAATAAAATTTACCAATACATTATTTTTTAGTGAAAACACTAGGTAGTAGGTACAGTAGGAGTGCATGTGCTCTGTGGCAGTCCACTTAGTGGGACAGCTAGCTTAATAAATAAAACACAAATGCATATTGCATAAAACATTTATTTATTATTAAAATGTAAAAAAAAGTATACTTAAACCTAGTTTGGTATAATTATTGGTTTCACGATTCGAGATATAATTAAAGCCAATAATCACAATTGGTTCAGAAATACTAAAATAACATAATATTTGACTATTTCTAAACCAACCATTCTACAATTTTCTACTAAACAGAGTAAGCATAATGAGATTTTAACAAAACATTTCCCTAAGTCTTTATCGGATAAGCACCTTAAATATACTTACGTTAGTATAACAAATTATATGTTTATATATAAAAAGTCTGTTAAAACTAATAAAAAGTAAAAAAAAACAGGATGTACAGAAGAAATATATTATATTAAAAAATAAGAAAAATGAGTAAAATGAGTATATTCACAGTTTCATAAGAAAGACGGAAATATGTAATTAGTATAATATGCCATTTTTTTATTTTATTAAGAATTAAAAAAATACAGATCTAAATAAAGCATAAGACTATGAAATTATGAGAAAACAATAAGCACCCAGGTAGAAAATGATCATTGATCCCAACATAGTAAAATATGTGAAAAATATTTATATTTAATATTTTAAAAAATAGTGTAACATATATTATATTTTTTTTTAATTTTTAAAGCCTTAAACAGGAATCCTCTAGTTTTGGATTTTTTTTTGTTTAAACAATTACAATTATATAAAAATACAATCAAATATTGTTTTTTTTTCAATTTTCTTTCATATAGATAAGTATTATCAGACATTTTGCATTTAAGACTTAAGCAAAATTATTATAGATATATATATTCATAAAAAGTTTTGAAGTATTGCAGTTTTATATTTTTGCTTAATATCTGCCATAATATCTTTTAAAAATTGTCGAACACAATATTTTATACATTATTTATTCTTATAAATTCACTTAATAATTTATATGACTTTTTCGCACTACTTATTATAAAAAAGAAAGACAATTTTAAGCCAATCCTATATTTTATAGCTATGTCTATTGTTTTTTAATAAATTTTGTATACTTTAGAGGTTATACATTTAAACCTCAGACAAAAACAATAAAATGGACGAAGCGTCTAGAACAATAAAATGAATGAAATCTAGTGTAAAAAGTTATTGCACTGGCAACACTTATTTTGACAGCAGCAGAGCGATTACCCTCCTGGCTCTGTAATATCCGGATGTAATGTGTACAATGTATGAACCGAGATAGAGGGTCGATGTAAACCAAGAAGAATTTAGAACTACCGACCTTCAGTAATGGAGAGGCACTTAAAGAAGAAAAGGATATATTACAATTTAACAGACTTAAAACTAAATAGACAGTCTGTGTATATCCTATACTTTTGGTTTAAAGTTCACACATACATGTGTAGGTATATTGAGTAATATGTATTTTGTATTAATTTATACTATTTATAAAGCTGAAGAGTGTGTTTGTTTGGTTGAACGTGCTAATCTCAGGAACGACTGGTTCGATTTGAAAAATTCTTTTGGATAGTCCGTTTATCGAGGAAGGCTATAGGCTATATTACACCTCGCTACGATCAATAGGAGCTGAGCACCAATGAAAAATGTTGCAAAAACGGGAGAAAAATATACCTTTTGAGAGCTTCCGTTGCTTGCGCTGCGGTTAAAGTTATGCAAAAATCATGTATGACGGAAATGTCCCCTTCAAAAGTTCTAAAAAAAGTCCGCGATAGCATGTGTCTATCTTTTATGGTTGACTCGCTGTACCCTTTTTTAGGTATTCAAATTTGTTTTAAGACAATGCATTATTTGCGAAGGTGTTTTATAAACATACATACACGTGATTAGCGAGAGTAATAATTTTCACTATTAAAATGAATTCTGTTTGCTTGTATACTTATAAAACCGAGCTGCTCGCCATCTGGTTGACCCCGCAGGTGCCGTCGCCGCGGTACACGCGGTAGTAGCCCTGCTCGCCCCACGACTTGCCCCACGAGTTCTTCACTATCCAGTACGGAAGGTGCTTGTGGAACAGTGGGTAGTCTGTGGAAAAGTATAACCTTTAATTATCCAAAAAAATGTTTTTAAACAACTTTATACTACTTATAATATATTGGCTCTTGAAAAGGAATTAAACGAGTCTCTGCCATAACCCACAAGAGTTTCACTATTACCTCTGGTTATAATATGAGATAAACTTCCAATTTATTACATTATCACTCAGAATTTACATACAAGTTGAAGAATATATAAAAATTCGGATAGTATATCAAAATTACTAGCAAAATAAGCAATTATCTGTAAAATCTTTTGTGGCAAGAAAGTATGATACCTTTAACGCCATATCCCACAATGAGAACACCGTGGTCCAAATTGCTAGGACTGCAAAGAACCTTCCACGGATGAGACACGCCTCCTACATAAAACTGCATGGCATTTGCGTTTATACCTAAAATGTAAAAATATATTATTATCAATATGTAATATAAATACAAAACTATCAATTCATTTATACCAATAAAATAATTTTTCATAATAAGAAATAACTTAGACATATTATTACATTAGGAACAAAGTACAAAAACGGACGACGAAAAGTCAAATTAAATTTTTGTTGCGAAAAGAATTCAAAACCATGATACTATGCTTAAAAAAGGCTTTAATAGCTATTAATATCGTCTTTTCTACCAAGCCGAAAAATAGAATGACATACCAATTGAAATCGGTCCATTCTTCACCAGCCACTTGGCCATGTCCGTCTCGTTAGAGGAGATGTTGACAGCTCCGCTAATCTGAACTTTGGACAGCGTTTTGTTGAACACACACTTATCATTTTCCCCTTCATAAGGATAGTCATTTTCAGTTTCCAAGCCACCGAGTTGTTCTATTGCTCTGAAAATAAAATATTTTTTGTATAAAAATAACGGGAAATACATCTAATGGTAAGTGAAGAGTACAGGCAATGATATTATATACAAGATACGTTACGTTCATACTACATCTAAACATACGCTATAAGTGCGACAGGAAATACGCAAAGCGTTAGAGTAAAAGAGACAGCTATTCGACACGCGTGCTCGCAATGACAGGTGACAGCACGACTGACTGGCTACAAATAGAACCAATCCACGGCACGCGTTTGGTGCATTTGTGGCGTATCTTGTATAAAATATCATTGGGTACAGGGACAAAACAAGGAATGTCACATAAGATTTGCCAAGTATTATATATAGATTGCAATGTTAATTTAAAAAACCCTTCAAGTAACGTCACACGTAGATATCTGCAACTTTGCCTTTTGTGCATAGAACATTTAAACTATTTAAACAAACAATTATTCTTCTTGTTTTCTGCCCTTATTAACGTCCTGCTGGCACGGGCCTCCCTTCAATACGAGGGGGATCAGGCCATAGTCCACCGCGCTAGCCTAGTGCGTGTTGGCAAACTTCACATATCTTTCGAAAACTTGCTAGGTTTTCTCTGACATGCAGGTTTCCTCACGATAATTTCCTTCATCGTAAGATAAGTGGTAATCATGTTAGAAATGATGCGCATGTGAAAATATCAGAGATGCAAGACCCGAATTTGAACCCGCATCACTCGGATATCCAAGCGAGCGTGTTACCACTGGGCTACCACATTTATTAAAAAATATTCATTTAAAAAAAATAAAGTCATTCCACAGTTCTACCCGCATTCTCTGAGTTTCATTTTTTATCTTGTGTTAATTTAGAGACTTATATCCTCATTTTGGACATGTAACAGCTTCACTCCTTTATGATTGATAAGTTACTACGAGTATATTCGAAAAAAAACTAGTTTAAAAGCTGTTACCTCACGAACGAAATCGCAGATAGGTACAGCCATTACTTACATCCACATTTAATGTTACAAATTTAAAAGTAACTCTGCCTGCCTTTTCACACTTTCAATAGCCGGTACATGCGTCGTGGGGACGGGCAAAGGCTGACTTAGATCCAACCTTGCGAACACAGCCGCGGGTAAAAACAAGTTATATATAAATCATGCCGAGTATATTTAACTAATAAAGTAATAAGCATTCGATACAATCGACAATGTTGCCATATATATTTATTTTTATTTTATTTTATTTTATTTTGTATATATGTTTTATCAGCCATAACGAGGACAATGTGACTATACACATACAGAAATAATGAGATTCGTCATTTAACAAATACGAAGTAGTCTAGTCATAAGGTAAAAAACAATATAATTAATTAATTTAATATAAAGACGAAAACATCCTCAAACGACAAGTGTAAAAACTTCGAAGGAACTTATGTACCTAATACCTATGGACTACACTTAAATGTTGTTTAAGTATATAGTAAGTATACATAATATAAGATTATATTTTGTCACCATCATAGTCACAATCCCCCGCTGTCTCTGTCTAAACTGTGAATTTATCGTCAATACGTCTAGCTAGCGGGCGAACTACAATACATTTGCAAAGTATTTTGTTACGAGTATATCAACTTATATCGGTAAACGCTCCTAGGTCAAATGTGATCAGCCGCAGCACACTGTCGTTTCTGTCTTTGACCCCGAAATCATAACTCAAGAAAATAAGAAAAAAAAATATTTAATCTGTGTTTCCTATTGGAGCGGATGAATTCGAATTCTTTCAATGAGTCAAGCAAACCGATGTTGTCATAAACATATTATGAAAACAGAATTAATTACGTAATCCACTCATCAGCGAGCATACCTCATTGTTTAATAATTTCGTGGAAATTCACGACATTTTAATCGCATTGTTGGAGAGGACGGGATATGTGACGGTCGCTGTGTAATAAACTATATATGAGTTATTAAATTACTGGCATATCATAATTGCATTTTGAAAACAATGGTTTATCATTTAGATCAAGTCTTTTATGTCTGAAACTGATCGATCGATTTTGGCACTATTAATCTACTGATACTATGATTTGATTCATTCACAAATCACAAGTTTCGCTTTAAAAAACGCTTTTGGCGAGGTAACTCCTAATGCTCGCATAATACCCGCTCTATGTTTGTCCATTTCGTATTATCCACCAAACTGAATCTAATTCATTAGTTATTTTTTATATAATACAAATCCTTAGAAAACCGACTACGATAAAATATTCTCTAAAAGTAAAAGTAACTTACTATATAAATATCTAGCAGTGGTGGCCCAGCGGTAACGCGTTGCTTGTATAACCGAGTGATGCGGGTTCAAATCCGGGTCTCGCACCTCTGATAATTTCATGTGCGAATCATTTCTATCATGATAACCACTTGTCTTACGGTGAAGGAAAACATCGTGAGGAAACCTGCATGTCTGAGAAAACCTAGCAAGTTTTCGTAAGACATGTGAAGTCCGCCAACACGCACTGGGCCAGCGCAATGGACTATGGCCTGATCCCCCTCGTACTGAGGGAGGGCCGTGCCCAGCAGTGGGACGTTAAAAAAGGGCTGGTGAAGATGAAGAAGATATAAATATCTAATAATTATTAAAGTCTGTTCAAGCCGAAACAAATCAAAGCACACTAATAAGACTATTAAACATAAAATTCTAACAGTCGAATCTGTAAAATAGATATTTTTTTGAAAAATCTAATTGATGTAGTCATTATTATCGATGCAGGCCGAATCGAAATTTTTTATCTGTCTATCTGTGACCACATCACAAGAATCCACGCGACATTGGCGAAGTAAATAATTTATAGGCACTGCACTGCACTGTAGGCACTCCTAGAAGCCATAAAACATGAAAACCAATGGACAGCCTTTGATTAAATTTGATATTATGATAGCTATCATCCTTTTACATATTTTATATTTTATCATATTTTTACTGCGGGTAAACTAACTACTCGGACAGACATCGTCTGCCTTATTATTATTTTTTTATTAATTTTTTTTATTATTAAAACCTTCTGTGCAACTTGAGGAACATAATAAAATAGCCGAATTGGTCGAGCTATTCTCGAGTTTTGCGCTTAGCAACATTCATTTTTATTTACATAGACATTTTATTGTAACCATTAAAATATAATATGTTATATTATAGTAATAAACAATTAGCACGTAAACCGCAAACCGCCATTCAAATTAAGGGCATCCCCTGACCCCAAAGCAAGATCCATACTTTACATCTCGTAGTTTACAATAACAGGAAAATTTGTCATGGCAGGATATGAACATGATAAGCAGGCCCGCCGCTAGCTGTTTAGTAGCCCGCGTGCAATACCGATTATGCCGCCCTACGACTACTTACGCTGAGTTTTGTCAAAAAAAGGCCATTTAATGTTTTCTTATTATGGTGGGAAAAAAGAAAAGAATCATTACAAAGATAAAACATGTATTTTCATTAGGTACATAGTTATTTTCGTATCTACAAAAATTTACCTCTTCTTGCCTTTATATTTGCGAAATCTTGAATCAACTTTCTTGTATCCAAGCTGTCTAAGATTTCATGTTCAATTGAAACTATAGCTACATAATTTAGTCTTTGCTGGAGCATTGTGGATCTTAAATAGTTTTTAACAATTTTCAATTTTGAAAAGGATCTTTCACCAGATGCAACGGAAACCGGCAGTGTAAGTAATATTCTTAGCGCTATTGCTGTGTTCGGAAATGTTGAAATTAAGTCATTAGTAAAAAGATATTGTAATAGGGTTTGTGGATCATTAGACTGGTTTTCTGTAAAATGCAACTTTAATGCAATAAATTCATTAAACAAATCAATACCGTCAATATCTGATTCACTACTTGAATCATCTGTAAGTTTGAGATGTAAATCTTTACAATGTTTAATTAACTCATCATTGGAGTAATTAAATAAGTTATTGCTAAAAAAGCCAAATATATCGGTAAATGTTTTTAACTCCTCGAATCTATTCTTTAAAGATGTTATTGTCTGATCTAGGACTCTAAAATAAAACTCTACTCTATATTTAATTTTGGGGTCTACTAAAACTTCATCACTGTGTTCATATTGAAACTGTGTTGGTTTTCTTCTTGGACGAATTGTATTTATTGATGGAAAATCTGCTTCTACATTGAGCTCGTGAGCTACTTTGGAAGCTTTTGCTAACACCATTTCAAAGTGTTCATCCGTGCGATATTCTGTGAACTTACCAATCAACTTATTTAACAAATTTATGCAGATTTGATTATTCATGGTGGGGCTTTGCATCATTTTGCTCAGAGCATTAATTTCGTTTAAAATATCGAATTAAATTACTACCGAGCAAATGAATCTATAATTTTGAAGGTTCAGAGCAAGTGAATGAGCTTTGTGAGATGTAATACAATCCCATTCCAACGAATCACCAGATATTTCCAGCAAAGCATCAAATATTTTTTCGAGGTGATACCGTAATGGTTTAACTGCATCAATTCTGCTAGACCATCGCGTGGCGCTTAAAGCTTTTAATTTTAAATTTGGTAAATGTTTGCAAATTATCGACCATCTTTTTGTAGATGATGAAAAGAAAACGTAAATATCTTGAATTACATTAAAGAAATTCACAGTTTCGTGCGTAATATTTGCTGCATCATTCACTACCAAATTAAGACTATGAGCCGAGCATGGGACGTAAAATGCGCGGTTATTGATTCCCAAAATTTTTTTTTGTAATCCATTGTGTTTTCCACGCATATAAGAACCATTATCATAACCTTGACCACGTAAGTTTTCAATGTTGAGATTTAATTGTGAAAATAAATCTAAAACAAAATTTAATAGACTTTCACCTGTGGAGTTGGTGATCGGAGAGAAACCAATAAAATTTTCACAAATCGTAACATTTTGGTTTCATTATTTAAAAGAACATACCTGATTACAACTGTAATTTGTTCAGGGTGACTTACATCTGGTGTGCAATCTAATATAATGGAGAAATATTTAGATTCTCTGACTTTGTTCAATATATAATTTTTTATGTTCGTGCCGAGCAAATCAATTATTTCATTTTGAATTTGATCTCCTAAATAGTGAGTCATACGACTTAAATCTGATTTCGAGGACTGAATTCTGTGAATATGTTCCCGCATGACTGAATCAAAGGATGCTATCATTTCGATTGCTTTTAGAAAATTACCATTATCATGTTCATACAATATTTTTGACGACCCCCGGAAAGCCAGACACTGATGAGATAAAAACTTGATAACGGCTATGATTCTTTCTAATACATCACACCATTGTTTTTTTTCCGATTCTAGTAGTCTCAGTTGCATTTGATTTACTACTACTATTATTTAGGTGGGGTGGGTATTATGACAACGATTTTGAATATTACGTGATGAGTCGCTCGATTTGCCGCCCCCCTGGATGTGCCGCCCGCGTGCGGTGCACGCCTTGCACGCCCGCTTACGGCGGGCTTGATGATAAGGTACTTATTAAGACAACTTTAACTAAATATTAGTATTATAAATTTTTTTAATCTTTTGCCGAGTATATATTATAGAAAATTACTACGTAAAGCTATAGCCGTAGTTAAACTTAAGTAATAAAATTTTCATATCAGTCTACTGTACGAATAGTAAGTTCAATCTTCGACCTTCGCCCTTCCTTTTATAGATAACCTTATCCACATTTCATTTGCGCTATATATTTTAGTTATTATGATTAATTTTTCCGGGTAAGCTATACAACATGAATGGAGACCTTACAGCTTATTTCGAAACTTAGACTAAAATGCGTTATCTATATAATAAAATTTTAACTTAGCCGAATCTGTACATAGATAATTTTTTGGAAATTCTTATTAAATTACTTATTATTATCGATACGGAGGAAGACTCTATAGTTTTTAGAATTTTTGTCTGTCTGTATGTGACCATCACGAGAAAAGTACTGGAAAAATTCAGATGAAATTTAGGGCAATTTTACTGCTGGAAATATCTAATTTCTGAGAAATCTTAACTGTTGATAACCGGTTGTAATCTGAGATTTAAAAATGTGAAATCGAAGAATTTAGTCTGGTCTTTAAAACGAGGCGGAGCCGCGGGAAATGCTAGTATTTTATAAATGTAAACTGCAAAAAAATTTTTGAATTTCCCAACCGGTGATACACGCTTTTGTTGCTACTTTGTTACTTTTAAAATTCCGGGGATTCCTATTTTCTTTATCTCTACAACAACAACGTCAGAATCGTCACTCATTTTATATCTATAATTATTGCCGTAATAAATATAATATTCTATATGTAAATAGAATTGTGTGTTTAAGTACCTATAAGCATTATCTGGCAAGCCGCCATTACATCCATCGTCCAGCTTATCGCAGTCCACCAACTCTTGCTCTGACAATGACACCAAATCGCCAGTCTTAATCTTCCATTGGCCTTCGACATTGCCTGTACAATATCATAATGTTTATTTTAAAATAAATTTAATTAGACATTCATCCAGACATATTCCTAATAAACTTCTACATCTTCAGAAATTCAAACTAGATATTACAATACACATTATACATATTTCATAAATAATTTACATTTTATTGGTTTACTCTAACGACTCTATCAAATGTATTAAGTTTTCTGTAAGTAAATTATCGTCATATTGTAATTTGGGAGTCAAAGGAATAGAGAGTACACTTAGTGTCCGCGCGTCATCGATCAGGAGGATATCATTAAATAGTTTTGTCAATTACTGAATATTGTTTTATGTCAGACATGACCCAAAGCTAAAACGAGCCAGTGTACTGCATCAATGAACTGTGTACTTTGTTGAAAACATTTTTAAGAAAAAATAGAAATTGCCTAGTTTGGTAGCCCGTATTCATAGGAGCTTACTATAATGTAGTATTTTAATTTAAAGCCTTTAAAAGTTTACCAACTCACCTGTAACACTAAAAGCCCAGCAGCTTCCACACGATCCCTGATTCTTAACTTCTGTAACAGCATTATACTGTCTCCAGTCAAACATGTCAGGGAGCCGCACCTGTGGTATTTCAGCTTTCGTCATCGGAATATGATTATTGTTGCGTAAACTAGTTTTCAATCCTAAGTATTTTTGACTAAATTCCTCATATGTCAAATCAGCGAATCTAGTAACAGCATAGGTTGCAGTACCTCTTTCATGTGTGTTTAAATCATGAATCTTTTTCAGATTTTCACTGAATATATTATATCTTTTTCGAGTTTCAACGTGATCATCCATATAGTCTGGTTTGTAAGTAGACAAGAAATCAGCGAAGAGATAGCTAGCTTGCATGTCGCGATGGAGGTCGGTATTACCAATGTCCTGATGGTCGCATGACACTCGGTATACAGGCGGAAGATCTGTCCATGTACGCAACCAAACGTTTACACTGCACAATTTATTTTGATTATTTTTATTGAGTTTACAGTCATCTCTTGCACTCAAAGCATAACAGTCTGTAAAACCAACTTCAATCTTCATCCTGTAATGAAGACCAGCTATTTCTTGTTTTTCTATTGAAAATATCCTAACTACTTTTTGCTTAAACGGATGTAGATATTTTGCTTCAATGTGTTTTAACGCTTGATTTGCTAAAAGCATAGCATTTTCTGGATTATCAAATTCGACGTGAGCTTCTAGGGGAGCTTCTATTTCGTGACAGTCTACTTCTATCTTTCTTCCGTTTTGTAACAAAACACGCTCTGAGATATGGGATGTACAATGTCTTAGAGGTAAATGCCCCACAAATTCGCACTTCGTAATATTGTCCACCCACTCGAACTTTAAACAATTTGTATATCCCACGTCAAAGTCGATCACAGTTAACTTTCCCGTTGTTATTTTACTATCATAACTATTTATTTGTAAAACTCGTTGTTTAAAATTATATGGTGAGGCCATCTCCAACTTTTCCAATGATTCTTTTACTAACTCACGTATAGCTATCTCATCAGACGTAGCATTTGTCATTTCTAAGGATATCGATCGTTTACTACGATTTTCTTCAGGTTGACCACAAGTAACACTTATTTTTTTTACTTTATTATAATTTTTGGTCATCCAAATATAGGAAGTGCATAATTTTGATAGTTTAGAAGTATCTACAACACATAAATAAGGAGCTTGTTCTATATCTATGCCTATTGAGCAATTTGTTGTGCTCACTAAAAAGCTCAATTTTATTGGTATCTTGGAATTAAAGCTGGGTATTAATATTTTTTCTCCTAAAGGTATAAGCTTATACTTGAGCTCTGGTGAATTTTCTAACTCTTGTATAGATTCTTTTAATAAAACGTCTATTGATATGCCTGTTACGTTCTTAAAATCTTTTTCATCATCACACACTATAACAATCTTATCTACAACTAATTCATCATCAGCTAATGGCCACAATCTGACATAACATAGTCTGTGATACATTCCAGACAATTCTTCACAATGTGGTAAATCTGCTTCATCTTGATGTCGTAAACAATAAGTGAAAGCCGTTTCTATGTACATTTTAACCATACTTAATCCCTTGTTCATATTATTTTGAAAAGCATGTATAGTAATAAGTTTCTGCAAGTTGTTCGTAGAAGCTTTATTGTTGATCTCGTCAATAGCACGATCTGCGTAATAATACTTAGTATCTTCGTCAATATAGTCATCCTCAGATCGTACGATATGTTTCTTAGATCGTTTTATTTGTTCCTTTCCTTTCCAATCGTTTATATTAATTTCCTTTGAGTACTCTTGCTTACAATTTACAGTTATTTCATCTGACTCTGATTGCAACCAGGGCCTGTTCCATACTTCCGCCTCACATCGCAATGTCCTTTTAGGGCTTAAGAAAGTACAAGATTCTTTAGCCACTACACCATCTACTATCAAACATTTTGTAGCACATGCGGAAAATTCTAGCTTAATGAGCTTTCCTTGAACATTACTTTCAGAAACACGATATAATTTAACTATTTCATGGACATACTTAGTTTTTGATAGATTTTGATACGTGTTTAGCGCTTTTTCAGCCAGTATTTTGTAATCATCGTTTATATGTTTTTCTACTGGTGCACCTAACCGTATATTACGTTTATTTCTATAATTTATTTCTTCCTCATCGCTATCAATACCCTCATTACAGTCTACATCTACCTCACTTCCTGCCCAAGGGCGATCTAAAATTTCAGTATAACAATATAGTTTTTCATGTTCTTTGCATTTTATTTTCTTCTTAGACGCACATGAGATTGGCGTAGCAACATACTCTATTTTGTGAATTATTCCCGAAACAACTTCACTAACTGCTTTATTGACAACTATGTGATGATTAAATTTTAATTTATTATTACGTAAATATTTTTTAAAAGATCTTTTAGCCAATTCTTCATATTCTTCATTTTTCGATGCTTTAAGAATTCCTTTTTTATGTACTAAATTTGGAATATCACGTTTATTAATAGTTTTAACATTTAAGTCATCGCATTTTACCGTATGTTCAACGCTATTCAACCATGATCTCTCCCACACCTTTGAATGGCACTGAATTTCAGGACCTTGGCCATTTTTAGTACGAATATTAAAATCAATTTCAGTCAGCGTTCCAGCAACGACTTGAACAGTTACTTTTGTAACATTTACTACCTTATATTCTTCGTTGACTCCGTTTGATTCCACAAAGTTACGTAAAGATTCTGTTGCTAATAAAGTATATTTTGGATCTGCAGCGTCTTCGATTCTTTGTCCACCAATTATTTGATGTTTATTTAATGATCTCTTTTGTCTGCTTGGTTTATCATTATCTTCTTGTTTTTTGCAGTCTATTTGTATATCTTCTGTATGACGCCACGCTTGTCTATGAATTAAAGATTGGCATAGCATAACATTGGACGCGTCAGTAACATCGCAATTCAATGAAGTTGGTTCGAATTTTTCGTCCAAATTACAATTTGTGGGTGAAATTGTAAATTTTAAATCAATCAATTTACCGGACACTGTTTGCTCATTTACTGATACAACCTGAATTAGCTTGTGATGCTGCTTTGTACCAATAGTTTCAAGATATTTTCTTAAAGATTTTTCAGCTAATTTTTTATACTCTGCATTATTTGTATCTTTAGGTAGTTGGCCGCCCAAAATATGGCGCTTTTTAACAGTTTTAACATTTAAGTCATCGCATTTTACCGTATGTTCAACGCTATTCAACCATACTCTCTCCCACACCTTTGAATGGCACAGAATTTCAGGACCTTGACCATTTTTAGTACGAATATTAAAATCAATTTCAGTCAGCGTTCCAGCAACGACTTGAACAGTTACTTTTGTAACATTTACTACCTTATATTCTTCGTTGACTCCGTTTGATTCTACAAAGTTACGTAAAGATTCTGTTGCTAATAAAGTATATTTTGGATCTGCAGCGTCTTCTATTCTTTGTCCACCAATTATTTGATGTTTATTTAATGATCTCTTTTGTCTGCTTGGTTTATCATTATCTTCTTGTTTTTTGCAGTCTATTTGTATATCTTCTGTATGACGCCACGCTTGTCTATGAATTAAAGATTGGCATAGCATAACATTGGACGCGTCAGTAACATCGCAATTCAATGAAGTTGGTTCGAATTTTTCGTCCAAATTACAATTTGTGGGTGAAATTGTAAATTTTAAATCAATCAATTTACCGGACACTGTTTGCTCATTTACTGATACAACCTGAATTAGCTTGTGATGCTGCTTTGTACCAATAGTTTCAAGATATTTTCTTAAAGATTTTTCAGCTAATTTGTTATACTCTGCATTATTTGTATCTTTAGGTAGTTGGCCGCCCAAAATATGGCGCTTTTTAACAGTTTTAACATTTAAGTCATCGCATTTTACCGTATGTTCAACGCTATTCAACCATACTCTCTCCCACACCTTTGAATGGCACAGAATTTCAGGACCTTGACCATTTTTAGTACGAATATTAAAATCAATTTCAGTCAGCGTTCCAGCAACGACTTGAACAGTTACTTTTGTAACATTTACTACCTTATATTCTTCGTTGACTCCGTTTGATTCCACAAAGTTACGTAAAGATTCTGTTGCTAATAAAGTATATTTTGGATCTGCAGCGTCTTCTATTCTTTGTCCACCAATTATTTGATGTTTATTTAATGATCTCTTTTGTCTGCTTGGTTTATCATTATCTTCTTGTTTTTTGCAGTCTATTTGTATATCTTCTGTATGACGCCACGCTTGTCTATGAATTAAAGATTGGCATAGCATAACATTGGACGCGTCAGTAACATCGCAATTCAATGAAGTTGGTTCGAATTTTTCGTCCAAATTACAATTTGTGGGTGAAATTGTAAATTTTAAATCAATCAATTTACCGGACACTGTTTGCTCATTTACTAATACAACCTGAATTAGCTTGTGATGCTGCTTTGTACCAATAGTTTCAAGATATTTTCTTAAAGATTTTTCAGCTAATTTGTTATACTCTGCATTATTTGTATCTTTAGGTAGTTGGCCGCCCAAAATATGGCGCTTTTTAACAGTTTTAACATTTAAGTCATCGCATTTTACCGTATGTTCAACGCTATTCAACCATACTCTCTCCCACACCTTTGAATGGCACAGAATTTCAGGACCTTGACCATTTTTAGTACGAATATTAAAATCAATTTCAGTCAGCGTTCCAGCAACGACTTGAACAGTTACTTTTGTAACATTTACTACCTTATATTCTTCGTTGACTCCGTTTGATTCTACAAAGTTACGTAAAGATTCTGTTGCTAATAAAGTATATTTTGGATCTGCAGCGTCTTCTATTCTTTGTCCACCAATTATTTGATGTTTATTTAATGATCTCTTTTGTCTGCTTGGTTTATCATTATCTTCTTGTTTTTTGCAGTCTATTTGTATATCTTCTGTATGACGCCACGCTTGTCTATGAATTAAAGATTGGCATAGCATAACATTGGACGCGTCAGTAACATCGCAATTCAATGAAGTTGGTTCGAATTTTTCGTCCAAATTACAATTTGTGGGTGAAATTGTAAATTTTAAATCAATCAATTTACCGGACACTGTTTGCTCATTTACTGATACAACCTGAATTAGCTTGTGATGCTGCTTTGTACCAATAGTTTCAAGATATTTTCTTAAAGATTTTTCAGCTAATTTTTTATACTCTGCATTATTTGTATCTTTAGGTAGTTGGCCGCCCAAAATATGGCGCTTTTTAACAGTTTTAACATTTAAGTCATCGCATTTTACCGTATGTTCAACGCTATTCAACCATACTCTCTCCCACACCTTTGAATGGCACAGAATTTCAGGACCTTGACCATTTTTAGTACGAATATTAAAATCAATTTCAGTCAGCGTTCCAGCAACGACTTGAACAGTTACTTTTGTAACATTTACTACCTTATATTCTTCGTTGACTCCGTTTGATTCCACAAAGTTACGTAAAGATTCTGTTGCTAATAAAGTATATTTTGGATCTGCAGCGTCTTCTATTCTTTGTCCACCAATTATTTGATGTTTATTTAATGATCTCTTTTGTCTGCTTGGTTTATCATTATCTTCTTGTTTTTTGCAGTCTATTTGTATATCTTCTGTATGACGCCACGCTTGTCTATGAATTAAAGATTGGCATAGCATAACATTGGACGCGTCAGTAACATCGCAATTCAATGAAGTTGGTTCGAATTTTTCGTCCAAATTACAATTTGTGGGTGAAATTGTAAATTTTAAATCAATCAATTTACCGGACACTGTTTGCTCATTTACTAATACAACCTGAATTAGCTTGTGATGCTGCTTTGTACCAATAGTTTCAAGATATTTTCTTAAAGATTTTTCAGCTAATTTGTTATACTCTGCATTATTTGTATCTTTAGGTAGTTGGCCGCCCAAAATATGGCGCTTTTTAACAGTTTTAACATTTAAGTCATCGCATTTTACCGTATGTTCAACGCTATTCAACCATACTCTCTCCCACACCTTTGAATGGCACAGAATTTCAGGACCTTGACCATTTTTAGTACGAATATTAAAATCAATTTCAGTCAGCGTTCCAGCAACGACTTGAACAGTTACTTTTGTAACATTTACTACCTTATATTCTTCGTTGACTCCGTTTGATTCCACAAAGTTACGTAAAGATTCTGTTGCTAATAAAGTATATTTTGGATCTGCAGCGTCTTCTATTCTTTGTCCACCAATTATTTGATGTTTATTTAATGATCTCTTTTGTCTGCTTCCAATATCTTTTTCAGTAGTTTCATCGCAAAAAACTTTCATTCGTCTACCGTCTTCCAGCCATGGACGATCCCATACTTGAACTTTGCAATTACGCAGAGGTTCATTCTCCAAAAGATCACAAGCGTCCAAATCAACATTATCTTCGTAAAAGCACTTAGTATAAGCCACATCAAAGTTAATCTGCGTGAGTAATCCTCCTACAAGCTGAGTATTCACCGACTTAATTTTGTTAGCCTTTTGTCTGTTATTTCTATTCGAATGGAGTTCTAAATATTGCATAGCTTCTTCTATAATTTCTAGAACTTTAGGATCGTTCATAGCTTCTTGTATGTCAATAAATTCATCTTGCTTTGAAAATCCATCACCATAATGCAGTGGTGTACATTTATATGAGATAGTTTTCTCTTTAAGCCAATGTCTTTCATGAATACTCACTTCGCACAGATTAGAATCCATTTCCTTTAATGTAGAGCAATTTGTTCTCTTCATAAATGGAACAGTTTTGTTACAATCTGTATAAACAAGATTTAATGTGATTTTTGTTACTCTAGCAGAAGCTTTTTGAGTAAATGCTTGTAATATTTTATCGATTTTTATCGCATTTGGATGGGATGATTCTATTTCAATTTTTTTTAAAGCTTCTTCAGACACTTTTAAAAGTATTGGATCATTTAATGGAATCATCTCAGATTTACTTGTGTGTAAGTTTTTCTTGTTTTCATCATAACAAAAAGCACTTAAGAATTGTGGTTTTTCTTCATTAGTAGTTTCTATAATACCATTACATATATTTTTTTGTAGTTCTTTACCTTTACATTTGTTATGCTCACAAGGAATAACTACACGGATTTGTATATAAAAGAAGTGTTGCATATTTTCAATTTCTTCATCTGCAGCAATAACATCTTGGAGAACTCTGTTTCTAATCTCTAAATTATTTCTATTTAAGTATTCTACTAACTTTTGAGCCAAAATATATATTTTTTCTGCGTTTTGAATTTTATTTTTTATTTTATGAACTTTTTCAACAAGAGACATTACTTTTAAGTCATGATCATAACTTCTTTTAACTCTTGCAAATCCCTGATT
Source organism: Boloria euphrosyne (assembly GCA_951802675.2). Taxonomy (NCBI): domain Eukaryota; kingdom Metazoa; phylum Arthropoda; class Insecta; order Lepidoptera; family Nymphalidae; genus Boloria; species Boloria euphrosyne. Next base: position 11,941,979 of record OX637888.1, read on the forward strand.
GTAATCAAACCCAGCTGAATTGAAAAAATTTATTAAATCATCTATGGCTTTTTTTCTATCATCGCTTATAAAACTTGATTTTACTTCATATTCAGAAGGTTTGTTTTGAGCTGAACTACCAGTGTATTGCTTAACTGTTTCTGCGTCTGTGACATGATTAATATGCAGATTTGAAGATTCTCGGATTTTTGTATCATCTGCAGAAGGAGAACCGACTTGGAAATTTTCGTAAGGAATTATCTGTTGTTCTAAGCTTTTTATATCAATTTCAGTTATTGTTTTCTCTTTTTGGGGTAGAGCTTGAACATCTATATTATGTGTAGCTTTAAGGATTTCATCTTCTGAACTAGGATTTGGTTTATCAACTTGATCATTACGATTTGATGAAGGATTTGTATCAATTACATTATTTTCATTGTTTACATCACTACTGGGAATATATTCACCTTCATCACCAAATTGCCATTCCTGTGTACAGTTATTAGCTAAAATAGCTCTATACTTTGTACCATCAGGTAATTTAATCCAGGTTTTTTCAAGTATAGATATTTTACAAATTTTACTTTCTGTGCACTCATATTCTGTAGATGTACACTTATTGAAATTAATTTGAAGTATTAAAATGTACCGAACCCCATTCACCACCTACAAAAACATTCAATACTTTTAAAAACCATTCTATAATAATTATAATGAGTATGAGAAAAAACCTAATAAGATTGTGACATAAATGTGCATTTATAGCTTTAGGAAAATTACTATAAAGATACTTACTTGAACTTGCCTTTCAACATCAAGCACAGCTTCAAGAAAGTGCCTAACAGTAGGTTCATGTTGATCTATATGTTTGATAGCTAAGGCTGCTAAATCACTTACTCCAGCAGCTTCTGGATTTACATGACTAGAGCATCCTACACAGGCCCCACCAGATTGTCTTCGAGGAATTGCAATGAATTGTTCACCAGATGTAACCTGGATAGAAAGCTCATATTTCACTCTAGTAACACTTAGCAATAATATTTAATAAAAAAAAATTGTGAGTACTTACTTATTCTTAAAGGATAATAAAATTCAAAATATTAAAAATAAAATATATTACAGTACTATATGACAATCTATGATCTACAGAAGACACAAAGGTATTTTGACCTACTTTATGTGCAAGCAGCTGATGTAGGAAAGTACTACTTAGCTTAGATGTAGTTTTTACTCTAGATTTTATTTTATTTTCATACTCAAACAAATAAAAAAATATCTTGAATAACCTTACACCAGAATTAGGCTGCACTTCATTATCCAAATGCACTGGTTCATATCCAATAGCCATTGGTGTTGAAGTAGTTTCATCTTCTACAAATCCTTCCTCAATATTACTTTCAGTCTGCTGACTAAAATCACTATTTTCACAGTAGTACTCATTATTCTGAACAATAACACCCTCTTCTAGATCTAGTATAGTAGCAGTGCATTTAACATATTTTGATAAAGCTGAATTTGTATTTTCAAAAGCTCTCAAGGTGGCTTCTATATTATAACAGTTGCTGTCATCATCCTAAAATAATCATTTCTATTAATGTCAATAGAATATACTATAAAACAGGTTCTATAAATCATTTTAAAACATTAATTTGAACTTTATGTTTATAGCTTATAAGTTATTCTTTTAACAATCTTAACAAAGTAACAAACATATTAATATATATGAAAATTGATCTTTAAGTTTCTGTGCTAACTATTGACATTTTTTTATCCAAGGGTCTTCTTTCGAACGATAACCTTGTGAAACATTAAAGAAATAAAACATACTTACAATCTTTTGCGCATCAATAATAACACCTTCATAATTATACTGATGATTGGGCAAATTATTTAGGTAATCAAGGAACCCATTAAGAAATTTGTCTTTCTGTTCATCTTTTAATTCCGCGAAAGAGCCAATAAATAGAAAGCACTGTACTATAACGAACACACAATTTAACCGCATGATGTATAATCAAGACAAGATCATCGCTGATCATACAACGGCGGAATGAAGAAAAGACTGCGTCACACCGGACATTTAACGAATGATTCAATAAAGTATAAAAACAACAACTATTTCACACACATTGCATACGGATTACGGATACGAATTTGTTGACTATGTTCCTGTCAGTTGTCACTACGATCTCGATGACAGCTTACAATTGTCATTATTGTCATTAATTACCGAATGTTCTACGTTACATACCGACACAATTTTAGCACCCCATCGAAGGATTTTTGAAATCAATATGGCCTGAATCGATAGGTCTACGTTCGGTCAGGATAGGTCCACTATCATTTTTGTTAGGTCGCCTGTGATTTTTTAATAAATATTTTTTTAAATTTAACTATTATTTTAAAAAATTTTAGCACCCCATTGAAACTGAAACTGATTAATCTTTATATTTCTACATTCTTTATCGTTAGGACAGTTTTGGTCTCTATACGTTTTGCTTTTATATTATCCATTTAGTTTTTTTATTAACAATTATAAATAATTGACATTGACAATGTCATAAGTCATTTGACATCTCATTTATGTTACCTTTTGAGCATTAGCTTCTTGTATTTTGGCTATACATTTTTATGTCATATTTAATATGTATTGTATAGTCTATATATAGTTATTTAATATTATTATTATTTTTGATTTGTTTTTAATTTCTTGTTGTTAAACGAATATAAACAAAGTAGAAAGTATGAAGGCATAAAAAATAATGATACACATAAATAAAGAAAACACAAAAATCAACAACAATAAATTAAAAACAAATCAAAAATAATAATAATATTAAATAACTATATATAGACTATACAATACATATTAAATATGACATAAAAATGTATAGCCAAAATACAAGAAGCTAATGCTCAAAAGGTAACATAAATGAGATGTCAAATGACTTATGACATTGTCAATGTCAATTATTTATAATTGTTAATAAAAAAACTAAATGGATAATATAAAAGCAAAACGTATAGAGACCAAAACTGTCCTAACGATAAAGAATGTAGAAATATAAAGATTAATCAGTTTCAGTTTCAATGGGGTGCTAAAATTTTTTAAAATAATAGTTAAATTTAAAAAAATATTTATTAAAAAATCACAGGCGACCTAACAAAAATGATAGTGGACCTATCCTGACCGAACGTAGACCTATCGATTCAGGCCATATTGATTTCAAAAATCCTTCGATGGGGTGCTAAAATTGTGTCGGTACGTTACATTGACGAAGTACTGTGCTCAACTCCGAACAATGTCAAAGCATGGAACCCAGACTAAAATAAGAAATGAAATGCATATATTTATATTTTTTTACTTACGATGTTAATAGTGCGTAGGAGACATATAATGCCGTTCTTTTTCGTTATTATGCAAGTTATCACAAGCTAGTTTTTGGATAGCGATGAGCTTATCAACGACATTGTCGTGTCTATGTCGATTAAAAACATGTATTTAATTTTATTCAAAAGTACAAATACCCGGCTAACCATCATATGTGTTGTATTATGTCGTAAGAAGATAGATTGACAAAGCCATGCAAAAAAAAATTTAATTTTATTTTCATTTGGCACAAAAGAGTCTTCTCTTCTGAAATCTGCAAAATGGTTATCGACAACCATTTTTACATCACTAGTAACCTATACTTACCGCAATTTATTTTTCAGAAAAATCATAAAATAAAGCAAATACGTTTATTCTTTTGAGTATATAGATATACAGTACTATTTTATCTTACCGTTTATTACTTTTATATTTCCAATATTGAGCAATATAATATCTCTAAGCTAACCGATGATATGTTAACGATTCGTCCTCATTTTCTTTACTCGAACTATGGGCTTTACATCCTTCAACTATACAAGACATCTTGTCCAGAGCACTGTACATCTCATGAATAAACTTTCTGGCTACGTTCTTAGACAGAAAATTATAATTATATCCCTTTTTTCACTCTGTGAATTCGACTAACTCCCGACATGTATCAACAAAACATAATACTAAAAAATTAGGTTAATAGCCGACTTAATTTTTGACGTCTTGGATAGAAAATTTGTATTTGTTAGCACTATATAATTATGGTGACCAAAGGTTTTTATTTTAGCCTGCTTTTTTATTGTTCTGAGGCCCAAAGAATCGGCATTGCCATTTCGACCGTTTGGAATAAAACGGTTCCATCTGCCTTTTAACAGGAAAGGAGATAAACAAGGAGAAAGTTTTGAAATAAAAATTTGTCTATATTATCCTCAAGATTACTTATTTTTTAATTTCATTGGATCATGCTTATCATTATTAACTAGTTTTTATCAATAATTTATTTAAATAAAAATAGGATCATAAAGAAATGAAAGTCCATAAAATGCAATGGAACCTTTTTATTTTATAATCATTAGGTTATGGTAAGTTAACAAGGTTCTATCAACAGATGAAACCTTGTTCCTTTATCTTAAACATTTATTAAGGCACATGGAACTAAATTTTCATAAAATTTTCATAAAAAAGCTTAGGTAAAACTTAAAATTTGACAGGGAGGTAGTTAATTGCTAGTAAACGGCTTCTAAGAACGAATTTTGTAACAGGACCGCATTAAGGAGGTCTAAGGGGTTTCGCAAATTTGTATGAAATTCTTTCATTTTTGTGCTACAAGTTTTATATTTGGCAGGGAGGTAGCGTATAGTCAGTAAACATCCGCTGAAAACTAATTTCGTGACAGGGCCGAATTGAGGCGGTCTAAGTACTCGCGCTAATTTGTATGAAAGTCCTTAATTTTTTGTGCTACAAATTTAAAATTTAGCAGGGAGGTAGTTAATTGTTAGTAAACGTCCGCTAAGAACGAATTTTGCGACAGGGCCGGATTAAGGAAGTCTAAGAGCTCTCGCAAGTTTTATGCAACTCCTTAATTTTTGTGCTAGAAATTTTAAATTTGTTAGGAAGGTAGTTTAAAGTTAGCAGATGTCTGCTTAGAGCGAATTCTACGATTGGGCCGGATTAAGGTGGTCTAAGGGCTTCCGTAAGTTTGTATGAAAGTCCTTCATCTTTTGTGCTACCTATAAATTTAAAATTTAGCAGGGAGGTAGTTTTTAATTAGTAGACATCTGCTAAGAAGGAATTTTGCGACAGGGCCGGATTAAGGTCTACAGTCTCTCGCAAGTTTGTATGAAATTTCTTCATTTTTTGTGCTACAAACTTAAAATTTGGCAGGAAAGTAATTTATAGTTAATAGAAGTCCGCTAAGAACGGATTTCGCTACAGGGCCGGATTAAGGAAGTCTAAGGGTTGTAGGAAGTTTCTATGCAAGTCCTTCATCTTTTGTACTACAAAGGTTTTTGTTAAGGAGGTGGTTTTTAGTTATTTGAATTCCGCTAAGAACGGTTTTTCGACAGGGTCGGATTGAAAAGGTCTCATTGCTGTAGTAAGTTTGTATGAAATTCCTTCATTTTTTGTGCTACAAACTTTAAATTTAACAGGGATTTAGTTAATAGTTAGTAGAACAAGTGGTAGTGCTATGCTTGTTACCTTCGGGTAGCAGCCGAATGGGCCGGCACGCCCCGTATAGTACCACTCTCTCACAGGAGACCGGCGTGAAGTGGCAGCTATGCTGTCGCGTTTCGTCCGGTAAGTGAGAGTCCGGGAGGCCCACTCCCCATCCCTCTTCCCGTCCTTCTCACTCCTCCTTCCCTCCCTCCCTTTCCTGAAAGGCCGGCAACGCATCTGCAAGCCCTGTGGTGTTGCAGATGTCCATGGGCGTAGGTGATCACTTACCATCAGGTGAGCCTCCTGCCCGTTTGCCCCCTTTGTCCCATAAAAAAAAAAAAAAAAAGATAACATTTAGAGTTATACAAATCGGGCACTCCATTCAAAAGATATTACTAATTTAAAAATTTCAATCTAAACAAAATACTAATAGAAAAATAAAACGCAGCACAGCGGGCCATCGGAAGGGGGATGGGGGTGCCAAATGCGGGAGAGGGGCGTGCACATACTAGAATGAAATATATGAAATAGGTAGCATCGTATGTGAAATAGGTAGCCGCGCGGGAGTATGATAACAATCGGTTCTGAAATGGCTGGAGTGATTTTGAAGAAATTTTCAGTCAATCTATAAATCAACCCAGCGAATGATTGAATGAAATTCAGTAGCGATTAAAAAAAATTACGCGGGCGAAGCCGCGGGCACTGCTAGTATTTAATAAAGTTTAATAATACAGCTGGTCCTGCAATGACATGAATTTTATTTTTTTTATATCATTTTTTTCTTTTGATATCACTGGATTTTTATACAATCCCGGATTATTAAATGTTGTTTCTGTGCCTGATATATTTCTTTTAGGTCGATTCTGTAACCTTAGGGTGGCTTGGAAGTAAATAGTATGTTGAAAACTTTTTAAAAACACTAACAGTTGAATTGCGGTTTGTCACTACAGATATTATTGCAACACAAAAAAACTAAAAAGGTTCCATGTGTGCAGTTGAAACCTTTTTAGATACCGTTGACCTGTACGTTTGCATTCATTTATTGAAAAAAAATTCATGAGGCAGATGGAACTTTTTTAAATCATTTTGAATCATTATTTTCACAGATAGAACTTTTTTATGCAGCTAATTCATTATGGGGCCGGTAGATGACGTTCAAAGTTTTAGAGAACAAAGTTAAGGTCACATAAAACCTTTTTAAGTAAAAACATCAAAATATAGAAAAATGGTAGATGGAACCCTTTTATTCCAAACGGTCGATTTAACGAGGTATTCCATTTAGCATTCTTGCAACTATTCCACGCGGACACGACTTGTACAATTATAATTAAGTGTACATTTGCTTTGTATATATATAGTTAAGTTTACTTTATTACTCCTTTATTGTACATAAATATTTAACAACATTATATTCTATTTTTTTTTTTACATATGACTCCATTGGGCTCCATTTGACGTTTTGACATGTTTTGATTTGACTATTGACAATTTTGAAATGGAATCGTTCAAAACCAGAGACATGTTACTTCAACTATCATGTCTCTGTTATCTATGTCTCTGTTCAAAACTTCAGTCTTCAAACATCATTGACATTTGACATTTCGACTTTCGTGATTCGTCGGGTTCATCATAATAATCAAATACCGTTACTTTCGTAAATCGTAATTTGTATTTTAGAAATTAGCATAGAGAAGTATTTTTATATGTGTGTTGTGAAATTAGTTTTTACTTATTATTTGATTCTTGAATATTATGTCGATTACCTTTTTATAATACAGGACAAAGTGAAGGAAAAATAATAAAACATGATGGAAAGAAATAAAAATCGCCCTTCGGTGTCTTCGAATGCAAAATTGTAATTATTTTAAATAATTATGTTTCCTTATTTACTATTTGTATGGAGAGAAAAGATATGTAAATTGGTGTAAATATTTATTGGTAAATTGTTATATTAATCTATTTCAATACATTCTTAGATGGTGGATAACATTTGGAATTGTGTGTGCTGCAACTTTTCTGACCCGATTCTATAAGGTTTTGGAACCGGATCATGTATGGTAAAAATATAGATAATACCTATTTAGAAGTAATTGTTACATTTAAAAGAATGTTTGATTAGAGCTATAAAACTTTAAAACAGTAATCTCAAACTCTGTTCTCTTTTTACATTTTCAGTTGGGACGAAACACATTTTGGAAAAATGGCTAGCTGGTATATAAATAGAACATTTTTTTTTGATGTTCACCCACCACTTGGAAAGGTAATCTTATTGGTTGTTGATAATTTATTTTAACTTTTTTTTACTAAGTCAACATACTTTTACTTATCTATTTTTGGCAATTTTAGATGCTCATAGCCCTATCAGGAAAACTGACAGGATATGATGGTACATTTCCTTTTGAAAAACCAGGTGACAAATATGATGGTGCAAGATATGAAGGAATGAGAATTGTAAGCTATTTAAAGTAGATCAAAACAAAGATTTTAACTTTACAACTTTTTTTTAATTCAGACTTATTTTTTTAGTTTTGTACAACATTAGGAGCTTTAATTATTCCATTGACTTTTTTGACTATTTGGGAAATGACTAGATCACTTGATTCAACATTTATTGGAACCTTACTTCTGCTATGTGGTATGTCCTTCTCTTAAATATAGATTACAACAATATAATAAATTATAATTATTATTTTCATTTGACTTGTATTTTTTTGTACTCTTTTAGATGTTGGCTTCTTGACATTGAATAGATATATTTTGTTGGATCCAATACTGTTGTTCTTCATGAGTTGTTCTATATATGGAGCATTTAAGGTACACTCATTTTGAATTGAATTGCTAATATTTTTAAAATTCTTTGTTATAATAAAAATATTAATTACAGGTTAGATCATTGACTGACGAAGGTCTGCCTCCATTTTCTACAAAAATGCTGATTTGGCAAATATTTCTTGGAACATCACTTGCTTGTACAATGTCAGTTAAATTTGTTGGACTGTTTGTTGTGCTATTTGTGGGTTTGAGAACTATTGCTGACCTTTGGAATGTGCTGGGAGATTTGACTAAGCCTGTGGTAAGTATACAAGCAAAGTCTTACTAAATAATGCGTATCCGCATAATATTATGACGATTGTTTTTGTTTTGTTTTAGAGCTTGACAGTAAAACATCTAATTGGAAGGAGCATTACCCTAATACTGTGGCCGGTTATACTCTATGTGTTCTTCTTTTGGATTCATCTTACAGTTCTTAGTAAAAGGTAAGTTGCTTAAACCTGACTTTGAACTATTTAGTGGCATCCTTTCACGATGTGGTGACATTTTCAAGAATAGCCCCCACATTAATAGTGTCACAAGAATTGTAAATTAAATCCATAGGAGAATTTCATCTTTATTTTGAAATGTTGTGATAAATATCAACATAACATTGTTGCCAATATTGTTTACAAATAAACACTCATATTTATTATACTTCTTGTGAAACATTTTTAAAGATACAATTTTTTTTATCCGACTGCTGTCAATAATGAAGGTGGGCTTGTTTTTTTATCCTGTAATTCGTCTGACCCTCATAATTACTTAATTGTAGGATAATATCTATCCCAAATGTGATATGCAAAACAATAATACTAGGAGTAAACACAAACTTGTAATGCCTGTGGCTTGCATAGAGCTGGTTATTCTTTGTGTAGATAATGTATACACTTTTATAAAAGAATGCCAGGTAATGTCTAAAAATCTACATTGCCAAATCAAGAAAATGTGAAGGAAAAGTTTGTTTCACAATTAATGATTTTATAGAAGATGACGCATCTTGGGAATGAAGTGATCAAGTTCAAGTTTACTTTAACTTACTTTCGAAAACTTACTAGGTCTTCTCAGACATACAGGTTTCCTCACGATGTTTTCCTTCACCGTAAGACAAGTGGTAATCATGATAGAAATGATTCGCACATGAAAATATCAGAGGTGCGAGACCCGGATTTGAACCCGCATCACTCGGTATTACAAGCGACGCGTTACCGCTGGGCTACCACTGTCTTAAAAGAAAAATGATAGTATGTATTCTTCTTTTCAATTTGTAACTGGCAGTAGGCCCATGACATTCAATAAAGTACTGTTATAACTATAAGGTAAAATACATTGAATTGCAATTCGTCCAGCGGTAATGGCGACGGGTTCTACTCGTCGGGGTTCCAGGCGCGGCTGGAGGGCAACAGCCTGCACAACGCGAGCGCGCCGCCGCTGCTGGCGTACGGCGCCACGCTCACGCTCAAGAACCACCGCACCGGCGGCGGCTACCTGCACTCGCACCACCACCTCTACCCGCCCGGCGTCGGCGCGCGCCAGCAGCAGGTACCACACACACACACGCACACACATAAACACCAATGCTGCGTTCCACTAAGCGCTCACAACGATCAAAATGCTCCTTTATGCTGCGCTCCACTAAGTGTCTACAATGAGCAAAATGATCCTTTAGTCGTTCCACATAACGATCGCGGTCGTTGTGGTCGCAGCGAAAACGTCACTTATAACGTCATAACTTACGCTCACGCGAAGCATATCACACCCACCCTTCTAAAAAGATGAGTCGAAGTGGTCGTTGAGAAAATTAGCGGCATTTTCAAAACTCAAAGCAGATGGCGACCGTGAAACTTACGTTATTTCATGCGGAATTTTAATCATATTTGAACGTAAATTAATTAAATACACCACTAATATTAAATATAAAAAAAATAAATTATATTTTTTTCAATATAAATCGATTTAAACAATAATTATATAAGTTTATTTTCAAGGCTTGCATATTATAAACTTTATTTTTTGTGATTAATATGTCAAGAATTTAAAAATAATAAAAAGTTCTCATATCATAATCTTTTGTACATAACGATCCGTTCAAATATACCGTATACAACCAAGTTTTGCCTTGCCTTTTGAATGCATGTCCTTGATATAAGATGTATTATCCAATGAACCAATCGCGCAGATAACCACGTACACGCACAAGGACGACAACAACCGCTGGGTGATCCGGCCGTACGACGGCGAGGCGCCGGCGGGGGGCGCGGCGGGGGGCGCGGCGGGGGGCGCGGCGGCGGTGCGCGCCGGCCACCTGGTGCGCCTCACGCACGCCGCCACGCGCCGCAACCTGCACGCGCACCGCGAGCGCGCGCCGCTCTCCGCCAAGCTCATGCAGGTCACCGGCTACGGCGAGGTCGGTCACACACACATACACTTACATATTTACACAGCGTTACAGTAATACACTCTTGAAAACTGATGCCCTATCCGGTAGCATCAAAGTTCGCCCTTAACTTCCGCCCATATATATTGTTAGGAGTGCTAGGGACATTAATTAATGTACTGCATACAAGTTGAAGCTCATGGGCGAAAGACCGGCACAGAGTGCACTCGAATTTCTTATGGCATACTTTCTATTAACATATCGTGACAGCCGAAATATTCCAATTAATTTTTCGTAACTAGATAACTAAGCTAAGTGTGCGATCAAAAAAATTGTAGAAACAATACATAAAACATTATAAAATTAATATTAAAAATATTATTCTAAAAGTGCCATAACCTATATAAGTATAATATGTGTTTTTTCGATGTACTGTACAGGTTTGAATTTGTGATGTATAAGATTCGGCATTTAAATATATAAATATATATTATAAAATCAAAAGCACTTATAATTCTCTCATGATATATTAAAGAGTATACTAATATTAACAGCCAGCCCAAGCTGTCATACACTCGCTTGGCTCATCAGTGTATGGCAGCTTGGGCTATAACGTCCGTTGGCCGACTAAATGTTTCATAGGCTTTGCTAATAGTATGTACATAGGCAGTAAGAGTAAGTCCGCATCCCGCAGGACGGCGTGGGCGACGCCAACGACGTGTGGAAGGTGGTGGTGTCGGGCGGCCAGGACGGCGACGAGGTGCTCACAGTGCGCAGCAAGCTCATGTTCGTGCACTACTTGCAGGTCAGCTTTGGCCTAATGCTTGTACGGACTGTACAAAATATGGTTCCACTCGCCAAAACCCAATTTTTCTGACTTAAAAGGGCACAGCAGGTTTGACGATCCTGCGACGTGCTCAACCATGACACCCCGACGTCTGCCATGGGACCTCAATAGCCATGGGACGTCGCAGGATCGCTTACACACTCAATGACGACAAGTCTGAAAAAGCAGACCACAAGAACCATGGGATTGCTCCCAACTATCTCCGATGCGATCAAAAAAATTAATTTAGAAATTAGAACCTACCTGAACTTAAAACAATGTAGGATACATCAACTTTAAATGTTAAAAAAATTAACAACAAGCTTATTTGAAGTTTCATTATATACAGGCGTGTGCTCTGACAACGACGGGAAAGCAACTGCCCAAGTGGGGCTTCGAACAGCAAGAAGTTGCGTGTAATCCTAATTTAAGAGATAAAAACGCGCTCTGGAACGTCGAGGATAATATTTTCGATAAACGTAAGTACTAACTCTTGTCTGATACATGTCTCTCAATGTCCGCTTAGTACTTTTGAGTTTCTCACAATGGGTTAAACACCGTGTAACTCATGAAGTTGTACACAAAAGATAAAAATTCACAGTTCAGTACAATTCTAGACGTTCAATGAAGCAGTGTGTTTGTGAAATCGAATCTAGCTCCAACAAAAAACAAAATCAAAATAATATTAAGTGGTTGTGTTGGAGCGACCTCTCATCGCGTAGTAGAGTCGTATTAAAGTCCCATGGGAGTCATCAGACTTTGAAGAGAGAAAGGGATAGAAAGTACATGTTGTCTCTGCGCGTTCATACAAAAAAAACGCTTTACACTATATCTCCTGCACCAAACCAACCAAACAAAGCCAACTGACTTATCTCTGATATTGGCCGCCATACCAGAAATCGGGTAGAAGGAATACAATATATTTACATCACTCAAATCTAGAATTGACATTGTTGTAGTGCCTAAGGTCAGCTTCGAGGCGTACGCGTCGGGGTTCTGGGAGCGGCTGGTGGAGTCGCACGCGGTGATGCTGCAGGGCAACGCCGGCCTCAAGCCCAAGGAGGGGGAGGTCACCTCACAGCCCTGGCAGTGGCCCATCAACTACAGGGTCCGTTCTGCACACTACACTATACAGCTATATTATAGGTTTTATGATGATGGAATATAATTTTTAAAACAATAAATTTATCATGGTAGCACATCTTTTTGAAATAGTCATTATTATTGATACAAAGGCTGAATCTATAGTTTGAAATTTTTGTCTGTCTGTCTGTCTGGGAATGCATTACAAGACCCACTGGACAGATTTTGATGGAATTAATGTCTGGATCTTGCAATTAAGGCGACATTAACTGCCCGCGCCCTTGAGCATACACTGCCGCCCGTCGCCCGCCAGAGCCCCGCTTCAACGCGCACCAAGATTATTCGAAAAAACAACCCAATCCCAAACAATACAAATAAAAACCGTATACTAAAATATGGGTCATTAAATTGTCTTTTATATGATTAAAGTTTCATGTAAATACGCCCCATAGTTTTTGCGTGATCGTCGTTTTTTTGTCCGCGTTAGACATTACTTTACAAATTAATTACACTATGTTATTAAAATATAATTTCACATTTTCACATATCAAATTATGAATAAAACTGTCTAGTATAACATATATATTTTTCAAAGAAATAAGACTAGAAGTTAAGACGTGATGTTCAATATAAAATCATTAAAGGTCGTTTATCGGCGCCTTAAGAAACATTTTATTGTGGGAAAATAACTCCTTTCTAAACCTAGGGACAAATTAAACGATGGCGTTGCCCAAGAACATGGAAAGAAACAAAGGAGATAATTTGCTTAATCTAAAAATAGAAACTAGGAAAAATACTCGTTATTTTTTGTTCAGGGTCAGTTCTTCTCGGGCAGCGCCCACAGGATCTACCTGCTGGGCAACCCCGTGGTGTGGTGGGCGAACCTCGCCTTCCTCGTCATATTTTTGATGGTGTTCGTCGTTAATTCCATTAAAGAAAAACGTGCGCAAGCTTTTGGAAGACCTGTTCAAGGTAAGAAGTACCGTATTATATTGACTGGTAATTTAAATGTCTGGTTCTTTATTTTTATTAAATGTATATGAGGTTAGGTTGACATTTTGGGCTTAAAATATTAATCATATTTCACAATTCACCAGTAGGAAGACTTTTGATAGTATGGTAATATAACAAATGTAATAAAGTAAAGTGCCATAGATAAAGATGTATTGCAATTTTGTTGTTATTAAAAATAATTGAAGCGGACATTTAGAAGAATGACTGATAAAAAGTTATTTAACTCCCTCTCTTTCTCTTGTCTTTCTCGCAGTACTTAAACTGACAATTTTTTTTCCAACTGGTAATAGCTTGCTCACAGATGAAGATTATGTTTATATGCTTGTAACATTCTTACGCTGAAACAGCTGGATGGAAAGTCCCCGAAAAATACGAAGGTAAGCAGACTAGTAAAGAATTTTGTCTTTTTTGTGTTTGTAGAGAGCTCGTTGTCGCCGCTGCTGAACGCGGCGGGCTGGTGCGGCGCGGGCTGGGCGCTGCACTACGTGCCCTTCTGGGCGATGGGCCGCGTGCTCTACTTCCACCACTACTTCCCCGCGCTCGTCTTCAGCTCCATGCTCACTGGTAAGCCCACAGGTTACAGCTTCTCTTTTAATTAAACCTTCAATATTCGATATTACAATTCGATTTGATAATTCACATTTCCATAATTTTATTCATAGCTACTTTTTCGCGGTTTTTTTGTTTATTTGTTTGCGATGTTTGTATGCACGTTACATGGAGTCATGTCACCTGCCATGACCATTCATGGCAGGTGACATGATTCCGTTCCGCTTTGTTATTACACTTTAACCTTTTACACAATCTTATAATATATAACATCCATTATTGTACATAATACTAACTGTCCTATACACGTTTACACAAACATTACAATGACTGAACTGATTGGGTGAAATTCATTACACAGATAGACTATAAGCTGGAGTATCATTGTTAAGCACCCGTGAAATACAAAGGTGACAGTGTGTGCAAATACAATTATCTATATCTGAATCCTATCTGCATCCTTCTTTGACATTTGGCTCAGTTTGCAGTGACCCTACTTGCTGCGCCAGCGAATGCGGGTTCGAATCCCGCTGGGGGCATTCCTTTGCTGAGCATGAATTATTTATTATTTATAATAATATTATATATGTATTTAAAATTATATATGTGAGGTGTATCTACTATCTGGTATCCATAGCACAAGCCTTGTAGCTACCACTGAACTAGATGGCGCTGTGTGTAATAATTTCCCAACTTATTTATTTATGTTTCTAGGTATCCTCACGGTGTACCTCCTGCGCAGCATCCAGAGCTACCTGAGCGCGGAGCTGGGCAGCGCCGTGTACCAGGGCGCCATGGGGCTGGTGGCGTCCACCGCGCTGTACAGCTTCTACCTGTTCTCCCCGCTGGCCTACGGCATGACCGGCCCGCTCGCCCACGAACCCAACTCCACTATGTCAGGCCTCAAGTGGCTGGACACTTGGGAGTTCTAATTTAATATACTCTTAAGTTAACGCGAATATTTGACATTTAATCAGTTCTGTTGGGTGAATGTTTTCGCGGATTTTTTTTTTATTGATTGTAAAGCATTCAAAACATTGGGGACCAAAAAGTAGATAAAGCTATAAAAAGAAATTTATTGAAATTGTCAAATATTTGTGTAAGAATAATTATTATGAGAATTGAATTTGCTACATACGTATAAATACTCTAATAATACTCATACTAAAGTCTAAATAAATTAAAATTATATTTTTACGAATAAGTGAATATTTATTTTTAATCTAGCTGTGTATATGAAATTAATGTATTTAGCCCTTTAACGTCCCACTGCTGGGCTCCCTTCAATACAAGGGGGATCTGGCCATAGACCATAAAAAACTTGTAACATTCTCTCTAACATCAGATTACCTCACAATGTTTTCCTTTCCTTTTCCTTTCTTAATGATTTTAACTTGCTTCACTCTGTTACCCAAGCGAGCTTGTTACAACTGGGCTTCCACTGCCTTATATAAAATAAATGACAAAAAGGAAATATTCCGTCCATTTTTATATTTTACTAGTACTATATTATAATAGTATTACTTTATTATCGATTTAAAAGATTTTTGTACTTAACATGTATCACAATTATTATTATAGACAAAAGCAAATATTTTTTAATAAATTATTTTTATAAATTTTAGTTTTATTGACGTTTCCAAAAAAACTTCATATCTTGTGATTATTCCTGAAGCGGTCATCTTGAAGAGTGACATATTAGTATGGGAGGAATTAGCGCATAAGTACCGAAAGCTATTCCACCTCAATTTTTATGCGATCTTTAAATTACCCACTGATGATATAAAATGCATGTTGCCATGGGGCAATCCCATGCTCTGTTGCAATAATTGAAACCGTATTTGTTAAAACAATTGCAAGGAATTGTTATTTTACAACCAGACATTTTTTTATATTATTTTTTTATTGATATACAAATAAAAAAGGTACTGTGACTCCGCAATGAGAATAACTATAAAATATTTTTTATTCTTCATACAATAGTTAATAATATCCTTAATTGTAAATTATGCGCGCTCACAAGCATTAGCGTTCCTGTTTTGGTATTGTTAACTGAAACAAAACTTATTTTTTATCTAACATTTTTTGGTATGATGATAGCTGGTTTCCGGGTTAACAAAATAATAGGACACTTTTTAGTTTTTACGTTTATTATTCATCATTTCATGCTTTTTTCTGCAGGAAAATATCACATCTGAGTCACACTATAAATCTGTATTCTGTGCCGAGGGTGTAGTCTCCTTAATCTGTGGCAATCGTATATCTACGTATACTCGATGCTTTGGTTACGATACCGAATAATTTAGTAATCGATACTTTTACGATACTGAAAAGAATCGATACTTTTCACCGAAAGTACTCGACACTTTTCGTATATACTATATAATAATACTTCGTCACATCCATAGAGATTAGAGATAATATCCATAGAGTAGGCAAGTCAATTAAAAATGTTTTGTCCCGATAGTCCCGTTGACCGATCTCGATCGTAGTTTGTTCCAATTTGAACCACTACACGATCTTGCACTGATGTCAATTTCAAGAGTACAAATCCTAACAAAATCGAATCAAACTCGTTTGATTCAGAACTCGAAGCTGTCAGGAATAAGCCGGCAGACCCATTTCTATCTCTTTTTATTGTTAAAACATGAAAGTGATAAATAATATGCCTTAAAATATTGGCGATGCAAAGATTGTAGCTAGCGCCTCAAGTGGCAAAATTGTGAAGATGTCTAATTTTTAAGAACGACACTTTGACAGTTTTCGATACAATTAACGTCACGGACATGGAGGTCTCTAATCTCCATGGTCACGGAAGAATTTATTTATTAACCTCTTATAAATCAGATTTATGTGGTTTCTTGCTGGACGAGACAAAAATTATGTTGTCAATAGTCGATGTAATTATAATTTTTTCTTCATAATTTTTGAAACAAATGAAAACTTGTTCCCGAATCTCCATAAGTACTACATTGAGGAACGCAACAATATTTCGTAGTTCTGCTTTTATTAGCAACAGGTTTCTGTATATAATCGTGATCCATCTGATTATGTGATATGCTTATATATGTAGCAATATCAATGATATTCTAATAAACAGATATGTTATACGCTCATTAAAACACCCGAAAAAAGTGTTCCGCGCAGCACACATACACACTTTTCATTCAAGGTACATTTCACTACAAGTCAAAATGATAGAAAGGGGATAGTTCAATGATATTTTAACTATAGATATGTTACGGTGCGGTCCCACGGCGCGCCGGGCGACGGGCCGCGCCAGGCGTTGCTCCGCCCGTGTAAGCCCGTCGCGGCCCGTTTTGAGCGTTCCCACGGCCCGTGCCCGCCTGGTGCGGTCTGTTGTCTGACATTCTCCACTCCATCAAGTGCGTGTACGCGCATGCGCCGCCGCAGGCGAAATGAATGATTAACCCCTAACTAACATAGTGACTTTTTGTTACATAACCAACATCGTGGGGTAAAAATCCGCCCCAATTTCAGAGCTATATATATATTACAAAATAATATTCATATCATTGCTTGATAACTTTTTGTAGTTAATTTCATCATTTTTATTTAAATATATACAAAAAAGGACAATTTTACTTTGACTTTGGTTTTAGTTTTTTTTCAGGACTATAAATGTTACTTATTCGTTTTTGTTCACTTTCGATCATCTTTACGTACAGAGGTAACAGTGTCCAGATTTCACTCTCTTTGCTGGTGGTTCGCCATCGTTAATCAACATCCAAGAAAATTATAAATTGGTTCTCTTAGCTCTTTCGGATACCTAAAAGCATCATGTTTTCACTTTTTAACATGAAGTTTAATCAAAGAAGGACCAAGATCTTTGATGAAGATTCGCCGTTTCATTTTTGATTTAAGTTTGCAAGCTCTGAATATGAAAACTGATTACTGTTGAAATATTCATCTGATGATGCTTCTGCATCGCTTTCAATTTCCATCTCACTTTCTGTGTCATGATCACTTTCAGCAGTTACGCCAGCTTCATAATCACTCTCAAATTGATTTAGTGGCAGATTTGTAAGCTCATCTTCCTCTGAATCATTGAACATGGTCATTATTTGTTATTCATTTAAATATTTTAACATTTTGTGGCAAAAATATGTATGTTAAAAATATTAAAAAAACAAGAACTTGTTCGAAAAAAAATATGTTACACTAATAACATAGTGGGGTAAAAACTTACCCCAAAGGCTAATAGCACGAAAACCATTCAACGTTACGTGCTGCGCATCCACCTGTTCCTGTTCCTAGCGCATGTGCTCCACTGAGAATACCTGGCCGTGGAAGTCGCTAATACAAAAGGTTAAGGAAATATAATCAAAAATATACGACTGGGGTATTAATTTACTTCACTATGTTAGTTAAGGGTTAACAAGCAACGTAGACGCGCCCATACAGGCCGCGACGGGCGCCGACGCTCCGCGCCGCGCCGCGCCTTTGAACTTACCGACTCCCGATGGATCGGACGGACGACAAGAGGCCACCACGGGCTTCATCGGATGCATCGGTTCCCACGACCCGTCGGTCCGGCGCGGCGCGGACTGATCTGTGAGAAAACGGGCCGTGGGACCCGGCTTTTATGAGCGCGCAATCGTGAAAACTCGAAAACATCCTAATTAGGACGTATTGCCTTTAGTCTGTGTCACCGCATGGCGACGAGTGGTACGCTGCTACAAAATTTAAAAAAATGCCATCCTGTATATTTAGAAAATGCACCAATTATGATACCAAAGTTAATAAAACACAAGGGATCTCATACCACATGTAAGAACGGAGAATACTTCGATTTATTAATATATTTCAATTATTTGCCTAATATTCTGATATGTCATCGGTCGCTAGACTAATGTTTGTTTACATTGACGCGCAATTGACAACATTAGCTGTCTCTTATTTTCTTATTGATTTTTCTTATCGACTACATTGAGTTATTATTACTACGTATAGAGTGGGCGCCTCAACTAGATTTATTCAAACACCTGTATAGGCCGATCGGCATATACGCGTTTAGTCTGTGCCGAGCGGCTGCGGTAGCTTGACGCATTGGAGTAAAAATTATTACGTCTAAATATGCCGTCATGTGTAGTGAGGTACTGTACAAACCGTTCAGGAAAATCAAATAAAAGTCAAGGAGTGACTTTTCACGCGTAAGTTTACTGCATTTTCGTTTAATCACGCTTAATTTAATAATTTTGTATAATTTTAAAGTCATGCCGACGCGCCATGCGGTGGCGGCCATGATTGTTGAAATCAAAGAGTAAAAAAAAGGTCTACGCAGAAGTGACAATATCGAGTTGCTATGTTAATTAATACAGATAATGAAATTATTTTGTAGTTCCCTATCAGATAAAACATTTTATATTATTATATATATACTTTTTTATTAAGCTATTGTATTTACAGAATATAAAACCTTATTGGTGTTAGGTTTTTTCGTTACGGAATTTCTCGATTCGGTCGCCGCGCTCAAAGCCCGCGATAGAATCTATGCAATAGCTTAAAAAGTAATTGTAATTAAAATAATTAGTTGTATGCTCATTAGGCAGAATATAAACCGAAGTGTCCGTGTCCCTTCTGCATAGTAATCTATGATGCGGTCGCCTCCTCCCCCGCGCCCCGGGCGGCCGCTAGTGGCGAACGGATTTTGTTCGCGGCGTCTACTCTAGTAATAATAACTCAATGATCGACTATCCCCTTTCTATCATTTTGACATGTACCTTAATGAAAAGTGTGTATCTGTGCAGCGCGGAACACTTTTTTCGGTTGTTTAGTGAGCGTATAACATATCTGTAGTTAAAATATCATTGGGATAGTTGATAAAATCAATAAGAAAAAAAGAGACCGCTTGTGTTGTCAATTGCGCGTCAATGTAAACAAACATTATTCTAGCGGCCGATCACATATCAGAATATTAGGCAAATAATTGAAATATATTGTTACGAATACACAAGTAAAGGAGCCTGCGCCATCTAGCGTGGAGCGAGGGAACTACTTTGTGTGCTGTACAAACCACTTCATTACTAAGACAACGTGAAACCTCCGCTCAATACTAGATGGCGCTAGAGGAGCTATATAGAGGAATAAACTCGAAAAATCGAGTACACGCGCGAACATTCCAGAATGGTCTGGGACTAGACTCGGCCGGTATAAATAGGCCGCGGGTGGCCGAGCGAGGCAGTTCAGTTTGAGCGATCAACAAAGCGACTTCGAAGTGAAGACTAGTGATCAAGAGTGATACCAGCGGAAATCTACGATATTGGCTACGACCTCGGACATCGTTAGTGCTTAGTGAGTGTACCTAGTGCTTAGTGAGTGTACCTAGTGCTTGTGTCGGACCTAGTGCTAGTGAATAAAGTCTCTGAAAGAGTCAGCAGGCCTTTCTCTCCAAATCGTTCGAACCCTAACACGCAACAACTGGTGCCAGGAGTGGGATTTGGAGATGCCATTGACTCCGAGAGAGAACCCCAAGGAGGGGGTCAAGACGAGGGCACAACGAGCTCCGGATGCCACTGGGGGCCAAGCCCCGCCCACTGTGGGCCAAGCCCCGCCCACTGGCCCCGCCTACCAGGCCACGCCCACTGGCCACGCCCCTCAGGCCCCGCCCACTGGCCCCGCCTACCGGGCTCCGCCCACTGACCACGCCCCTCAGGCCCCGCCCACTTTGACTCAGGCCTCGCCCACTTTGGCTCAAGCCACGCCCACTGGATCCACCCACCTTGCCACGCCCATCGGACAGGCCACGCCCACCAGCGGCACCGTAGCTTCTACAGACCCTCAAGTGGCACTTCAATTAGGAAGTTTATTTGAATTAATGAAGGTAATGCAAGAATCACAAGAGCAACAAAAAGACCTCCAAGAAAAAGCGCTTTTGGCTATAAAAGATGTTAGTGACACGGTGGGTAAGCTTCGAAAAGATGTCGACGAAGTGGAAGAACGAGTTATCGGGTTAGGATTGGATGTTGAAAATGTGAAAACCGGTCTCGCTGAACTACAGAAGAAAGTAGTGCGCCTTGAAACCACGGGAGTTGCGATGTCTAGTGGAACTACCGGAGGGGCGCAAGGACCAAGAGTGAAAGTGCCGCCATACGACGGCACTACTTCGTGGAACGCTTATCGTCAGCAATTCCAGACTGTTGCCACTGCCAATGGATGGACGGAAGAACAATGTCTGACCGCTCTCACTGTTGCGCTCAGAGGGCAAGCCTTGTCTGTCTTGGAAGCACTGCCACATTCAGGAAACGGGTTCCAAGACCTGATGGAGGCCCTTGAATCCAGATACGGGGAGCGACACCTAGAACACGTGTTCCGTGCCCAACTGCGTGACAGAGTCCAACGCTCAGGAGAAGGACTTCAACAATGGGCGCTGGAAATTGAAAAACTCGTCAGGAAGGCACACCCAGGAGCCGAGACTAAGATGGTAGACACGAACATTGTTCAAGCATTTGTCGACGGAATCAAAGACCTGGAGGTCAGAGCTGCAGTGAGGCTTCGTCACCATACCTCGCTAAAGGAAGCATTGGCGCATGCTTTGGAGGTCGAGGCTGTTCGCCATGACGTACGGCAGACCCATAAGGTCCGTGAGGCCTCTGAGGAAGCCAAGCAGGTTAAGGCTCCTACGAAGAGGAGTTATGGAGTCATGTGCTACAAGTGCGGCAAGAGGGGGCATCTTCAGCTCAACTGCCCGCAAAAGGAGACCCATCTGACAAGGATGAAAAGGATCGAGGATCAAATAGAGGAGCTGAAGAAGCAAGGGGCTTCGTGCCCGGGATCAGGGAAACGAATAAAAGCCAGGACTATGGGGCGAGTACTGGCTGACGCGGAGGAAGCCCCGATAACCATTATCTCCCAGGCATGCAGCGGGAATAGTCTTGTGATTCAGGGGACTATTAACGGGACGGATTGCCAAATGACTCTAGACACAGGAGCCTCTAGAACAATAGTGAACCCAAACCTGGTAAAAGCAGCAAGGGGACACAAGAGGAGAATTAACTGTCAGCTTCTTACGGCCTCCGGTCAGCCAATACCCGTCCTGGGAGAAACATCAGTTACGATGGAGGTAGGGGGGTCCTCATACTCCCATAACGTTATCGTAGCTGAGATTATGGATGATTGCATATTGGGTTTGGATTTTATGAAGAAACACAACTGCAGAATTAACGTTGCTGACGGAGTTTTCAGATGTGGTGAAGAAGAAATCTTCATTCTCGGAGGTGCCTGCGGGAAAGTCGCATGTATAAAGAAAATCATTATACCTGGACGAGCGGAAGCTCAGGTGCTGGTGAAACTGCCGCCAGCTGGAAAGCAAAAGTCAAACAGATGCGTGTTGATAGAAGACACACCTACGAAGACATCGGCGCAAAAACTGATGACGGCGAGAACCCTTGTTAGTGGAAGCAGTAACGCTGTGGTCAAGGTTGTTAATCTTGGTGATCGCGAGATCTGCTTGAACAAAGGTGACGTCATTGGAAAGTGCGAGGAAGTTGTCTGGATGAAAAAGTGTAGTTCGATAACAGGCACAGACTTTGTAAACAACAACAACTACGGAATAGTGACGGAGCTGCTCGATGACTGCAAGAGGAACCTAACGTATTCGCAAGGCATGAAAGCTAAGAAGTTTTTACAGCGCTACGCGAATATCTTCTCCAGTCACGATGGGGACCTTGGAAGAACGTCGGTGGTTCAGCACAGGATAGATACCGGAAGCGAGAGACCAATTCGTCAACGAGCAAGACGGATACCAATTGCTAAGGAAAAAGAAGTTGAAGGCCTTTTGGAGGACATGAGGAGGAATAAGATTATTGAACCGTCTGCAAGTCCGTGGTGCTCACCTGTTGTATTAGTGAAGAAGAAAGATGGTAGCACTAGATTTTGTGTGGACTATAGGCGTCTCAATGATGTCTCTAAGAAGGACAGTTATCCGTTACCTCGAATCGACGACACTTTGGATACCTTGAGTGGCATGAAATGGTTTTCGACCCTAGACCTGAAATCTGGATACTGGCAGGTGGAAATTCATCCAGAAGACAAGGAGAAGACAGCTTTCTCGACCGGTAAAGGTTTATGGCAATTTAACGTCATGCCCTTCGGATTGTGCAACGCACCTGCCACATTCGAGCGACTCATGGAGTGTGTACTAGCAGGCTTAGTTGGAGAGGCTTGCTTAGTCTACTTAGATGACGTCATCATTATCGGCCGTGACTTCGAGGACCATTTGCAAAACTTGGAGCGAGTTTTCGCAAAAATAGAGGGAGCTAAATTAAAGTTGAACCCGAAAAAGTGTCATTTATTCAGGAATAAGGTCAATTATCTCGGCCATGTTATCTCCAGTGATGGAATCCAGACAGACCCGGAGAAACTGGAAGCAGTTCAAAAATGGCCTACCCCTAAGGACAAAACCGAAGTGCGAGCATTCCTCGGCCTATGCTCATACTACAGGCGTTTTGTTAAGGGATTCTCAGAGATAGCCAAGCCGTTACATCGGCTGACCGAAGATAAACGACAATTTAGTTGGGATGGGACTTGTGAAGATTCTTTTCAGAAACTGAAGAAACATCTGTGTGAAACACCAATCCTGGGCTATCCACAAACTGAAGGTCAGTTTATAGTCGACACGGATGCAAGCAACACGGCCATTGGAGGGGTGTTATCTCAAAATCAGGGTGAAAGAGAAGTTGTTATTGCATATTTCAGCAAATCTTTATCCAAGCCAGAGAGAAACTACTGTGTAACAAGGAGAGAACTCTTGGCTGTTGTAAAGACGCTACAACATTTCAACAAATATCTCATCGGCAGACAGTTTTTACTGCGAACTGATCACGCAGCCTTGAAGTGGTTATTGCAATTCAAGAACCCAGAAGGTCAAGTAGCTCGATGGATTGAACAGCTTCAGGAATATGACTTCAAGACGGAACACCGCAGCGGAAAGATGCATGGGAACGCTGACGCACTCTCACGAAGGCCGTGTTCGGAAGACTGCAAACATTGTGTTAAGCAGGAATCTAATGAAGTAACATTAAAGCTAACGAGAACAAGTCCTTTGGGTCGCTGGGAGAATGATGCTATGAGGGAGGCTCAAGAAACAGATGACGACCTTCGGCACATCATCACATGGAAGAAACGGGGTGAAGTAAAACCAATCTGGAGTGAGGTTGCACCCACTGGCGCTGTCACTAAGTCGTACTGGGCGCAATGGGACAGTCTGATACTTCAGAACGGAATACTCTACCGGAAATGGGAGAAGACTAACGGCAGAGAGTTCCATCTTCAGATAATTGTACCAAGAGCGAGAGTACCAGATGTTCTCCGTGAAGTACATGATGGCGTTATCAGGAGGTCATCTAGGTGTCAAGAGGACGTTAACAAAAGTGCGAGAACGATTCTACTGGTTGCATTGTCGAGATGATGTACAGGATTGGTGTCGCAGATGTACTACTTGCGCTGCTGTAAAAGGACCACAGACCAGGAGCCGTGGGAAGCTGCGGCTGTATAACGTCGGTGCACCGTGGGAACGAATTGCAGTTGACGTAGCCGGGCCATTTCCTGTAACGGAATCGGGAAACAAGTATTTTATGGTCGTCATTGACTACTTCACCAAATGGCCCGAAGTGTTCGCCATACCAAACCAAGAAGCTACAACAGTCGCTTCTAAGCTAGTCGAAGAAATGGTATGTCGCTTTGGTGTGCCTCTAGAAATCCATTCTGATCAGGGCAGGAACTTCGAATCGCAAGTGTTCCAGGAAGTGTGCAGAATTTTGGGCATGCATAAGACGAGGACCACCGCGTACCACCCACAGTCCGATGGAATGGTTGAGAGATTTAACCAGACTCTTGAGAGGCATTTGGCGAAATTGGTAGACGAAAAACAAAAGGATTGGGACAAGTATATACCACTCTTCCTTCTGTCGTACCGAACCGCCGAGCATGAGAGCATAAAAGCTACCCCGGCGTATGTCAATTACGGTAGAGAACTACGAATACCAGTAGACCTATTGACAGGAGGGTCACCGGAGGAACCAGAGACCGTACAAGACTATGTCAGCAATTTAAGGGAAAAAATGCGCTATATACACGCGTTGGTTCGGGAAAATGGGTTACAGTCAAGTGAGAACATGAAAACCAGATACGACCGGAAATCGAACACGAGAGGATTCGAGGAAGGGTCACTGGTGTGGCTGCATAACCCAACCCGCCGGAAAGGGAAATCTCCAAAGTTGCAGACCAACTGGGACGGTCCATACAAAGTGGTTACCCGAATGAATGATGTGACTTACAGGATTCAAAAGCAACCAAGAGGGACATTCAAAGTGGTACACATAGACCGTCTGGCGCGTTACCATGGCAGTAACAACGATGCTCGGGACGAGCATCTCTAAGAGGGGAGTAGTGTTACGAATACACAAGTAAAGGAGCCTGCGCCATCTAGCGTGGAGCGAGGGAACTACTTTGTGTGCTGTACAAACCACTTCATTACTAAGACAACGTGAAACCTCCGCTCAATACTAGATGGCGCTAGAGGAGCTATATAGAGGAATAAACTCGAAAAATCGAGTACACGCGCGAACATTCCAGAATGGTCTGGGACTAGACTCGGCCGGTATAAATAGGCCGCGGGTGGCCGAGCGAGGCAGTTCAGTTTGAGCGATCAACAAAGCGACTTCGAAGTGAAGACTAGTGATCAAGAGTGATACCAGCGGAAATCTACGATATTGGCTACGACCTCGGACATCGTTAGTGCTTAGTGAGTGTACCTAGTGCTTAGTGAGTGTACCTAGTGCTTGTGTCGGACCTAGTGCTAGTGAATAAAGGCCTTTCTCTCCAAATCGTTCGAACCCTAACACGCAACAATATTAATAAATTGAAGTATACTGCGTTCTTACATGTAGTATAGAGATCCCTTGTGTTTTATTAACTTTGGTATCATAATTAGTACATTTCCTAAATACACAGGATGGCATTTTTTTAAATTTTGTAGCAGCGTACCACTCGTCGCCATGCGTGATACAGACTAAAGGCAATACGTCCCAATTAGGACGTTTTCGAGTCTTCACGATTGCGCGCTCACAACATATCTGTTTCTTAAAGCCGGGTCCCACGGCGCGTTTTCTCACAGATCAGACCGCGCCGGGCCGGACTGACGGGCCGTGGGAACCGATGCATCCGATGAAGCCCGTGGTGGCCTCTTGTCACCCGTCCGATCCATCGGGAGTCGGTAAGTTCAAAGGCGCGGCGCGTCGGCGCCCGTTGCGGCCCGTATGGGCGCGTCTGCATTGCTTGTTAATCGTTCATTTCGCCTGCGGCGGCGCATGCGCGTACACGCACATGATGGAGTGGAGAATGTCAGATAACAGACCGCACCAGGCGGGCACGGGCCATGGGAATGCTCAAAACGGGCCGCGACGGGCCTACACGGGCGGAGCAACGCCTGGAGCGGCCCGTCGCCCGGCGCGCCGTGGGACCCCACCGTTAGAATATCATTGTACATGATATTATAAAATATGTAGTAACAAATTATAAACTACATGAAGCTTTTAAAAATCAATGACTATCATATTGTGTTCAGATTTCAGAATCTCTTCTATTATATAATAACTTTAGTTATTAAAAAACTGTTTGTGAATAGTTATATCAGCGTCCATTTCACGCAAAAAGTAGTTACTAGATGCATACATACATACATACAACTTTCACATGAATTATGAAATAATATGTGAATACAAATTGTAGTAAAACAGCCCTGTTTAAAAAACCTTTATTTTAAATTTTTAAAACAGTAAATAATGAATTAAATATTATGTTGGTATTTATTTTTCATATTCACACAATTTATAAATAAAATATATTACATTTGTTTTTTTGATAATGGTCATAGTTGATACCATAGAGATATAACAAGTCTCTATGGTTGATACTGTTTGTATAAATAAAATTTAGGTCTGGCCACTTTGTGTAAAAATATTTGACATAAAAAAATATAATTACAAATGGCGTTTACGTAGAATAGACAGATGTGTTCACGGCCACGATGGGCGATGATTCTTTGATATTACGAGAAGATGGTTATATACGTATGATCTTTCCTGTTACTTCACTGACTTATCACAGTAATTTAAATATTATATTAGTGAAAACTGATGAAGGCCGTGTACACGTTTTGGATGTTAATTCTGGTGTGATTCTTCAGTCATCCTGTCTATCAGCGGGTAAGTTTAGAATACTTTTTCATTTATATTATATTATTGTATCATCGTTTTTGTTCATGCCTATAAATCTCTTATAAATCCACGTGTGGAGTACTTTGAATTACTATTCTGATTTTTCGTGTCCTACATTGTCTTCGTTTGACAGCTCTCAGTAAACAATTCCGATTATAATGAATTGTTGCTTAACTCAAAATACCGGTCGTTTTCATTTAATTACGTTTCCGTTTTGATTTTAGATGAGGGTGGTACTTTGGGTGTTGAATATGCGCCGGGAGCCGACAGAATTTTCGTTTGGGATAGCAGTGGAATCGGCGCACGAACTGACTATAATGGAGTGCTCCTCCTTCACACGGCCCTACAACGGCCCCTAATTTCATCACAGCCAGATAGTCATGTCAGAATTGAACTTGTCTTATCTGAGGTAAATTCTAAGTCTTTTTATAATTTAGTATTTTTAAGTCATGCAAAATCTACGTACAAATGAATAATATATATTTTATTTTACACTTGTATTCTTACTTTTATTTTAATTATTCTTGTTAAATTAATACAGGTGTATATGTATGTAAAAAACAATAATTGTCATTGATCATAATTATTATCTTGTTGATTAGCTATAACTGTTATGTGAGGATGAGTTACTTTGCTAATTAGAATTATACTAAAGCTAATAGGATTATAATAATAATATCTGATATTATTGTAAAATATAATAAAATATTTTTGAGTTTTTATTTTTATTGTCAGAGCTTGTAAATGGTTACATTTTGGATTTAGATTAAATTGTCTATTTTCATGCAATCCGATATGCTATTTGGGCGCAGTTTTATTTAACCAGTGTAGTGTAGAATAGAGAAGAAATGGTAGAGGCTAAGCAATGATTTAGACCATTTATAAATCTAATTTTAAACATTATTTATTATCAGAGAGGGCATAATAATGCATACTTGATAAATATTAAATTTATATGTTCAATTTTTTTGTGTTACTTGCTAATGACAAACAAAATGGGTAACCTATGAAAATGATACCAACTTATAAATTATATAGTAAGTTTATGTAGACTTGCTACAAAAGTTAGTAACTTGAAAGGTAGACAATGAATATGATTCATATTATTGTATTTGCAAATTAACTGAATATAATGTTAAATGTAAAATAATGTTACTGAATATTGATTTCTTCAATCATTTAATGTAAAATGGAAATAATACAAAAGTAATAACTTAAATTTAAGAAAATGATACATATAATAAAAATCTAAGTTGTTGAATCTGTACAACTACTGTGATTATTTTTTGGCAAATCTTATTGAAAAAGTAATTATTATTTTTCCGTATCAAAGGCCAAACCTATAGTTTGTAGATTTTTTTGTCTCTCTGTCTGTGTCCACATCAGGAGAAAACTACTGATCATATTTTGATAAAATTTACTATGAAGATAGCTGCTTATCTGGGTCAACATATACAATACTTTTCACTGCTGGAGCATGACTCATTTCGGGGAAACCTGCTATAAAACATCATAAATTATGTAAAATTTGAGAATTTGGTTTCCAGTCTTTAGTGCGCAGGCGGAGCCACTGGAAATGCCTTTATAATATAAAGCTTTAAAGCTTTAAATATTCAAAAAATAGTATAACAATTTAAATAATGACAATTTCATATTTGGTATTAGGTATCTTCTATAAAGTACATCACACTTTGAATGGGAGGTAGGGGGTTGATAATGTGTGACATTGTATGGCAAGGGGTGAGAGGGGTCCTAAGTTTTGTGACATCACATTTCAAAATCTTATAACTAAGAGTTAAAATGTTTTTTACTTTGGCAAGTTCACATTTGCTCTACTAGTGTCACACATCGGCCTGAGTTTGTAAGTAGTGTCCATAAATAATTTGTTTTGTAAATTTTTTTCAATTGTATTGCGGAATGTTGAATTTATGTAATTTATGTAATATAATTTATGTGACCAACTGTCACAAAGACGGAGAGGGTCAAAAATCACGAAATTAGTGTGAGGTACTTTATGGATGACTCCTTATGTTTTTTGATAGGTGTTTTAATGTATAGCACATGTATTTTGTAACATGGAAATGTTGTTTAAATTTATTTTTTTACCCATTATCAGATTATTCTGTATTAATCAGTCTGATATTCTGTGTTAATATTTATCAGTTAAAATGACTGTTTATATGTTTTGTCTTGCATTCTATTTTAAATAATTTTGACCATATTTCCATTTTATTACACATTTATAATGTAGTAGTATTGTTTCTCTTAAATAATTAAACATATTTTTTAGGCTGTGCTTCTCTACCAGTGTGTTCAAAGCTTAGATGCACAGTCATTTGAAGGGCTGACAGATTTCATCAATGAACTCAAGAATGCTATAGATTCAGAACCAGTCAGAAAAGGAGTCAAAGCTCAAAAAGTAAGAAACTCATTTTTTAAAAAAAAATTCAAATATTTTTAGTATTATTTATAATTACTGTTATTGCATATATTATTCTAAAAAAACATTTTTCCAGTGGAGTACTGTAACAATCTCACTTCCACAAGCAACACTGCGGCTTGTCATGATTGGTGTGGTACAAGAACTGAAGGGCCAGAACAGAAGAGTCCCAGCCCTGGCCATCGCTTCTGCTGTTGGTCAAAGAGCTAACGAGCTCATGTCCTGTACAAGGGATGAGGAGTCACGAGCTCTTATGTACTCAGAGGCAGAAAGAAAGGAAACTTTTAAAAGATGGCCACATATGGACTACAAGTTAGTATATATTTTTTGTTCAATTCATGTACAAATATATATATATGCTGCATGTGTGACTTTTTACTTTAAATTATAACTATTAAAAGATTAAGATTTCTAAGTTTTGTTGAGCATAATAATTTAAGATGGCAAACAATAATAATTTATTGTTTTAGTTTTAATCAAGTAATTAGATGTAACTAAATAAGTTATTATGTATTTTTACTAATATGAGTTATATTTTTTGGGAAATCATAACCTTTATTTCTTAATTTTGGATTTTAATGTGTTTGTTACTTCTTTATACTAAAATGATTGGATGCATTTGGATGAAATTTTGTAAACATATAGTCTACTTGAAGTAAAGACAGGCTTTGCAGAGCATTCTAATCAGTTATGGAGTATTAGTGCTGTTTGACCCTGCAGGGGCCTGGACTAAAATAAATCAAGGTTCGATAAAAATATACAAGAAGAAAATTCCTGCTAAGTTTCCTGTGATACGTATTCTAATTTATTATAGTACCTATCTTTGATTTTTAATACCGCGCGGTTTCGGTTTAAGAATGTCATTGCTCCATATCTCACCATGGATGTCGTACGAGTCGACTAAGGTATAAATGTCGCAGTGTGGATCATAGTGTATCGCTAAAATAAATAGGACGCGATTATCCACCCACCTTTAGATATTTTGTAAAAGGGTAACTTTTAACACAACCCTGTTGAATCGAGTGGTGGCTGTCGTATATTAATTCCACTGAAAATAGCATTCCCAAAGAGGCTTAACGTCAGGCAGGCGGCCGGTTGTAAAATTTCTTGCCAAATCATGTATATGAGTGTCAAAGAATGGTAGAGGAGAGTGTACATGTTGTGCCGACCCCACATAGCGTGGGATAAGGACAGGAGGAAGAAGAAGATAGTCTACTTGAAGTAACTCATAAAATCCTCTGAGGCACTCCTGTGATGGACTCAAGCAAAGCAACCATCAATTAAGTTATCAATTAAGTTAAGTAATTAACAAGTAGAACATATTATAATAACAATGTTGCCCACAGATGGGCGCTGCCGGCGCGCATGGCGCAGGCGGGCTTCTACCACCAGCCGTCGCCCAGCGGCGACGACCGCGCCATGTGCTTCACGTGCATGGTGTGCCTCGTGTGCTGGGAGAAGTCGGACGAGCCCTGGGTGGAGCACGAGCGGCACTCGCCCAACTGCCCCTTCGTGCGCGGCGAGTACACGCACAACGTGCCCATCTCGGTATGACTCCACACACACACACACACACGTACACACCTACAACAATAACATTATATTGTTAGTAACACTAGTATAAAGTAACATCTTTCTATAATAATTTTATTGCCTATATCTTCTAGTTCTCATTTATGAATTTAGACATAACTTGTACTAATATGTAAATGTTGAATGGTACAAATCGTGAGATGCAAGCAATTTATGATTTATAATGTTGTAGGTCACAAATGCTACAGCCTGTGCAGTTTCATCTCCAAATGTCAAGATAGTTTCAAAAGGCAACACTGGCGATTTTATAGCTACGGGTACAGTGGAAGGCAAGGTTAACATCTGGAAGTTTGACTGTGGACTAAAACTCGTCAAATTCATACATCTTACACCATATGATTCTATTTTTAGTGGAATTCTTACAACAGATTGCAATAAAGTCTGGTCCACAAGCTTAGAAAAGGATAGTTGTAAGTATTTTTATTAAGTGAAAGTTATTCTTAATTTTCTATTTTAGCATTTTTAACTCGTTTTCTTTCTTTTTAGCCAACTATGGCATCGAGTTAACTGCTATGGCATTTGTGGGGATGACCTCACAACAAGAAATTTTCCCACAAACACAAAGTTCAGACAACACAGATAAAGAGCAAAGCACTAACAAACCCAAACCGTCTCTCATCTGCGCAGTCACTGTAACGCGAACTAACACTGCCCCCACCAATGAACCCATTAAAGAGGACTCGAGTAAAGCTCTCTTTGACTCCGGCGACATAGATAGATCTAAAGAAAGTATACAAGCTATGAACGATCAAAACGAAGCCAAGAACCACCTTGTGTCGTCAAATAAAATGCTGTTTCTATTAACATATGATATCCATAGCTCCCTAGCGGGCTCCATCACGACAGTTGTTCACACTTCAGACAGTAGTGGCAATTCTAAGCCTGGTGGCAGTAAAAAGGTTTGCCTGGTCACTCGACCCGCTTACGATGATCTGTATCTGCAGTATTCAGACGAAGACACAGAGCTTCCACAGTTCGCTAATAGTTTAAAATGCATAGATGAGCAAATTAGTAACATTATTAATTTGAATGCCTCGTCCAGTAAAGAGGAATGTAAGGTATGGGAGCCGAAAAAAATAGTGTTCACTAAAAACTATAAAGTGTTGCCCCCGCCGCCGCCGACGGCGCTCTTACCAGAAATACCGGAATCTGGACAAGGTAGTGTGTTAGATTTCGTTGGCAAAATTTCACATCTGAAAAGTTGGAAAAATGAACATTTAGAATCTGTAGGTACTAAGTTGGTCGACCAAACGGATGCCGTGCATGGGGATCCTATCACGCAGTATCTTAACATGACTGGGAACGGTCCCTTGGAGATATCGGACCTGAAGTGGTACGACGGTGGTGAAGGAACAGAAAAGGTTAAAGTGACGGCGTTCGGCGGAATCAAAGTAGATGGTCAAGGCGCAGTTAATAGCAGCAACAACGACGGCTTCGACAGCGACCCTCCGCAGGACGAGGCCGTGACGCAAGGCATAGCTGTACAGTGCTTAAGTCTTCCAACAACGCTGAACCAACACGAAGACTCCAAAGTGACGCATCTTTTGCCGACTGAAGATAAGGACCATTTGTTAGTCGTTATATCCAGTATCGATCCTGAGAAAGTGAAGTCGGAAGGTACTGGCTGCGTTAGTGACACTAAGATGGACGTTGACGAGGTCCCCGACGACACGGAAAAGATTGACAAATCAGATGCAAAAGCTTACTTTATTCTATACAAAATTAACAGCAAGACCTCAATATTAACTTTAGAAGATAATCCCGTATCATTTAAAGAATTACCCTTTAACGAAAGTCCCGTAGATTTGTGTCTTTTGCCAGCGGATAAACACGAGCAGTATTGCTTTGCTTCCGTTGGCCTGGACGGCGACCTCAGACTGTATTCTCTGCCGGACTTCAAAGTTCTCGCAGAAAAGAAAGTACCCAAAGGCCAGTTCACGTCGGTCGTATACTGTGCTTCCGTTGAACGTCTCAGCTTATCGACTAAAGACGGCGTTATTTACTTTTATGCGCTTAATAATGGTGAAAAGGATTCTGGTAGCGATGTGAATGAGGACGAGCTCGCTAATATAGATTTTGAAATGTTGCAAAAAGGAACGCGAAACGAAGTGTCTATCTCCTCGACTCCGCCCGTTATTATAGCCAACAAACCTGAGTTAGACAAAAACGATTTACAGACTCTTATAAATCTTGTTGGTTTGTACGGTATAAATACTACTGTTCCCTACAGCGCTGTTGTACCGGGATTCTGGTGCGAATTGTCACCGGCTCAGCGGTCGCGGTCTGACCATCAAAATAACAGGTCGTGGCGACTTCAAAATACATCTTCGACATGGGACGAGCATGTTCTAGAACTGACACTGCCTTACTGTCTGTCTTTGGCGCACATAGAATTTGGTTTTACGTTGCACTCGGCAAGTTCCGCAAACTTGCCAATAATACAAGTGACATTGCTGAAACAAAACTTACATGGAATTGGTTATAAAAAAGATGCGACTTTCGGTCAAAGAGCAGATTCGCCAGTATGGTTTCCAGTGGTAGACGCTGACATGTCTAATTTAGAGAACCCTGTGAATAGCGAAGAATACCTCCAGGCGCATAACGCTGAGATTTTAGCTGGTCCACTCTTCCTATCTTCTGGTTTAGACGCGACGCAGCAATCTGGCACATTAATACTGACAAGTCCTCGACTGTATCGCGCTCGAGGCAGAACATTCTTAATACACATCAAAACATTATTTGACCCCGCTAAAGATATGGCGAAAGGCCCGATTAAATCCGGCGAAAGTACTGGGAAAAAATCCAGTTTTATAGGTTGCGATTGGTTGCATCAAATATCTATTACGGTCCGTTCCTGTCCCGTCACAGATCTGCCGATGGGAAGGCAGCAGAAGATAGCTATGTTAGAGTCGAATGGTTTCCTAAACACACTTTGTGAAATTGCTGTTAGTAAAGAAGATATCGAAAAGCGGAAATTGGCTTTAGACCTCATAAATTGGGTCATATCTATTCGTTTGCAACGAATGCGATTTACAAAGGCCGAGGGTAAGGATAAAGATGCCCAAAGTCCGATTGAAACACAACAGCTGGAATGCGTTGCGGTGGTAGAAAAACACACCGACGCTTTAATAAAACATTGCATTCTGTGCGCAAATAGAAGTATTGCTAAAAAATGTGTCAAAATTATGTTACTCACAAGCGAGTAAGTACTGTTTTCTGTTATTAAATATACACGCTACACCTTGTAAGTCTAAAGTAGGCACTAAATCTTGTTCTCAAATTTGTATTATGACGATGATTGCTTGTGAAACATCGCTATTCATACGCACATAATTTTTTAGAGGGGTAAAGGAGTTGCCTATGCCGTGGAAGACGACATTCGAGCAAACACTGACGAACAGCCTGATGACGTGCCTGCCGCTGGTGGGCGCGTGCTCGTCGCCGGGCGCGCTGAAGTGGCTGGCGGCGCTGGCGCAGCACGCCACGCCGCGCGCCGCCGCGCCCGCGCTCGTGGCGCGCGGCCTGGCGCTGCTGGAGCGCGCCGCGCGCTGCCTGCGCGAGCGCGCCGACCCCTACCACCGCCTGCTCCGCGCCAGGTGACACTGACAACACCAACTAGCTTCATATTGTACTAGTGGACCTGACAGACGCGCGTTGTCTTGAATCTTACACGTCTTGAATCCGAAAATATCCTTTTTTTTAAATTATTTAGTCCAAAATTATTTTGTAGAGGACCGAATTCTGAATCTAAGCCATTCTCGAATCTGATTGAACAGACACAAACGATTTCATCAAAATTGATTCAGCCGCTTAGGAGAAGTTCAGTTACATACACACATATGAATAAAATGTAAATAAAATAGAGAACAGGACAAAGGAAATAGTGTAATACGGGTTCGTGGGCTTAGGTTCGGCCTGTACGGGCTGCCGCTGGAGCGCGCGCGCTTCGGCGCGGAGTTGCCGGAGCTGGCGCGCGCGCCGCCGCCCGCCGCGGGCTGGGCGTCGGACGCGCCGCCCGCGCCGCCGCCCGCCGCCGGCTGGGCGCCGGGCCCGCCCGCGCCGCCGCCGCACCTCGCGCACTTCCAGCTGAAGGACCTGCTCAACCTGCCGCCCGCTGACCCCACAGGTACCTGCCGACTGTCTCTGCTACGGCTCTTAGCAGCTCTCAATAGTGACAATTGTACCTAGCTCTCGTTGATACACCTGCAGATTGGACGTCCGTAAACAGGTATTATAGAAATGCTACATAACAATCGAATGATGCACAATTATATAATTTTGTACATTTTTACCTAACCGAATGATTTGAGCAAATCGCTTGCTTGCATTACTAACAATATTAACTTGAGTAACGCTATCGAGTTTATTCACTAACAATCTTAAGGTACATCGCCATTGGTAAATCCAGCGTTCTTCCATCTCAGGAGTGTATCAAAGTGGACCAGGTATTGAGGTCTCGTTCTAGTTATAATGATAGCTTGGCTTGGCCCTACTGTCTTTCACGCAACGCTATTGGTGGCAGCGAACGAGCAGTCGTCGCCGGAAAGGAGTTGGACTCCGCCCTTGCCGGAGCCGCGCGGGTCGAGCTCAGAGCCCCGACCCGTCGAAATGAGGGATCTCTTCGACCTACCACCTTTCAAAGGTATAAAAATGGTGTCCAAAATTTTCGGTACACCACGAATAATAAGTATGTACTTCAAACTGCCTTTGTCTTGAATGTCTATTATGAGTGCAGGTATACAGTGTTACAATGAGGACGTAGGTATAGTGTGTGTAGTCGGGCGTGGCTAATGCGAGGTGTTGCACAGCAGAGGGCGGCGCGGGCGCGTGGTGGGGGCTGGGCGGGCTGGAGGCGGTGGGCGCGGGGCTGGGCGAGGCGGCGCCGCTGCACGTGGCGTGCCACGTGGCCTCCGACGGCACCAAGCTGGAGACGGCGGCCGCGCGCGCGCCGCCCGCCGTCGTCAGCGCGCACTCCGCGGACCCGCACCAGGTTGCTACATTTTTTATTCCATCTCATTTTTTTGTATTTGTGCATATTTAAAAAAAACTATCATTTACCATCGAATTTTGGATTTTGATACATTAATCGTAGAGATTATGGCTACATTTGTAATGTTTGGTTTCATTACAGTTATGGACATTGGTAAAAGAAGGAGAAGTGAAACAATCGTCTCAGGATCCTGATTCTTTGGAAGATATCGTCGAAAGCTCACCGATGGAATGTGATCCTCAAGACAAACAAGAGTATCCCGATGAGAAATTCTTTAAGGTACTCTTTTATTAAATTATTGTTTACTTGGACGCTACTTCGTAGAGGGTATTCGGGCTTAGGAAGTTAGAACCTTGTACTATTTTTATAATAAAGTGCACTTGTAATTTTTAGCTTATTATGTTTTTTGTATTAAAATAAATTTTTTATTGATAGTATATAACGAGTATCTAATGCGACGTCGGCTTGCGCTCGTATCTCTTAGGCACTCTCCCCACTCGCTCTGGAGATTCTCTCCTTCTCTCTACTGTTTTGAGCTCGTATGTAAATTTCATATTAAATTGTGATATTATATTGCAAACATTTTTGCTTAAAATCTGAATATTTTGTCTTTAATTATGTCATGATTTACTGCATTGTAAAAACAAACTCATGCATATTTTCAATACAAAATAGTTTTGTGGCTTTGCACTTGTCTTAAACTTTCATAATATTATAATGTGAAGTATGTGGTGTGTGCAGGATGGCGAGCAGTGCGGCATCCCGTGGGCGACGCTGGTGACGCGGCCGCCGCAGCACACGCTGGTGGTGGAGCGCATGCACTCCGGCGCGCGCCGCTACATCGTGCTCGACTTCGGCCACCTCGTGCGCCTCACCGACCTGGTCAGTCTGCCCTACCACTGGCATATTTGAATTTCAACTTAGAAATCATCACTGGGACAAAGAAAGAAAAAAAAACAAAATTGTATTCCAATTGTATTTTTAAATGGTAATACTTTATTTCTATTTGAAAACTATTTTATCTGTCTTTGGGTTTCCAGTTGAAAATAAATCGCGAAAAGGTCCGAAAAAACAATCTTGTTTAAAATGTGAAATATACGCACAAAACTTAAAAGTAAAATAGAAGATTTTTTTAATAATATAAATATAATTAGATCATCCCGTCGTGCTCGGACCTGGTGACGCTGGGCGTGGACATCTGGACGGCAGGCGAGGAGGCGGACTGCGTGAAGCTGGCCTTCGCCACCGACATCGCCACCAAGCACCTCGTGCTCACCGACATACAGCCGCCGCCGCTCTGCCGCTACATGAAGGTCGGTTCTACTTGGGCATTTTGTTACTTGGCTCAGTTCAGGTGTATCAGCTGTCGCGGATTAGAGACCGTTGAGGGCACACATTTGTGTGATACTGCAGTCACTGTTTATACTTCAAACATGTACCTATATAATATTTAAAATTATGTATCAATGTAGCGTTAAAACTATCTAGCACCCATAACACAAAAAAAATGAAAAATAATTAAAAGAAATACAAAAGATGATATTATGAACTATCTATAGCATAAAATCTAATTGGACCTACTTAAATCTATAAAATCATGATTAATAAAGAATTGATTATATTTCAAACAGATAACAACAATAGGCCGCTATGGGATGTCGGCGATGAAATGCAAAATTCCACTCGGCTGGTTCTATGGCGAGATTGCAGAGATAGCGAACGTCCAAGCGTCCATCAATGCACTTAAAGCTCTGTATGAAGACCTGTCCTGTAGGTTTCGGTAAGAAATCTTGTTTTTTTTTATAATTTGTTTAGATTGTTATTCAGTTTTAACACTAGCATGACCGCAATGTCAGTCTTAGTTCATTTATAAACTATTAATTGAATTGGCTGCTTTAAATAACGCTTTTCGGATTTGAAATAAATGTCTAACACGTAAAACTTTTCGAAACATCAATAAATAGTATTTAGTATGTAATTAAAGCTTATTATTTGCTCAGGTTGGCCACAGGCAAGCTTATAGATTTACTGAACCCATTCTTGGACCTGTACAACGGTAACGCGGCGCACATGATGTCGTATCTGAACCAAACGGTCGACTCGGATCCCAAGATAATAGCCGCGTACCAGGAGTGCATGGAGCTGCAGCTGCAGCTGCACAACTGCTCCAACATATTGAAAAGGTTGCAGAACGCCCCCGATGCTAACGACAAGATGATAGACGCCATCGAGAAAGGCACGGTGACATCCACCGCGCTGCTAGAGAGGGCGTCCACGGATAAGCTCCGAGTGATCATAAACAATATTGTGGATTTAATGCTGTACTTCCTTTACCAAGTGAATGATGTAGTGAGTATTATTTAACTCGTGTTTATTATTCTACTTGTTAGTAGTATAAGAATATTTTTTACTTAATGTTTAGTGTAATAGGCGTGGATTTTGGTTTTTATATTATATAAGTGAGCCACAACGATATTCCCTATTTTTATATGAAAGTGATGTTGTGTTGAAGTGAAATGTTTATTGTTGACGAAATTGCGAATGTAACTTGTCACGAAAATGGATATTTACTTGTTACCGTTGCATTTGACAACATTTCTCTTCATACAGTTGGTGTATCATTTAAAGTGTTGAAATTTATAACGTAGAGTTTTAGTATAGTTGAGTCCAGTGCGTGTGTTAGCTGTGTGTGACGTAACCGTGCGCCCGCAGCAGTACGCGCCGGTGGGCGCGGAGTGGTGCCGCGCCGTGCTGCCGCTGGCGTGGGAGGGCGGCGGCGCGGCGGCGGCGGGCGCGGCGGCGCTGCTGGCGCGCGCGGCCGGCGCGCGGCGCTGGTGGGGCGCGCTGCTGGCCGACGCGCTGGCCGCCGCCTTCGCGCCGCACGACCGCCCGCCGCAGCCGCTCGACAGGTACCAGTTGTTATCACTGACGACGCATATCCTCCTCGAATAAAGAAAAACTCGAACACGGCAGTGTTAAGCTTACGAAATACTGAATGCTTGTATTAATATATCCTTCGCTGCGTCTGTCTAGAATAGTTTTTGATAAACTCAAAAACTATTCTTCTTCCATGCTGTTATAACCAGTGGATAGAGTAGTTCTCGAGGAAAGTTATAGTATATAATTTGTCAAGTTATTGTATACATTTGCTAGTGGAACCCGCGACTTCACTCGCGCTAAATCTAGAAATAAACCCAAGCGAAGCGAGAGTGAGCCGCTAGTTAATAATAAAAACAAATAAGCAAATAAATAAAAATATTGTTAAATGAAAAGTTAAGAACAGAACAATTGAACTATGGTGGCAGATGCCTGGTGGCGGTGATGTACATGGCGCGCAAGAGCATGTACGCGCGCGCGGGCGAGGGCGGCGTGGCGCAGGCGCTGAGCGCGCGCGCGCTGGAGCTGCTGCGCGGCGCGCGCCCGCAGAGCGCGCTGCTGGCCGCGCTGCTCACCGCGCTGGCCTCCGTGCTGGACGCCGCCGTGGACGCGCCCGCCGCGCCCGCCGCCGCGCCGCACTCCACCTACAACAGGTGACCGACACTTTCTTATATAGATCGCTTGAAAGGTACCTTAAGTAGTAAGGTTTGCACTGAAATATATATCTGCGTATTGTAATTTCAAATTATTATTTTTTTGTTATCATAAGCTTAAAATGAATGGGAAGTTTGTCAGTTGCAATTCTATGAATTGATCAAAAAGAGCAAATTTGCGATGGTAATAAATAACGTGACGTCGTTCAGATGGGACTGGGTGACGGGCGGGCGCGCGAGGAGCGGCGCCGCGGACAGCGCCGCGCCGTCGCCGCGCGCCGTGGAGTGCAAGCTGCACCGCCGCAAGCTGCACAAGAAGCTGCTGCACCAGATGCAGGAGCTGGAGGCGGCGCGCCGCGGCATACAGGTCGCGCTCGAGGAGCAGCAGGTGCGTCCTTCATGCTCGTACATTATTTATTCAAAATGTTCATGAATTACTACCTCTTCATACCTTTTTATATTTTTATTTTGGTAAAAACCGTAAGAATATACATCCTTTAGGATGAAGATTCAAGATTCCGTAAGTAACTGTAAAATTTTTTTTGGAAATTCAATACTGGTTTCAGAGTGTATCCCTATATCCATACATAGTAAATAAAATGTTACTGACGTTATACCGATCTATGAAAAAATGTCCGCAGAACGCCCGCCTGGCGCTCAAGGCGCGCGTGGCGATGATGTCGAAGCGCGGGGGCGCCGCGCCGGGCGCCGCGCGCTCGCCGCCGCGCGACGACGCGCGCCTGCTGCCGCCGGCGCTGGGCGCCGCGCTGGCGCACGCGCTCGTCGCGCACATGCTGGCCATGGACTCCACGCTGCTGGCCGACCACCTGCTGCTCTGCGCCAAGGTACCCGCCATGAAACATGTCCTCATCCAGTGAGCCCTAGTGATTTGTACTGTCTATTTCACATAGAGAAAAATTAAAATTGTTTATTTATTTATTTATTTATTTATTTATTTAGGATCTCCAACAAAAAACTTACACTAATACATTTTCAAAAACTTAACCTATGTGTACTTACAATTATAGGAGAACACAACATGCTCCATAGTTTATATAAAAAAAAATTTTTTGACTTCCACCTGTTTGTTTCTTTATATTTTTCTCACTATAGTTTTTTCATCTATAACTTTAGTGTGTCCTC
Organism: Boloria euphrosyne; assembly: GCA_951802675.2. Lineage (NCBI taxonomy): Eukaryota > Metazoa > Arthropoda > Insecta > Lepidoptera > Nymphalidae > Boloria > Boloria euphrosyne. The sequence goes on from OX637888.1 coordinate 11,983,073, forward strand.
TCGTTAAAACTAGAATATAGCATTAAAGGACAAAAAACATTGTATTTAACTGTATGTAACCGCGTGTTGTGCGCAGGTGGTGGGGCGGCTGTGCGAGCTGTGCGGCGGCGCGGCGCTGCTGGAGCCGTCCTGCATCCTGGGCCTGGCGCGCCTCGCCGTCACGCTGCCGCCCTGGCCGCGCCACGCCGTCACCACGCTCTTACAGGTGAGACGAGTATTTGCTTTTTGTCTTTGATATCCAGACATCCAGCGGATGCACATTAAGCTTCTTGTCACGTTACAAGTTGCGGAAAGTTTGTATGATATCGGAAGAATTCGGACGTTTGTGTTTGACAACTTAAAGTGAATTGTAAACTTGTTCTGTCTTTATTTTGTATTAAGTATTTGTTACAAACATTTTTTCTAGCTCACAAATCTAATATATTTTAAATATGCAGTGTGCAAGGATAACAAATAAGACTCGATGGACCGGAATAAGCTTTTCATCTCTGTAAAGAAAACAATCATCTTATTGCAATATCAATCTCATCAATATAAACATTGTGTGTTGTGTTGTAGGACCTGGTGGAGCACGAGTGCGGCGAGCTGCCGGGCTCGCCGGGCGAGGAGTGGGGCGCGGGCACGTCGCGCGCGCACGACGAGCCCGGCTACTGCAAGACGCCGCCCAAGCGCCTCAGCACCGTCGCAGGTACCCGCCACTTGTGTCTAAATAAACAAGCTAGGGTAATACGAATGGATTGTAACAGACTAAATTGGTAGTTGAAAAATATCGATTATAAATAAAAACGCTTTATATGTAGATACTATCGACTATTCCTCGCTCCGTTGGTCCCTAGGTTCCTTAAATTAGTATAGATTTTACTTTAGTTAGTATTGATTTTGCAGAAATGAGATATTGCTCCTCAGTTAATAGGTATGCTATATTTGAGTCGGATAACCAGCTATCATCATACCGAAACAACTTATCCAGTGTTTTCGCGTGATACATTTCCAGATAGACAAAAATTCTATACATTACAGATTCGACCTGGATCAGTAATTATAATTAATAATAACTATTTCCAAAAAATGTCTATCAAAGTGAAACCAGCTCGCACTCTGATTGACGCACTATAGTCTAAAAGTAGTAGTCGCTCATGGCAATTCGTTGTCGTTATGTTCTAACCTAACGTCACCAACCTAGTAAAGGCTTTGAGCAGTTTACAACACGAAATTTACATTCGACAACAAACGAATTAACAAATAAATATGGCGGTATGTTCAACCAATCAGGTGCATTTGAAACCATGTAATGTGAGTGCAAATGAGAGAACTGTTTGGCTCCAAGGTTCGTTTACTACTGTCTCTAATAATAATCTAAGTTGTACAATATATACGTAGGTACAGGAAGGCTTACACATACACACAACATTATAATCTAACAGTATTTCCAATTGTTGAAGCTACATCTTGTTTAACTACTTTACAGTGACATATAGATTCCATATTTGTATTACTATAAGTCTGTTGGTTTGCTTTTATAAAATATGTACAAGTCTCTTACGCGTTTAAGTAAGGTGAGTAATCATTTAACGATAATTTTAAATTTTTCTACCTTTGTTTCGTTGTAAAGTTGTTTCTACCTATCAGTGAAAACCGTGGACAAATCAGTATGGTCTGGCAAATAATAGTAATCTATAAAATAAATCATGAAAATATTTTATCAATTGCATTGATGTTTCTGGATAGCGAGTGTAACAGATTATAAAAGTATGCGAGACTGTAATCTCAACGTTGTCGTTACAGATGTTTTAGCGGACAGTTTCGGGCTGGCGAAGAGTGCTAACTTCACCAAGCCAAAAATAAATACCCCGCCCGCTCTCGTGTCCGCAAGTAAGCACCCTCACACTAGCCACGCCACCACTATGTAGCTCTGCAATGCGAACTGTGAGGCCACGCTTCGACATAGCGCGCCGCTTTCACTGGTAGATAGATATGATTGCAGCTGTGTCCAGCCCAACCTCATCTGTATCGTTTTATTTATAAACCAACAATTCAATCACACTCGCTTGTCACCAAGACTTTTTTTTAGATGAAATTCGGATTAGTTGTATTTATTATTTCTATTATGAATAGGTTTCTTCGAAGACATGGAGTGTCAGCTGACCCAAGTAGCGGAATCTGATGATTCTGAGTTAGAAGAGAAACTTGTGCAGTACATGTTCGATGGTATCAAACCGGAAGCCAGAAGCCGTACGAAGCCAGTTGGAGACGGCAGCAACTGGTATGTTTCAGTATAACATGTTACTTTACTTTATAAACTTAAATATGTTTCTTCGATAAGGTTATATAATGGAATGTTCTCAGCTTAACGTCGTGCGTGGACTCGCGGCTGGAGAGCGGCGCGGGGGGCGCGGGTGAGGCGTTCGCGCAGCGCGTGCTGGCCGCCACCGCCGCCGCGCTGCCGCTGGCGCTGCGGGCGCCGCCCGCGCGCGCCGCGCCCGCCTCCGCCTCCGCCCCCGCCTCGCCCGGCGCCGCCCCCGCTCCCGCGCCCACCCCCGCCCCCGCCGCGCCGCCCGACGACGCGCGCGCGCACCCGCCCCTCGCGCACACGCTGTATGATGTGTTTAGACATCTAGCGTTGGAGTTTCAACACCAGGTACTTTAACTATAAGTAAATATATTTTTTGTAATTAAATAAAAAACTTCATAATTAAATAAACAATAAATGTGTTGATGGAATATATAAGTAAGTGATTGTAATTACGATGTGGTTGAAACCAAGTACAGAGTAACACATAGGCTTGCATCGTACCTGCGTGCAGGTGGACGGCACGCTGATGGAGAACGTGGTGTCGCTGTGGCTGACGCTGAACGGGTCGGCGGGCGGCGGCGCGTGGGCGGGCAGCGCGCTCAGCGTGCCGGCGGACGCGCCGCGCGTGCGCCTCGCCGCCGACACCGTCACCGCGCTGCTGCGCGCGCTCACGCAGTCAGTACCACGCATTTGCCTTCTCGAATTACATTATTAGACAACTCTTAGCGATTTACACAGCACGCCTTCCTGACATTTAGTCAGGAAACATCTATGTTACCGAATAAATGTTTAAAATTCATTTTTTTATTTTGTTCACGTCTAAATTATTCATCTTAACATTCATTTTTTTCTGATAAGTTTGTTTTGATCATTATCATAGTATTCTTTTTTATTTCTTTATTTTGTCATTTACAGATTGGAAAATATATCTTTGAGATGTTGGGTGTTATCTATGCAAGCCCTAGCTTGGGTAGCGAGTTTGCCTCTTCAGGTAAGACCTATATAATATATTCACTTTTACTGTTTTTAATTATGTTAATTGATTTTTTTTACTTTAATTTCAACAAATAAGTCATATTCTGTGGTACTTTCCAGACGGAAGGCACATCACAGACCATGGGCCGCGTCATCCTCGAGTGCGAGTACTTCGTGCCTGCGCTTGTGAAGTTTATTTCCATAGACGTCGCGGCTGACGGCGCCGTCATATCCTCAGAGCCTTACTTGGTGAGTCACAAGAATTGACATTAAGTCAATGTGATGAAACATTCAATTAATTTATAATAGTGAAGTGATGTTTCGTTAGATTCTACGGGCTTGGAAATTAAATACCGTCTTTTGTACTAATTATTTAATGTCTAAATAACTTATAAGTGATTCATAGACATGCAGTTTTTACACAACACTAACCAATTTTAGCATCTCTAATTTTTTCTTCTCTTTTAAATTTTTTCTTAACTTAGGTCCGCAATTCAACTGATGTTTCGCTACAACAATATTCCCTGAAAATATTTTGTTATTGTCAGTACAAAAAAATAAAAATTTTTAATTAACTGTTCTTGTCTAAAATTATCAAAAGTTGAGAACTGTCTTATGATGTTTAAAGCATATTACAAACGTGCTGTAATGACGGTACGTACTCTCTATTACGCGACCCTATTGTTTTGTATGATTGTATGGTACATATAGTTTCATCATAATGATTGCAATGCCGCCAGGGCGGCGCGACGATCGGCGCCGGCGCGGGCGCGGCGGTGGCGCTGCAGGCGGTGCTGTCGCGCGTGGTGAAGGCGCGCGGCGCAGCGGGCGCGCTCGCGGCGCTGCGTGCGCTGGCCGCGCTGTGGGCGGCGCCGGCAGCGCGCGCCGCGCTCGACCTGCACGCCGCGCTGCTGCGCGCCGCGCACTCGCTGCTGCCCGCGCTCGCGCCCGCGCACGCGCCGCACGCGCTGCCGCTGCTGCGCTCCATCGGTCAGTGCTTTTTTATATACTTTGTATAACCAATCTCTCAAATAATCATTTATCCCTCGAGGGCAGTGTTAAGGTATGACGCGGTATGTAATAGTGTGTGTGTGTCGCGGTCGCAGCGGAGCAGAGCGGGTGTTGGGTGCGCGAGAGCGGCGGCTGGCGCGCGGAGGGCGGCGCGGCGGGCGGCGAGGCGCGCGTATCGGGGCTGCTGGCCGACGTGCTGGCGGGCACGACGCGGCGCGCGCCCGTGCGCCGCGCGCTGCTGCAGCACCTGCTGCACTACGCGCGCAAGCTGCTGGCGCTGCCGCTGCCCGCCGCCGCGCCCGCCGCGCCCGCCACTGCCGCCGGCGACGTGTCGCAGACGGACGAGAGCAAGGCACAGAATAGCGCGATGCAGGACGGCACGAATCTTGAAGATGAGAAGAAACAACAGGCCACTAAAGCACCTTGTCTCGCCGACGCCAGTAAGATTCCTATTGTACTAAAAAAATAAATTGAAATGATGCCAAAAATAGCTATATAATATCATACTTATTTTATAAATGATTTTTTCAGTTCTGCAACAAACTGACATCATGTTCAAGTTTTATGAAACACTATCGATGTGTAATGGCATGAAAATATTGACAGTATTGAGTACAGGTAATGTTAATTGTTTTATTACATTATTTTTCATTCATATATTAATACGTATAATATGTCAAAAAGATCATTTAATTTTATATTAATGATAACTGTAAAATCGTGTGTGTGGGTGCAGGCGCGTCGGTCGAGAGCGGCAACGAGCAGTGGTCGCTGAAGGAGGAGGTGTTCTGGCTGGTGGCGCAGCTGCCCGCGCTGGCCGCCAACCCCGGCGCCATGCTACCCAGCCTTCTGACCTTCCTTAGTAAGCTATTCCCTTCTGCATGTAGCTCATAATTGTATGACATGCCCCTCGGGTCTTACAAACTCAAATATAATAATAAAATAAAACTTTTAGTGTTAAGCAGGATTTTTCAATTTTTAGGAAGAGATGACATGGTGAAACTATCGCAAGGTATGCAGTTCCTGGTGGTGCGAGTGCTTGAAAAGCAGGAGATGCTCGCCGCGTTCATCGAAGCAGGCGGGCTCGAGCTGGCTCTCGAAAAACTTACTGCTTGTCATCAGGTGGGACATTTTATTATATATTTTTTCTTTCTATATATGCTTTAAGAATAAAAAAATATGTAAAAGAAATAAACAATGAATTACAAAAATACAAAAATTATCTTAATAAAATATTTTTTGTTAATTTATTTACAATTACTAGGCGGGCCCCAGCAGCAACCATGGCCTGGTGTCTTCGCTCATGAATCACTTGAAGCTGCCGCCACAGCTGATCAATCTCTCGACGCCCGCCTCTAGCGGCAACAAGAAATCTCAACCACCAGTTCTGGAAACAACTACTGGCTTAATAAATATTGCACCATTATGTAAGTGCTACATTTGAATATTTAAAAACGATTATTATATTATATGATATTTAGAATTAAATAAAAATAGTGCATGTTCAGATATATACTTAAGGTAACGCGCTCGCTTAGAACCGAGGGATGTCGGCTCAAATTCGAGTGTCACACTTCTTATATTTTCATATAAGTATCATTTCTAACATACTTACCATTTGTGACTTGTCTTATGGTGAAGGAAAATATCGTCAGGAATGTCTGAGATGTCTGCATGTCTGAAAGAGGTTCAAACTAAGGGCTGAATACATGTTCGAGCTAGTTCGCCCGATAGGTTATTTATGTATGAAGAAAAACAAACTCTTAATGTTTGCTTTGACGCGCAGGCACGGTGTCGTGCGGCAACCCCACGGCGCAGTCGGCGGACGTGCTGCTGGGCGGCGGCGGCGGCGCCAGCGCGTGCGCCGCGCGTCGCGTGCGCGCCGCCGCCTGGTCCTACCACTTCTTCAGCGCCGACGACGCGTCGCTGGCGCTCACGCTCACGCTGCCCTACGCCGCCACGCTGCACGAGGTGCACCTGCAGCCGCACCTCACCAGCCTCGCCAGTCAGTACTCGCCATCGCTGTACTTACGAACTCTAATCTTTATTATTTTTCATCATTTTCATTCCATAGTATAGTGAATAATAACTTTGCTGTATAAATACACTTATTTCCTTAATGTTATAACTGTTTAATATTATTTTGTATGAGAAAGAGATAAAAAATAAGAATGTTATCCTGTGGCGTGCAGCGTGCCCGGGCGCGGTGGGCGTGGAGGCGGGCTGCAGCGGCGCGGTGGTGCCGCTGGGCGCGCCGCAGAGCACGGCCGGCATGACGTTCATCCGCCTGGCGCTGGCGCGGCCGCTGGTGGTCACCACGGTCACGCTGCGCCTCTACAAGCCGCGCGACAGCTCCAACATGGGCCTGCTGCAGCTGCGCCTGCTGGCCGCGCCCGCCTTCTCCTCCCCCAGCGACCCGCACCTCGCCGCGCAGGAGTACCACGAGTCAGTAATATGTCACATGATTATCTTATAATACCAATTAGCAATCCCCGCGGCTCCGCCCGCGTTAACAATAATTAAATTAACAAGCAGATTACGATTACAGAGAATAGATTCAAAAACTTGAAGATGTATATATACAAAACTGATTTGTAATTATCAATACTTGTACATAGAAACCGGTGGGCACACGTGCTGCGGTCGTGCACGCGCGCGCGGCTGGAGGAGGCGCACTGGGCGGCGCTGGGCGGCGCGGGCGCGCTGGCGGCGCTGGGCGCGTGCGTGCTGGCGGGCGGCGCGCAGGCGCAGCACGCGCACCACGTGCTGCTCGTCACCGCGCGCTCCGCGCCCGCGCTGCGTGCGCCACTGCTCACCGCGCTGCTGCAGATGGACGCGCACGCGCAGACGCACGGTGAATAATGCTTACATAAATATTCTATAAGAGCACAATATTTTGTTTTTCGTGCTGATCACTAATATAAATTTAAATTATAATATCTTCATTATTGTATAATATATTCAATGGCTGACCAAATATCATTACCTTCATGTAACGTGCGCGTTACAAATGTATTTATTTGTGTGTGTTGTACTCAGCGTTCCAGCAGTCGTGCGGCGCGGTGGCGGTGAGCAGCGGCAGCATCAGCGGGCTGTGCGCGCTGGCGGCGGCGCTGTGCCGCTGGTGCGCGGCGGGCTGCGCGCAGGCCTACGTGGCGTGGCTGGCCGCCGCCGCCGAGCGCGCGCTGCGCGACGCCGCCGAACCCTCCGCCGCGCTCGTGCACACGCTGGCCTCGGTGCGTGCTCGCCCACGTTCACATTACCGATATAGATAATAATTTCTTATTATTTTTTTATTTAACTTAACCAATTTTTTTATTCGTAGGTACTCTGGACTTTGAAGCAAGACAATATTTTACAAGACTTGGAGGAGCTCATAACTGATGACTTATTCGAACTTGTATATACGTGGGTGAAAGATGTCCCGGAAAGTAATTTACTTAAAAAGTCTTTGGATGCAGGTAACATTCTGTTATTATGGGATATTAAAGTATTTGTAAATTGTATATACAGATTACGGAGATGTTATTTTTTTAACAATTAAATATTTTTCAGTTTTGTGTTCAATGTGCTACATCCGGCCGGAGTTGTTTAAATTCCTATTAGAGCAAATGGAAATTCCAATGGACTCTGACGTGAGGTAAATATTTATAATATTGTTTGTAAGGACATAAAAAATATGTATATGATGTACACAATTATGATTTAACGGAAACGATAATGGTGCCTGTCTTCCCCAGCATGGAGAGCGTGACGGACGACACGAAGGTGACGCGTCCGGCGGGCGGCGGCGCGGCGTGCGGCGGCGCGGCGCTGGCGCGCCTGCGCGGCGGCCGCCTGCGCAGCGTGGCCGCCGCCGCCATGTCGCCCGCCGCCACGCTGGCGCTGCTGCACTGCCCGCTGCCCGCCGCGCTCGTGCAGGCCATCGCCAGTCAGTGCACCGGACCTCTTCTATACTCATAACTTCCTCTTCCTTTTATTTAACAATGATAATCTCTGGTTTCATATTTAGTGCACCATTTATCTAATCCCAATCCTCCAAGTAGTTGCGAAGTATATAAAATATACACACGGTTAAAATGTTAGGCTACAAGTGCTTACTTATATATAATAAGTTATGTCAAAAATTTAAATATATTTTAATCACAGATTTCAGTGAAGCAAAACTCGAAGCAATAATAGCGCAATCTAATTCTGAAGAGGACGTTCACATGACCGATTCTCAAAGCCGAGAATATGGGCGGCTGAAAGGTAAATATCTGTTATCTTTTATATGACAATAATTTGAAATTTGTGACTAGATTCCATATTTTTTCCAATTTCCGACTTCAAACTTGTAATATTAAAATAAATCGTAATACTATTCGTCTCAGCCGAGGTGTATGAGATGCAAGTAAATGTGTTCTGTGCCGCCAGATCTGCCGTCGATGCAGAGCATCTGCGAGGTGGTGGAGTGGGCGCGGCTGGTGAGCGCCGAGCGCCGCGTGAAGGACTGGCTGGGCGGCGCCGGCAGCGGCTTCTGGCGCCCGCTGCTGCGCCTGCTGTGCCACCCGCGCCCCGCCGCCAAGTACGTTGCACTGAGCACTGCCTCATTCCTTACTATAAATACCATACCTGCTCATAAAGTAACTACGTGCCCTCTGTTAATATAATAATAATATATTAAAACGATGCTACCTCTTAGCAAATTTTATAATTGTTAGGACCCAAGCCTTTCTTGTCATTTCTTTTTTGGGGCACGCTAATTCTCGAAAGTAGTAGTCCATGTTTTGTACACCCTCCCCACCCCATGCCATTGTATTTTGAGGATTTATTTTTGTAAAATGTACAAAAGTGATTTTTACTATTTTTTTTTTCAATTTATTTATTTTTTTTTTTTATATTTTGCATATTACCTTTTGGGGCACTACGTGCCCCCGCGTGCCCCCACAAAATATCCCTGGTTAGGAGTTAGGACTATATTTTTTGTTAAACAAGGGATAGTTTATCTGAGTGTATAAATACGTTAAGACGTTTTTAATTGAATTCAAATTGTATTTTCAGTACTTGGCAAGAAAATGCGCAGTTCGCGGTGCTCGAGGAAAACACAATCCGGTTGTTTTCCGAGCTGACGGCGTGCCACAACGCCAACCAGAAACTTTTCGCTTCTACCCTACACAGCATACTAGAATCTATACCTTATACTGGTTAGTGTAAAATAGACACTTACATACTGGCATTAAAAACTTGTTAGTCACACTCATTTGACTAAACTTAATTATCATTAAAAAGCAAATATATCTTGCATTATAGTTTACTTTGAAATAATAGGCAGTGTATAAATAGATATAATCCGGTGTGTGCGCAGGCGCGTCGGGGCTGTCGGGGTTCACGCGCGCGCTGATCCTGCGGCTGGTGCTGTCGGGCGAGCGCGTGAGCGTGGCGCTGCGCTGGGCGGCGGGCGCGGGCGCCTGCGCGCCGCCGCCGCGCGCGCCGCCGCACCCCGCCGCCGCCGCCGCCGCGCTGCTGCTGCCGCTGCACACCTCCGTGCGCGCCGTGCTGGCCGACCACCGCCCGCCCGGTACTGTCCTCTCTCGATACAACAAAGAGGATTCGGCAAAAGTTCGTTTGTTACATCACTTAATGTAATGTATATACATAATGTGCAGCGCCCCTGCTGGAGGAAGCGAGCCGGCTGTCGAGCGGCGGCGCGGGCGCGCGCGGCGAGGGCGCCGTGCTGCGCAGCGCGTCCGACCCCGCCATCCTGTCCGTGGCCGAGGCCTGGGAGCTGTCGCTGGCGGCCGCCAGCGCCTCCAAGGACAAGCGCGTCAAGGACGTCAAGAACTCCTCGCTCAAACAGCAGAACAACAAGAAGAGACAGTCCAAGACCAACAGCGACCCCTCCACCTCGCCGCCTAATGACGGTTTGTATAGTTTGTCACTTTTGACTCAATGCTGCTTATTACATTTTTAGAAAGTCTTTTATTGCTTACTGTAGTTACAAGGAGTACTATAAAAATGTATTAAAAAAGGTCGAATATTTTATTATTAATATTTCCTAATATTTTGTTTGCAGATTTATTAGAGTCTTCGATCCGTGTAAGGGTGGATGGAATAGACGGCTTCATCCCGCCCAGCACGACGCTGGCGCAGCTGCACGCCGCCGTGCCGCACGTGTCCGGCCCGCACCTCACGCTCAACCTGTATATCAACGCTCACGGAGGCACGTATCTATTAGCCTTTTTCCTGGGAAGATTAAAAAAAGATCCGCTAGGGGCAGCACCGGTGGGGGGGGGGGTACATATGTTTTGATTTGAAAGAGAATAATATGTACATATGTTTTGAAAGAGAATAATATATATTATTTTCGGGATTGTAAGTTGCAGAGAAGTTGAAAATAAAAAATATTTTTTGTTTATTTTTCCAATTTTTTTATCAAAAAATTATTCTAAAAATTTGAAAAAAATATATGATATACTCTGTAATGTAACCTAAAGCCTCGCGTTAGTCTCACTTCTCTAGCTTAATAAGTTATTGAGATATATTGCTTAGGAAAATAGTCATGCGTTCGGTTATTTTTTCCTATATCTCAGGTTCAAAACGGAATCTGGTCGCGATGTGTACATAAATCGTATTTGTACATCAAGTAGATATTAAAACATAAGGTTCGATATAGGTTCCCATTTGGGGGCAGATTCGTTATGCTTATCCGGCTAGACCCTTTAAACAACACAATGACACATACGATAAAATTTATGAACCAACTAACCTTTCAACTAGGACATTTTTATTACCTGACACGGTTAAGCCACGACATGCAAGCCATCGTTTTAAGTCCCTGACAAGATGATCTTGTACTTTTGCAAATTTCAATTTCGCCCCAGGTACATCATCTTCTGTTAATTCCATAATAATTCTATATGTTTAACGTTGTTGTCAATAGAAAATTCAAAACATATGTACCCCCCCACCGGTGCTGCCCCTAGCGGATCTTTTTTTAATCTTCCCAGGAAAAAGGCTATGACTTGTTGAGGTTTTATTATGTATTAAAGCCTAGCTTACTAGCCTTTATCGCGGCTCCGCCTGCTTAAACTATTTACATTTTACAGTTTCGTGCCTAAAAATTGTAGCGCGATGTTTAATCTATAACCTTCCTCAAAAATTGGGCTATAAAGTTCAAATAAAAGTTGTTAAATCACACTATTAGTTACAAAATCAACACATTTTCAAAGAAAAACAAATACTTGAACTTTATTATTATAGCGTGGAGACCATAATACACAACAATAGAATCCAAAATTTAGAAACATTTTAATTTGACCAGAAATTTAATTTATTTGTATTTAATTACCCATAGTGTGTTTAAATGAAACGGGCGGACGTTTTAGAAGTAATTGTTTATGAACAGAGATGTGGAAGGGCGGCAGCAGCGGCGAGGGCGGGTCCGGGGGCGGGGGCGGGGGCGGCTACCGCAGCAACGTGGTGCTGCGCGAGTTCGGCGCGTGCGGCGGCCTGGCGCTGGTGGCGGCGCGCCTGCCGCGCCCGCACGCCGCGCCCGCGCCGCCGCCCGCGCCGCCGCTGCACCACGACCTCGACTGGGTCAAGCTGGACGACGCCTACGAGGTACGTGTACTGGAGTATCTTAATTAATATTAACAATTTAGGATAGCGATACTTGAAATATCGACATGTTGGTCTTTTCATTGTAAACTTGGCATTTCGCATAAAGTGTATTTTTAAATTATTTATGGACGTATATCTAATATTTACATTCTTTTGCTGTTGTACAAAGTCATTTTATGGTAAACCTTTTCAAGTTCAAAGCATTTATATTTATAGTGCGTATTATTTCGAGTGCTGAATGTTTGTGTGTGTGTGTGGTGGCAGGAGATGGTGGAGCTGGGTGTGACGTCGGCGGGCAGCGCGGGCTCGGGCGCGGGCGCGGCGGAGGAGGCGGGCGCGGCGGGCGTGCCGGCGCACGCGCTGCTGGCGCTGGCGCTGCTGCTGAAGCTGCCGGGCTACGCCGCCGCGCTGCTGGACGAGGGCCCGCGCGCCGTGCACCTGCTGCGCCTGCTGCTCGGCGTCGCCCACGACGAGGAAGGACGTATGTTGTCAAATACGATAATGTCCTATACTGTTGTACTCATTATATCCATACGTCTTTCGGCCCCACTCTCCTATATCACTCGTTAATTTGACTGCCTTAAAAATCTATTCATATTTTATTTGTCCTTCTACCTTCCTCTAAATCAATCTACATTTATTTCTCTTACTTTTTTTGTCACTTTCATAATTTTACAGCACGCAATGTGTACGGTTGATTTAAGGTTGAGTATTGCTTGAATGGTGCGGGCGATATAGAAAAGACGTGTGTTTCCTTCTAACTTGTTTATTGAACTAAAAGCGCTTATGACAACCAACACAATGGAATATTTTAAATAAGATATCGGGCATTTGTGCTGGTTCATTGGATGATTTATATGAAATATTACAAGAAATATGTATGTGACGCATGGCGTAGTAGTAACTGACGGAGCGTGTGCGCGCACAGGCACCATCGTGGTGAGCGGCGCGGGCGCGGGGGCGGGGGTGGGCGGCGCGGCGGGCGCGTCGCTGGGCACGCTGCCGTTCCGCGTGGCGGGCGCGCTGCTGGAGGCGGCGCCGCGCGGCGCGCCCGACGGCCGCGCGCTGCGCGCCGCGCTGCTGCGCCTGGGCGCCGTGCGCCTCGTGCTGGCCTGCCTCGCCGTCTTCACGCACCACAAGCCGCCCGGCGCACAGGTACACATTATCGAAAACTATTTTATATTTTTAACTTTACAAGGATTCTAACGATACCACGTACGTCACGAAATCGATTTAAACGTTTAGAAGTTATGGTAAAATAAAAAACTCACAAACATACATATATACATGAACACTGAAAACAATATATGTAATGTACTCCTTTTTTTGGTCATTTGGGTTAAAAAACAGAATTAATAAATGTCTACTTTCTAATTGAAATCAATACTTAATCTATGTTTTAAAACTCTCTAATTATTTCTAACAAATGAATTTATGTGTATGAGCAGAATAGTCAAAACTCGAACGGGTCAGGCAAAGAGGAGAAGTCGCAACTGTACTGGGCGAAGGGCACGGGCTTCGGCACCGGCTCCACGCAGCAGTCGTGGAACGTGGAGCAGGCGCTCGTGCGCCAGCGCATCGAGGAGGAGCACGTCACCGTGCTCATGCAGGTTGTTATTTAAGATATATCAAACGCTATGAATATGCAAGAATTAAATTATTTAAAAATATTTTATGATTTTTTAAGATACATTCGTTGTGGGAAACCATGTTAAACATAAAACTTAGATCTTGTTAAATTTTTTATTCATATTTTTTCTAACAGGTATTAGTATCGTACATGAACCCCGGTGAGAAATGGCCGCCGGAAGAGGGCTCGCAGGAGGAGGAGGAGCCCGAGGAGACGGAGGAGGGCGACGCGCATGACCTGCCGCCCGAGTTCATCGACCTGGTGACCAACAGCTCGCTCGTGCCCGCCATTTGTTCGTACTTAAGAAATGATTCGGGTAAAACATTTTTACTTCAATTGTTGACAATAATAATGAATTAATTAAAATTTAAACTAAGGCTAAGACGATATTTTTTACACGATATAGTTCGAAAATCTACACATTCTTTAACCTTTACACAAGCAAAACATGCCCGAATTAGTGCTGTCGAATTTCTTTTAATGAGGGATCTGTAAAAGGTGAAATAATTTAGGCTAACATCAGTGTAGTATCATTCATTTCTTAAGTCTTTATAGCTCTTTAAATTGAATGTTTTATATAACGGAACTCTCGATGTGCTAGCGTGACTTTTTAATATACCAAAAGTAATATAAAAGATGTTATTTTAAATAGGTATATTATAAATGTATTTGCCGTGTGGCTACGGCACTTTAGAATTTAGTCACCCCCTCTCTTCCCGTGGGTGTCGTAAGAGGCGACTAAGGGATAACAAAGTTTCACTACCACCATGGCACTACTTCGACCTTCTACAGCGTTGTTATGGGAGACTTCAACGCTAAAGTGGGAGTAACAAGACCGCGACGGATCGAGAATCGGACCACACGGATTGGGGCACAGGAATCGCAGGGGGCAGATGCTTGTCAACTTACTCGAATCGGAGGGGCTCTTTTTGATGAACTCATTTTTCCAGAAGAAGCCACAAAGGCGGTGGACATGGCAAAGCCCCGATACTGTGACGAGGAACGAGATAGATTTCACCATAGCGAATAAAAGGCATATATTCAGAGATGTCTCAGTGGTTAATAGGTTTAACACTGGCAGCGACCACCGTCTATTACGGGGCACTTTGAATATATGCTTCCGAAAAGAGCGGGCCCGCTTGATGAAATCTACTCTCCGACCTACGCTGCCCCAAATACTATGTGGCTCCGAGCAGTTCCAACTGGAACTCCAAAATCGATTCGATGGAAACTACTAGCGACGTGGACGAAATGACCGACAACGTGGTGAAGACGGTGTGTACACTGGGTCGCAGATACTTTCCGCCGACGATGTCATCGAAGCAGTCCAAACTTTCTCCCGAATCCTTGGATCTGATGCGGCAGAGACGCGAGTTGCCCGCTGCTCAAACAGCTTCGCCAGAACAGAAGGATCTTTCCAAAAGGATACGAAAATTTGTACGCCGAGACCTCCGCTGCTCAAATACGAGAGAGATCACAGCTCTTATTGAGCAGAATAGGGGGTCCAAAGTTTTCCAAAGACCTCTGGGGTTCTCCCTTCTTGCGAAGCTAAAAACAGCGGATGGCAGAACCGTTTGAGAGGTTGAGAAATTTTATGGACAGCTGTACTCGTCGAGCGCACGCAAGCCTGAGACTTGGGACACCGAAGATCCACGTGCACCATTGTTGCGCCACTATTCGGAGGACATCCCGGTCATCGAAGTAAATGAGATTAGTGCAGCGCTCGGGCAGCTTAAAAACGGAAGGCCCCGGGGGATGACGGAGTTACTACTGAGCTACTTAAAGCCGCAGGGCGACCTGCCCTAAAAGCCTTGGCGAGACTCTTTAACGCCGTCATCCACCGAGGTACCACACTGGAGGCGTGGTCCAGGATAGTGGTGGTGCTATTCTTTAAGAGAGGCGATAAGTCTCTGCTAAAAAATTACAGACCCATCTCACTTCTGAGCCACGTCTATAAGCTGTTTTCGAGGGTTGTTACGAATCGTCTCACCAGAAGACTCGACGAATTCCAACCGGATCAGGCTGGGTTTCGAAATGGCTACAGCACCGTGGACCACATTCATACTGTTCGGCAGATTATTCAAAACACAGAAGAATATATCAGCCGCTGTGTATGGCATTTGTGGACTACGAGAAAGCCTTCGACTCTATCGAGACTTGGGCTGTTCTGGATTCTCTGCAGAGATGTCATATCGACTGGCGATATATCGAGGTACTGAGATGTATGTACGACGCGGCGACGATGACCGTTCACATCCAAGACCAGAGAACAAGACCCATTTGCCTCCGGCGCGGGGTAAGACAGGGAGATGTAATACCACCGAAACTGTTTACCACTGCGCTGGAGTATGTCTTTAAGACCTTGTATTGGGGGGAACGAGGTATCAACGTCAACGGCGAATACATCTCTCACCTTCGTTTTGCCGACGATTCAAATTCAAAATATTTTATTCAGCATAAAATTATTACAATTTTTTACTGAACGTCATGAGTCTACTACCAGTTCGGAAAGAAGAAGACACTGACCTGAGAAGAACTGGCGAAAGAAACTCAGCGGGACTATTTTTTTTTTCTCTGTTTTTATATTTTTTTAAATGAAAATCGAAATGAACAATAATTCTATGGGTTGAAATAGCCTGGAGGCGATCACATCATTCCCAAGGCGTACTGTCTTCTAAAAAATCGTTAATCGAATAATATCCTTTGCTACACAAACGTTCTTTCACAATTTTCGCTCGTTAAAGTCGCTCAACGTGCAATGGAACGGGCTATGCTTGGGGTTTCTCTCAAAGATAGAATTAGAAATGAGACTATTCGCTAGAGAACGAAAGTAACCGACATAGCCCACAGAATTAGCAAGTTGAAGTGGCAGTGGGCTGGTCATCTGAGTCGCAGGACCGATGGCCGTTGGAGCAGACGTGTCCTGGAGTGGAGACCGCGTCTTGACAAACGCAGTGTAGGACGTCCTTCGACCCGCTGGACCGACGATCTGCGTAAGTTTGCCGGTGTAGGCTGGATGAGGACTGCTTAAAATCGAGATGTCTGGCGCGAACTTGGGGAGGCCTATGTCCAGCAGTGGACTGCAATAGGCTGAACTGACTGACTGAAATGTATTTTAACTGCGCTGCGTTAGTATGTCGTAATTATTATAAATAGTAAGGTAAGCCTGGATAATAGATATATTTGTATTCAGTGCTGGACATGTCGCGGCACATCCCGCTGTACGTGTGCGTGCTGCGCTGCGTGCGGGCGCTGCGCGCGCTGCGCTGCCGCCGCCTGGCGCCCGCGCTGCGCCCGCTGCCGCGCCTGCTGGCCAGCATGAGCCGCACCACCAACTCCTACGCCACCAAGCTCAGGTACACATCCTCTCTTCTAATTGACTCTCTGTATCTTTGAAAGAGCATTGAAAGATTACGAAAGACATGCGAGGTCCATTGTCGCGGACTTGGCCAGCGGAATATATTGTTAAATATTCTTCGCAATTTATTTTGAATTTGAATTTGGAGTAACTAATAGAAGTGTTATTTTTTTATTATTAAAATGAATGTTTCGAAGTTAACTACATGAAATAACAATGTGATGTGTTGCAGGATGAGCAAGAAAAATATATTCGGAAAGATGACTTACAGCCAAAGATTTAGTTCATCGAGCAACTCGGAACTATCAGAAGAAGACGAGGGTCTGGCGCTGCTCATTGCCGATATTCAGGTAAATTTTATTTTGTAACCAGGGATTTACTATCGATTGGCTTGTGTGAGTCCCTAAGCTTGATTTGATTAAAAACATAAAAGGTAAATGACTAAACACAATCAAAATATATAAAAGGTTAGAATCGCGAACAGAATGAGGAAATACAGAAGACTGTACATTTGAAAAATGTTTTTTGGTTTAATGAATACACATTTGCAATAACGCAGGCGACGTCCGCCCTGATGTGCCGTGCGGAGGGCGAGGCGGAGGCGGCGGGCGGCGCGCGGCCGCGCGGCGCCACGCGCGAGGCTCGCTACCTCGACCTCATGCGCACCATGCAGTTCGGTGAGTTTGACAAGCTTATAATCCGGTAAACCGTATAGTATACGTATATATTTTGTGATATTATGTGAATCGTTCATACGATATGGTTTATTTATGAGATTTTCGATATAAATGAATGTGTTTTTTTACGTACATTAAAAATCTACGTCTTGTCTCTCGGTCTGCTTTCTCATCGAGTTAAGCCAGATAAGAGGAGATATTGTAGTGAGCAAGTATATAATGTGCACTTTTTATTTCCGTCACTCGTAAAAGTCCGATGAGGCGATGTTTCGACACGTTTCGACCGGCAAGAGTTGTGGTGCTGTTGGTATTGACTGTGACGTGCGTGCGTGTGTGTGTGCAGAGACGTTCGAGATGATGGCGGAGAACGCGGAGGGCGGGTTCCGCTTCACGGTGCCGTACCACTTCGAGGGCTCGGTGCGCGCGGCGGGCGAGCGCGCGCACCCGGCGCGCATGAAGCGCCTGGCGCAGGAGGCCGCCACGCTCGCCACCTCGCTGCCGCTCTCCTACTCCTCCTCCGTCTTCGTGCGCACCGACACCGACCGCCTCGACGTCATGAAGGTACTTACTACCCCCACGTTTGCCTATTCAGAGTATTTGTGACGATTACGGGTCGATTGTCAAAACGAAAAGAACAATTTAATTGAAATGTTGTACGCGGACAGGTGCTGATCACGGGCCCGTCGGACACGCCGTACGCCAACGGCTGCTTCATCCTGGACGTGTACTTCCCGGCGGAGTACCCCGCCGTGCCCATGCTCATCAACCTGGAGACCACGGGCCGCCATTCCGTGCGCTTCAACCCCAACCTGTACAACGACGGCAAGGTGTGCCTCTCCGTGCTCAACACGTGGCACGGCCGGCCCGAGGAGAAGTGGAACGCGCACACGTCCAGCTTCCTGCAGGTGCTGGTGTCCATCCAGTCGCTGATCCTGGTGCCGGAGCCGTACTTCAACGAGCCGGGCTACGAGCGCAGCCGCGGCACGCGCGTGGGCAACAGCGCCAGCCTCGAGTACAACTCCAACATCTACCAGGCCTGCGTGCGCTGGGCCATGCTCGACCACCTGCGCGCGCCCGAGCCCTGCTTCAAGGAGGTGCGCGCGCACGATATACTTCTCCCTTTTTGTTGTCAAAACATGCTTGTTATGTATAAGAGTCATTTAAAAGTATGTCAATTTATATGACATTAGAAGAAAGTAACATAACATTCACTGTATTGGAAATTAGTACTTTCTTAAAAAAGAGTTTGTATTGTAAAGAAAGTTAAAGAGTAAGAAGAATTATCTCAAATTTACACCTAGTTAATATAAAATATGCCGTGAATCAGGGGAGGTAATTGAACCAACTGCTAACAATGCATAATTCAACTATTTATTTAAAAAATAATATAACATGTTTTGATGTCGTATGTGTATTGTATACAAGTTGTAAATACGATTTGGTCTCATCCAGGTGATCCAAACGCACTTCTGGATGAAGCGCAACGAGATAATGCAAACGGTGGCCAACTGGATCACCGAGCTCGAGGGGCAGAGCGGCGACGAGCGCACGCAGCGCAGCATACAGCACAACCTCATGGCGCTCAAGGTATGCGGCTTCGAGTGTAGCCTTTAGAAATAATCTACTAAGACATTGTAATTAGCCCTTTTTAATGTCCCACTGCTGGGCACGAGTCTCTATTCAATACGAGAGGGATAAGGCCATAGTCCACTTGCTAGGTTTTTCTAAGACATGCAGGTTTCGTCACGATGTTTTCCTTCACCGTAAGACAAGTGGTGATCATGTTAGAAAATGATTCGCACGTGAAAACATCAGAGGTGCGAGACACGGACTTGAACCCGCATCACTCGGTTATCCAAGCGAGCGCGTTACCACTGGGCCAAGACATTGATTCACGCTAATTGACATTTTGACATTTTAGGGCTTTGTACCTTTACTGTAGGTATTTACATTTATTAATTTATATATCTATATGAGGGTCAAGAAACAACTAAGAATCTAATTTCACGTCTCTTCATTCTGCGTGCTACAGAATGACTGAAAGTACTTAATAATAATGAACACATTACACTGTACTATCTGTACTATCTGTTACCAAATATGGATACAAATTACAATAGGTATGTGCACACGGCACAGTATACCCCACTTCAAAAAAATAAATAGTTACTAGTACATTACACATTAAGGAAAAAAAACAATGAAAAAGTGTCGTACAAACACAAAATACTGTCATAAAATTTTCAAAATTATTACATTCGTTAAACATAATTTAACAATAGATATATAAAAATAATGTAACTATATATATAAAAAAATTTTAAAAAATAATCTGTCATCAATAATCATAGTATCTAAATTCGATAACAAAACCCTATTTTAAGTATTTTGTCCGTCCATGTCTCTGTATTAGTGAATTGTAATAGGTAGATTGGAAATTGTAAGCGTGTGTATTTCTATTGCTGCTACAACAACAAGTAATAAAAGAAACCAACATGACGAATTTTAAAATGGCTATTGTGAAAATAAAAAAAAACTATTAATTCAGTGTTACATTGGAATCCTTCGTATGCGCATCTGATTCACGCTTTTTTTACTATCTGGCCAATTTACTATAATATACTAAATTAGGTAAATTATTCTATTGTTACAGAGGCATTATGTCAAGCTGCAGGAGGAACTAGCGAAGCTGCCGGTGCCGCCCGGCCTCGAGGACCTGGACGAGCCCTTCCAGCTGCCGCCCGCGCCCCCCTCGCCGCCCGCGCCCCCCGCGCCCCCCGCCGCCGCGCCCGCGCCCCCCGCCGCGCCCGCCGCCCCCGCGCAGCCCTCCGCCGACGAGATAGACCACGACATGGAGAAGATCGTCCTGCAGGTCCTCGACTGAGCGCCGCGGCAGCCTCGCGGCTCCTGTACATAGCTCCGCCTCCGCCTCGTACTGCTTGTTTTTGTTACAGAATTACACTTTTTATAAATACTTTTATTAGATGTATACTATTTAATAGAACCTCTGTTTAGTTTAATGTATTGTGATACTACGACGGGCTCGCGACCCAGTAAGGTATATGTTAGCGTCGCCGGCGCGGTGACGGCGGAGGACGGCGGCGGAGGCTTCCACAGCGAAAATAGACTCCCAGCATGACGCTTTCTGTGGCTGCACTCTACGTCAGATTATATATATGCATTATCGTACGAGTGAAGTGCATTTCAAGGAAAGTGCATCGGATAAGCACGATTTCTGTACTGTATTATGACTTGAGCCTATATTATAATCTCTGTATGAGTTAGCCCTTCGCAATGTGTATTATTGTATAACAAATAGGGCGGGCACGGTGTTTGCGAAGTGACGTAGATCGCGGGCCGGCGCGTGCGCACCGCCCTCGCGTCTGCGCGTCACGCCTAAGCGATGTCTAACTGTATGTAAATTAAATTATAATTTAATGTATATAGACTAATTGCGTTTCAATTATTGTATTTAATAAGTATCGCGATAGTGCGAGTGCGACGATCGGACGTCGCGGTTGTATATAACAATCGGCTCAGTAGTCCCTCACTGTACTGCCGTTGTCAGATGACTTTGTAGGACATTCACATGTTATATATCTGACAAATTCGGGATGTAAATAAAAATTTATGTTATTGCATTTTTTGTTGTTTTCTTTTTTTAATTTCTTTTAAAATATTTACAAGGAGAGGCAAAGACACTCCTTTTCTTTATCAATAATACTAAATATACCTTTTCTGCTCTATTAAACTTTATTTAATTTTGATAACTTTTTTATTCTACAAATCAATAAATGTTGCGCATTTAATACAATGCATTATTAGAACATATCTGAAATTGAGTGTACTTAGCCATTTTAAAATTTTAAAACGTTACCTTTGTAAGTAAAGTGTAAACACTACCAATATAGGTATTAAGATGTCTGCATGGTAGAATGTAATGGAACTATGTATATGTGTTAGGTAATTTGAATAAATTTCGATGTGGAATGTGTAAATTTGAGAACAATAATATAAAGGATAAAGATAAGGAAAATGATAACAACTGCACATACTTATATACCTTTTTATTGTAAATATATTTACACATTGTTCATATAAAATCCACGTACACTAAATATTATGACAATTTATCCATAACGTCATTTTAATATCTGAAATAAATAATTATTTATTCATTCGAGACTCGTTGATTTTCACCGGATATTTACTTTTATTTTATTGCACCTTATTATAAACTAGGAAATTATAACAATCAAGTCTCAACCGGCTACAATATGAGGTTACAGCAATGATGTACTGGAAATTCTGACGTCATGAAACCGATCGAGAACAGTAAAGTGACGCTAGAGGCCTCTGTGGCTCGATATTAACTAAACTATAACCGATGACCTAACATTGAATTTCCATCACAGATGGAGCTAACTAATTGTGACATACAATATTTATTTACACATATTCTCTATCTATATATCTACAGAACTACGATAGGAAGTAATCTATTGGTAATGATCGTAGTGCAGTTAACAGTTTTGCATAATATGTATGGCACCACGGTTTACTTCAAAGGAGCAAAGTCAATGTAAGCACTAATGAGTATCAATCCTAACTGAACTAGACTGCTACCTATGGCTCTTCTGCGCGTGTGTTTGCTTGCTTCAGTGACGTCGAGAGTGAATTGTAAATAAATATGTCGCAGCTACTTGCGCGAGGCCCAGATGTCGGCCTGCACGCTGATCTCGTTGGGGTCCAGCTGCCCCGCCTCCACGCACGCCTTGCAGCAGAATCTGTAGTGCAATAGAATAATTTACTTCTATTCTTATCAATATACCGAAATAATATGTACTTAGACTTAGTGTCTGTACTACACCTTAACACTTGAGAGGCTCAGTGCGTTTAAGGTGTTCAAGGTAAAAATTAAGAAATAAAGTCAAACTTCTTAAGACAATTGGAAAAAATATTGTCGCTGACGTGAGAGGCGAGCTTATTATACATAATTAAAAAATATATTATTTAAATTGTATAATAATAGGTAAATATATTTAGTTCCTAATGATTCAAATTAAAATGTAAGGTAATTTGGTCATTTTTGAATGTTCTAATTTGCCCTCAATTTATTTTTTTATATAGGTTACCAACATTACACAAAATTATTTTTTATAAAAAATAATCATTGTTACAATAAAAGATCATCTTATGTAAATACCTAACTACATTGTTAACAACATAGAACAGAACAAAAAAAGAAACAAAATAATCCTAATTTAATAATAATAATAAGCTAGACCAAATTGTAACAAAACATATAATTTAAAACAATAAAAATTAAATGGTTAGATAATTATTTTTGTTTTAAGGAAAAGACCAAGTAATTATATTGACTATATCGTATTGTATCAAGGACATTGTGTGATATCATGATTATTAAAAAATAAAATCGAGGGCAAACGTAACCATGATCGCTGTAAAGCATTTGAAAGGGGAACTAAAAATATAAATATTTGCGGAAATATAAGAATATAATATATATATTTATATATTTTTTATTAATTTCGATTTAATCGTATGTCTGGTACGGGGCCAAAGAAGTTTTATTTCAACAGTGGGTAAATGTAACAAGCACTCATTTTTTACGGACAATAATTCTCAAAGAAATCAAGAAGCGGGCCTGGGCAAGCGGGCTTCTTTCGGCGTTTTTATGAAAAAATATCAAATTGCGTTTCTTAGAAAATATATTTTAAGCAAAACCGTATCTGAATATAAATTTTGATTCAAATCGTTAGTGTCGTTTCCGAGATACAAGTAATTTTATATTCAGAATTTTACCGCAATTCCGAAACGTATTGCGCGCTCAATACATTTTACATGAAAATACGGAAAAAAGTATTTTTCTCAGAAATGGGACCTAGTTAAATGGATGTTTTGCTTTTGCTCAACACTCATCGCCATTTTCTTCTAAGTCGTAAGCCGTTTTTAATACAAAATCAAAAATATACCTATGTAGGTAGTAGGTACTTAGAATAATAACTTATATAAACCTATCTAGGTATATTACATTGCTCGTTCAATACTTAGTAATTACTGAGTTACTACCCTTTGCCATTTTTTTTTTTTTTTAAATATGTAAACTAGTACTGTATTTTTTTTTATGGCAATAAATGATTATTATTATTTATTATTATTAATAGTACTGACTACTGAGGATAGGAGTAGGAACAGGAGTAGAATGAAATTGTCCGAACATAAACTTTGTTTTCTTACTGTGAGTAATATGTGTGGTGGCAGAACTTGCTCTTGACGATGAGATGGCACGAGGCGAAGAACGGGTTGTCCTTGCAGCTCGGTGGGATGTACACACCTGCGGGCACGCGTTAGTGAACATAATGAATTGGTTATAATTTTAGTTATTATTGATACGAGGCGGATCAGACTACAGTGTACTACGTTGGCTAATGGCAGGTTTGCCATTTGCGGATTCCACGTTATGTCTTATGAAAACCTACTAGGTTCTCCCAGACATTCAGTTTTCTCCACATTGGTTCCTTCATCTTCATCAAAGTTGTAAACATTATAAAAGACGATTCATACATTACAATAACAGAGGTGAAATTTTCGAACACACTTCACTCCGTTTTCGTAGCGAGCGTTTCATCACAGCAGCTCGATTCAAATTTATTATTATACTAAATTATTCATATGCGACAGAAGACATTGTTAAATTACATACCTACATTTTATGTTAGCTGAGAGCCTAGCTGATCAGCTTAGATGAAGATTCCGAGGCTTTCATTTCATAATGTGTTTTATTTAGAAAGGACAAATTA
The DNA here is from genome assembly GCA_951802675.2 of Boloria euphrosyne. Lineage (NCBI taxonomy): Eukaryota > Metazoa > Arthropoda > Insecta > Lepidoptera > Nymphalidae > Boloria > Boloria euphrosyne. Next base: position 12,007,443 of record OX637888.1, read on the forward strand.
GTTAAGTGATGTAAAACCATATTATAATGTACACGATAGTTTACCTTCAACGCTGACGGCGATTGTAGAGTAGTGCGAGGAGTACGCGTTGGCGGCGTGGCAGCCGTACACGCCGCCGTCGCCGGCCTGCGCGCGCTGCACCGTCAGCCGCGCCTCTGCGGGACCACACACATACACATCGAACACAGTTATTACAGCATCATCGGCAGCATCGGTTCGCCCGAGATTGGCACATCTCATGTTTTTGTATTTGTATTGTAATTATTAATTATTTAATTTTATTAACGAATTATAACAAAAGCCTCAAAACCAACTTGCGTCTTTATCTTTAATACGCTGTATTTGCTATAGCGTCTAAGGTACGAGTGCCAGGTTCTGTTCCTATATGAACTCACTGATTTTTAATTATTTCCGCGGTTAGAGTGTACAAATACAGTAAAATAATAATGAGTGTTATTAAAACCAGAAGGAATAGTTTTCGCACAAAATCGACTCTATGTCAACCAGAAGTGCTGAGATAAAATTACCGTTAAGTAAACTTTTAACCACTGACGTGATTAATAAGAAGTTTATAAGTTAAAGCGGGTTGCTCCTGGAACTATCTATTCGGTTAGCAGGAATTTAAGAAACACACATGGAGGTAGCTCACTTCGGTGGGTGGCGTGTTATGCTGGTTGCTTCAGTTATATTTCTGAAAGCAGTGTGGATTGTGGTGCAATACCTTAACTGTGTGTAGTATTTGGCTGCTGTCGGGGCGTCATGGTTGAATGCTTATTGCTTAATTGACGCTGGCGGCACATTAAGGATTTTTCGGGTTTTAGTGGGTAGGTGGCTTTTTAGGTACGTAAGCCATACATAACCACCTGTTTTCTACAGGTCGTATACGTAAATGCTTCCCAATAAAACAAGTATACTGGTCTTGTCGGTGAGTCCTAAACATAACCTAGTTGTATGCGGATTGTATGCCTAAATGCATTGTCCAATGTCAAAAACGCACGCAGTGCACGAGTGTCTCACCGGTGGCGGAGATGCGGTCGTCGTCGCGCAGCGGCACGCCGTCCTTGGTCCAGTGCACGCGCGGCGGCGGGTAGCCGTCCACGTCGCACGGCAGGTTGATCTCCGCGCCCGCCGCCACGCGCGCGCTCTCGCCCGCCAGCCGCGTGCTCACCGGCACTGCAACGGGCGCATGCCAACAATGCTGTAGTGACGTCATACACGCGTCTACTACTTATCTTTAGTGTCTGTTAAGACCTCACGGTATTTTCTTAAGCAAGTAAATTCAATATTTTATATACGAAAATTTATAAAAGGTACAAAAATGGCTATAGAGCGTTTATTTAATAGTGTTGATTCCATACACTGCATAATTTTGTTAAAAAATCAATGGAAATAACAACGATTGTAATTTGCATTTACAAACAACATGTAAAAGACATGCAAAACAACACTCAGATAAAATAATAAGTTTTTTTTTAGTAGGTATATAATAAAGTAGGTTTGTCTTCACGAAGAATTAAGAAAAACAAGTGTGAATCTTATGCTCTCACACTACGTACCGTGTATAAAGAAGACCATATAAATTAAAAAATAACATGGAAGAAGTAACTTAAACTATCAGCAAGCAAGAGGTCATGCACCAAAACCAACATGCAAAATGAATAACTGAAGTATTATATAAAATTGTGAAGGAGCTGTACCAAGGTACAGTCTTACCGGTGTAGACAGGTATGTCAGTCCTGAACTCCGGCGTGGTCGCAACAGTGAGGGGTTCCCCGGGTGTCGTTTTCGTTTCTTCCCTTGATACTGAGAATGTGTCTGTACTTTCGGAATCATCTGCGCCGTAGGCTTGGACTATGACGGACCATTCCGCCGGCATTTCGATTCCATTGTACGCCTGGCATATGTACTCCCCTTCTGTTTCGTGGGTCAGTTTGCGTATTTGCAGCACATTGTCGCGCGCCTCGTAGAGCGAGCTGAAGTAGGGCACCAAGGGTCCGTTGCGGCCCTTGTACCAGTATATGGAGGGCGGAGGGTAGCCGTAGGAGAGGCAGCGCACGCTCAGCGGCTGGCCCAGCTCGCCCCTCACCACCTTGTTGGGCTCGCCCGCTATGCCCGCAGGGCTTTCCTCAGGATCTAACCATCCCCTTTGTTAGTACTACACTCTACGGTTTGTGAATGTTCGCAATGGATTTTATTAAAGTGGCCTTGGTTTGATACATAATGAAAATATATGGCTGGTATTTTTATTTGATAACCCTATGAACCATTGTTAGATACATGTAGGGCGAAAACGAAGTAATGGTGAAAACTAATTTAATATTTTGTGTAAAGGCTAAAGGAAGTTACATCAATGATTATTTAAGTGATATAGACGTGGGATTACTGAAACAATTTTTTCATAACTTTTAGTAAACCTACGTGTAATTAAAAAAAAAATGATAACATTTACTTCTAGTTCTTCGACATTTAAGAACATTCACAAACACATCTACAAGCTATTATGTAAATGAAAGTGCCAGATTTTATAATATGTTTGGATTTTCTTTTATAAAATTGATATTTGTGATCAAAACAAATTGTTTTAAGTAATAATAAATGAAAACTAATGTATTTTATTACGGATTAAGTTTATTACGAAAAATCCAAATTTATTATTGATAAATTAACTACTGTTAATAAAAACAACCTGTGAAACGTGCGTCTGCGCAGAGCAGGGCGCACGCCGCGAGCACTGAAAGCCGGAACATCGTAGCGACGATTGTAAGCAACAGCGAGCACTGCCACCGACACTGACTCGACACTCAATCGCGACTGAGACTGACTGTTACTAAAACTAAGCACCGCGCAGGGATTTCCAAACGTTTTTAATTCACGGCCCGTAAAAGCTTAGAAAATATTTTTTTAAAGATAACAATTTCATCCGTTTCTTGTAAAATGTAGAGGATTTTATTAGCGATCCTATGTTTGATAACTGCTGGTATTATCATCGGGACGCCGCGCCGCCGGCCGGGCCCGAGGGGCGTTAATACTAACGTTGCTTAGATAAAAGACTGTTGACTGCAAATTTTGCGGACATCCGATGACAAAGTGATATTACAAAACAACAAATGCCTATCAGTGTACGACTTTGTAACGTTTTTGCTGCCGCATATTTTGTAAATGAATTGTAACGAATTCTCTTAAAGATATGTCATATATTCAAAGTAAAGAATCATATTGTAGCCTTTCCCGAACCAAATTCTTTCGCCCCTCCGCCCGTCTTGCACGCGTCTCATTATTTTGTTGTGGAGTTATGTTAAAACTATGATGTCTCGTAAGATATTCATTGAGAGAGATAAAAATGATGCTAAGAGCAATTTTGTTCAAAATTAAATACTTGTGATAAGTAACTTATTTATTTAGGTAAGGATTAATATCATGTCTATGCAAACACATACGCAAATAATGCATTGTCTTAAAACAAATTTGATTACCATAAAAAAAGTTAAAGCGGGTCAACTTTAAAAGTTAGACATATGCTATCGCGGACTTTTTTTTTAGAACTTTTAAAGGGGAACAATTCCGTGATACATGATTTTTGCATAACTTCAACCGTTTACGCAGCGCACGCAACGGAAGCTCTCAAAAGGAATACTTTTGCCCCATTTTTGCAACAGTTTTCATTGGTGCCCCGCTCCTATTGATCGTAGAGGGATGTAATATAGCCTATAGCCTTCCTCGATAAACGTACTATCCAACACAAAAAGAATTTTTCAAATCGAATCAGTAGTTCCTGAGACTAGCGCGTTCAAACAAACAAACAAACAAACAAACAAACTGTTCAGCTTTATAAATAGTACATAGAAGACTAGCAATTCCCGTCCACGTTCTAATCACTATAAAAATAGGAATTGGTAATAGGACGTTAAAAATTCTTCAGAATTTTCAAATAATTCTTCGCTTCTTGTAAGAGCTTTAGTTAAACAGTAGGCAAGACGGTGCGGGGTAGGGGCGGCGATTGCATCAAGCGAAACGGCACTTGCATTTTATTCTCGCGTATTTTTTGCGACATTTTAGCCAATGTATACAAAATAAATTAAAATACTTGACAAATTATGTATACTAAAACCTTCCTCGAGAACAACTCTTTCCATCGGTGAAAACAGCATGAAAATCGGTGCAGTAGTTTTTGAGTTTTGCGCGAACAGACAGACAGACATTCGCGCCGGAGGACTTTGTTTTATAATATCTATAGAAAGATGCAGTTTTAAATGTATTCACTTGACACTTCCTACTTCAATCTCTTAAACGTGAAACAACGTTATCACTAAAGGTTATCAACATTTGTTTACAAGCCATCATAGTGCAAATCCTATTTGCTCATAAATAACTTATGATCTAATGAGATCATTCTGGAAACTATTACTGGTATCGTAGTAAAATAACTTAGAAAAAGTTAAACGCAAAAACTTCTGAATGACACCGCAATTTGTTGTTATTTCGTATTGTCGCTTTAAAAGCTCATTAAATGTATACGAGTACCGCTAGTACGCTAAATTATAGATAATATATCAAGTGACGATTTGTGCACATTTCCGTTACGACCGTCGCTTGTCTGTTATCAAATGAAAATTGTGTCAGGGAGATAGACTGGCAAGTGAATGTCGAAATATTCGTGTGGACCAGATGTACATCTCCATTACAGATAATATCGATACACGGTACACCATACGTACACCGAGTTACATCGATAGCGTGTTAGGCTTTCAGTGAACGCTTCTTTGGTGAGAGTTAATTAAAACCTGGTTAGAATAAGTTGGAAAGGATTTCAAGTTAGAATCAAAGAACAGAACAGACAAACAGAAAGATAAAAGAACAAAAAGGAACTCTCTAATATCTACTTCAAAACAAGTGTTTCACGCATAAATTAGCAGTGCATTTTAATAAATTAGATGAAACTGAGGCATGCTTGCTTTAAATTTCAAGGTCTATTAAAATGCACAGCCGATGCCCGTCACCGCTAGCCCCGTAGACGAGAACCCTTGCCAGCTCGAGAAGGAGCCCGTGGGGAGCCGCACTTACCGCCGACCTCGAGGCGTATCTCCTGCGTGGCGCTGCCGAGCTCGTTAGTGCCCACGCAGATGTAGACGCCGGAGTCGTTGCGGTACAGCGACACGATCTCCAGCGAGCCGTCCGTCAGCAGCCGGTAGCGGCCCATATCGCTTTCGATCTGGGACAGGCGTTACATTCTCATTGGCGCATTATGTGGAACGAAATAACTAATTATACAAATGTAACTAAAATCTACAGTTACGCTAGATTTTATCGTTTGTACGTCGTATTTAAAATAAATATAGGTATAGAATGGCTTCATGTTTATTCAAGTTATCATGGCGGCTCACCGTGATGGCGCCCCAGCGCCAGGTGATGGTGGGCGGCGGGTTGCCGTGGAAGAGGCAGCGCAGGCGCGCCGCGCCGCCCTCCGCCGCGCGCACCTCGGGCGCCGCGTCCGCCGCCGCCGCGCTCGGCGCCTGCGGCAGTTCTGCGCACACTCGGGGTTATTAATTACATGTATTTGTGCTTGTTATACTTGAAACAATCAGGTACTTACATAGTTAATTTATATTAAAATAAGTGTTTCATTCGCTATCGTTGCCTACCATTAATAAAGTATATTAGATTATAATAAGAACTGGTTGTTCCTTCGAACGTCGATTATTAAAAAGGCATAGTTATTGCCACGTGATGACGAATTCCTTTCACTTACACTAACTAGTTTAAGTATAAGCAGATATTTTGACAATCGTAATATTAGTTTTCAGTTAAATGACTAATTTATAAGATTGGCCTGTTTCTTTGTTTTCATAAAGTAACGTTTAGTTCAACAACGAATAACCACTTTTAGGTTGATAAATATCTATCCAATAACTACTATAATATAAAAATGAACACGGACAAACCAGACAACGGCTTAAATGAGATCAACATCGAGTTAGGTAATAAAATCTAAAAATGAAAGAGTAAGGACTGTAAAAATCGGTTTCAATTTGCCACTGCAGGGTGGATCTATGTTTGACATAAGAATGAAAGAAAAAATAAAAATGTTTTACTAGGGAAATTATAAATAGGGTAGTAATTTGTCTCAGTACCGGAGTTGGCGGCGGCGGCGGCGGCGGGCGCCAGGCACAGGTACCGGCAGCCGCGCGCGCAGCACTTGCCCACGCCCAGGCAGTCCGCGTCATCCTTGCACTCGTGCTGGTTGCACAGCTCCGCGCCGCCCGCGCCCGCGGCGCCCTCGCCGCTCTCCGCCGGGCACGAGCCGGACTTGTTCGCTGTGTTGCATAAGACATCGTCACGACATGCTCCATTTTATATTTAAACAAAGGATTCATTAATTTAGTTATAAAAAATAAATTAAAGTCAAGCACAGCAAAAATTACACAGATAATAACATGTATGTGGAAAACAGATTAAGTTAACAAAACAAAAACAAAGGTATAAAATAAGATTAAAAACAAAAGCTTTTTATGACAAAAAGTATTTAAATGTCCTTACCGATCCTGCACTCAGTAGTGTACCGCACTTCCAAGGTGATGGCGTCGCGGTAGGGCGACGTTACGCAGCGCTCGCCGGCCGCGCACACCGTGTCCGCGCACGGGTGCTCGACACACGTGCATCTGTTTAACAACATTATATTATAAAATATTTTTTGTTTAAAAAGTTTAAATTACTAACTCAATACCATTTTTAATATAAAGTATAACCGCGTTACTAATATTAATAAATCATGTGTGAATAATAAATTTTCTAAAAATCAAATCTGCTACTGACAAATATGCGCGCGCGCACACACAAACAGGCAACATTCCGTCCTCGCGTCACTCACAAACTCAAATCAAAATCAATTGGATACGACCAAGCATATTCATAGCATCATGGTCAGAGCACGGACCTCTCGCAGCCGTCGGGGCCGGTGGCGCGGCGCACGCCGTAGTTGCACACGAGGGCGTCGCACTCGCGGCGCAGCGGCGCGCAGTCCACGTGCACGGGCACGCAGGCGCAGCGCTCGCAGCCCGCCGCCGTGCGCTGCCGCTGCACGCCGTACTCGCAGCGCAGCGCCGCGCACTCCGCCGCGAAGCGCTCGCACTCCGGCAACACCTCGTTGGACTCCTCCTCTGTGGGATACCACGGTTCGTATCTCACCATTGCCGTGACTTCGCATGGTAATGGAAAACGTTATAACACAAATATTCTTAAAAACTGGAGACATGTAAATTGTAATACGTCTTTATAGGATTGGAAAATATCAGTCGTCTTCATGCATTGATTTAAAATTAATATTAAAATAATGTACAAGAAATTAGTGTAAAAAAGAAATAGACAAGCAAGCTGTGCTATAAAGCGATAAGCGGAGTGCAACGTCGATTCGTTTTACTTTGTGTGTATGATTCATTAGATTATACTAATAAAACATAGGTGTGACATTGAGCGCGCGAACAACACAAAAAGTCGACGTAATCCGGCACAAGGCCAGCGCGAGTACCGGCAGGGCGCGCGCGCAGACACAGCGCGGCGCAGGCGGCGTACGACGCGAAGTTGTTGGCGTTGCCGCCGCAGCCGTGGAACACGAAGGGCAGGCAGTCAGCGGCCGCCGCGCTGTAGTACCAGCGCCGCTGCGCGCCGGTCGCCTCGACGGCCGCGCCGCCGGCCGCGCCGCCGCACGCCTCGCCCGGCGCCGCCGCCGCCAGGCACGCCGGCGCTGCCGCCATACCACTCGCACTCCAGTCTCCACCCAACTCGTATGTAGCCGTATTGGCTTCATTTTATTGTACCGAGCCCACTTCGTATTTTATATTTATAGTAGAAGATTTCGATTGAGATTCGAAATAAGTTAATTTTGCAGTACAGCCCAGTTGGTTGTAGTATCGTAATCAAAGCTCTCAGATATGCACTTATGCTATGTTAGCAACTATCTACTATTACTTATAACTATCCACTGTTATTAAGATATAAAGTGCGAAAGCTGATTGCAAAGGCAGGGATGCCCGGTCGAGTGATTACAAATCAAGATAATGTATGTATGAAGATATAAATTGTTTTTTTTTACAACGGATATCCCTACGTTTTAGAAGAAAGTTAGAAATTGAAATAAAATTAAATGAATTTTAGTAAAAGTGTGAAAATAATCATGTTTGAGATCGAACCTGGTCCCGTGTCTCCGCAAATCTGCTGGCACTCAGCTTCCGAGGAGAAACGGTTGGGGCCGCCGAGACAGCCGCCGTACGCGTACTGCCGGCAGCGCCCGCTCGACGCGTCCCAGTAGTATTTGGGGATGGCGAACAGGCACGGCCCGGGGTCCAGCGCGGCCCGGCACACGTCTGGGGTAAACGTTGTTGTTATAATTTACGCATGAGTTTTGTATTAGGAATTAACAAATCGGTCGAGATGTCTGAGCTCGTCCGTGTGGCGGTGGCACTGACCCAGCCCGCGGAAGGCGCCGCAGCGGCGCTCGCACTCCTCCTCGCTGCGGTAGTTGTTGGCGCGGCGGCAGGCGCCGCTGTCCGTGCGCCGACACGTCCGCGTCGCCTCGTCGTAGTAGAAGGCCGCCACGTTGTCGCCGCACGGCGCCAGCGACGCCGGCGTCGCGCACTCGCCGCCCGCCTGCTGCACACACCCTCGACACATTAGTAATGGATGAACGTGATAATGCTTACGATTGTATCCAAATTGAGGGTTAAAAGAAACTTGTACTTGCATGCGCAAATATTTGCGCACTATAATATCTCCTGTGCACATCTGTGTACGTATGATTAGCCACCAAGACCGAGAATTAAAGTATATCAATATTATAATGTACTTTTTAGAACGTTTTAAATTCGTAAATCTAATCAAGAAAGAAGGGCTATATGTTCTACGAGCAATAAGCGGGGACTATCTAAAGGGTTACTTTCCCCTTTTTGGTTTCTATTCGTCATCAAACTAAAATATAGATACGTATGAAGATTCTATATTGAGTCTAGACTCACTATTTCGTGTGTAGTGGTGTCGGGAGCGCTCGTCGTTGGAGCAGTCGCTAGAGCGAAAGCAACTGTAGTAGTCGATTGTTTCATACAGCGGCTTTCACACATTTCACGAGTGTCAAATCTGTTGAAGAAAATTATGAAGATGTCGTTAAAAAAGGACAGTAAGTAAGTTCTTTTAGAATATGACTAAAATCGAAAGTATGTATTCAATTTTAATAAAAACAGAGAACACGATCGCATGATGTCTTAGTGCTGCTTGTCCAAATTACATTGTTTTACACGGTGTAAAACAGATGCGACACCTGATAATAATCGGTAGCATAGGACATGAGCACTTATTACGTCACAATTCTGTCTCGCTTTTTTTTTCAGTGAGTTTTTAATATTGTTGGAAATAGTCGTTTAATCGTTTTATTGATTATACACCTTCAATATAGATATATAGATTAATATACCGGCCTCATGCTTAGCGCCTCTTAGGGAGAAAAATAATCAATTTAGGATATAGGTACACATGTCTACCTATTGTCGTTGCCGTTGCAGCCGCCGTACACGAAGGTCTCGCAGGCGCCGCGCGCCGCGTTGTAGTACCACATGTAGAAGCTGGCGAGGCAGTTGCCGGTCTCCGGGGGCTGCGCGCAGGGGTCCGCAGGGCTCGCCACTGCGGTGTCATGAATACAATGTTGGCAAGGCAAATTTTGAAGGCAAATGACAGCAACCTTATAAGTATCACATAATATGAGATATAATTTCGGAAGATTGTGTACTCTTCACACTGTAACGGTTGAACAGATTCAAGTAACAGATTTAAATAAGTAGGAATAGAGGTGGCTTAAATTATACTGCCAAATCCGGCTTTACTAAGCCTTGCCAAAAGTAGTAGTTACTAATGAAATTTTTTCTTCGTTTATCTACCAGTAATATCTCAGAAACCCTGGTAAGAGTATAGAATTTCTATGTATGAACTACGTCATATATAAATTATTTTTAACAAAAAAACAAAAACCGACTTCCAAACTTAATAAATCTAAACTAAAAAGTAGAAAATAATACTTTTAAGGACTTTGTTAATTTTGGAGTCGGTGCCAGCCAGGTATTTTGATTATGTTTACAAATTGATAGATTCATATTGGATAGATTAATCAAATATGTATCTATTTAGGGTTATTTTGCTTTGGCTGGCACCGACTTCAAAATTAACAAAGTCCTTAAAAATATTATTTTCTACTTTTTAGTTTAGATTTATTAAGTTTGGAAGTCGGTTTTTGCTTTTTTGTTAAAAATAATTTATTTTTAAATTTTTAGCGGAAAGTAGATTTATACGTACTGTGTTAATGACTATAAAAATTTCCTTCTATTATGAGGTAAACCTTATAGCCTGAAAGTATACAACTATCGGTCCATAATTGCGTATTATTTTGAAAAAAAATTCTTTAAACTGCTAACCGTTGAGGAGTTGTACCTTCCATCATCAGTTACGGTACGTGACTCAAATATCCATATAGCCTATAAAAGATTCGGCCCAGCATCGTTAATTTGCTCCTAAGAATTGAAGAGTTACGATACTTTGTCATGGATCCCATCATCAGAACCTTACCAAACTCTCATCAAACTACCCTTGAAGTATATCCTTTCCATTAAAAAAAGAATCATCGAAATCGGTTGGCGTGATATTGAGTTATTCGTCCATTTGTCGCGCAAAATACTTAATGCAAATTTGAGACTTTTATGGTTTTCTCATGGATGCCATTGTCAGAACTGGAAAATATTAAAATGGGACCACATGGGAACCACTACCTTTCAAATAAAAAAAAATCATCAAAATCGGTTCACCCAGTTCAAAGTTATGAGCTAACAAACATTAATAAAAAAATACAGACGAATTGATAACCTCCTCCTTTTGGAAGTCGGTTGAAAATTTGAGGATAAATAAGATGCAAGTAAGCAAACAGATCAACAAGCATACCAATCTCGGGCTTGCACACTTGTTCACACTCTGCGACAGATGAGAACCGGTTGGGTCCGCCGTGGCAGCCGCCGTACAGGAAGTGCTCGCAGCGGCGTGAGGCCGCGTCGTAGTACACCTTGGGCAGCGCGGCGCGGCACGGGCCCGCGTCCACCTCGTAGCGGCATACGTCTGCGCCCGGGGGATACCACTTGTATTACATGGCTTTGCTAGATGTCATGAGCGACTGTGCCGTTGACATGGCTTAATAAATTGTTTTTTAAAGCGGTTATTCCAGAGGTAGCCCAGAAATCATGTCAATTTTATGGTAGGAGGACACATTGAAGAAGCAAAAGAATTAATTTCATATACGAGTACTTATCTATAATTACATAATGAATATATTATGTTTGTATACGTATCGGTAATCGGTTTAAAATAAAGGACCGCCTTCTAAATTTATGAAAGTATTTAAAACTGAATATTGACAGCTTTGAAATTATTATGCTCTGTAAAGTAAAAAGTTGTGCAATTACAACAAATAAGTAATTAAAAGACTTGACGTTTTTATACATAGAAAATTTGTAAAAACTGTACTCAGTGTAATATTGATATCGGGGGCTCGTTAGTTTAGGTCCTGAGTAGGCAAGTGCGAGGCTTACCGAGGTCCCTGAAGGCCCCGCAGGCGCGCTCGCACGCCTCGGGCGAGGCGAAGGCGCCGGCGCGGCGGCACGCGCGGCCCGCGGCGGCGTTCACGTGCGCCTTGCAGGCGCCCGACCCTGCCTCGAGGTACCACACCGTGCCCGCCTGCGTGCACTCCTCTAGCTCGGGAGATATCTCGCATTCGCTTGGTAAACGCTCCTATAAATATTATCGGATTTAGATCTATTGCATGAGAAAACCTATAAAATTAAGTGTAAAGTTTTAATTATTGATTTATGTACCGTTGCAGCTGTCGTTGTAGAGGTGGCGCTGGCCTCCGTCGGTACAGACGACTTGCATTGGCGCTCGCATTCCTCTTGTGATTCAAATCTACAAAATGATAAGGAAATTACCGACTACCACTGTAGTCAATGTGCTTAAAGCTGTTTGTGATTTCGAAATATTTACATAAATCTACTAAGTAATAAACTATTTTATAATAAAAAAAGTGTGTGTGTGTTTATATACACGCGTTAGAAGTTATACTCTTAACAAGAGTTTATTTATTTATTTAAATAAATGAACTCTTTCGCCTTATTCTAAGTTTGTAGAAAAAACTAAAATGTTGACTATAGCTAACTTCAGGGTGTCGGTTTTTCGTGACGGTGTGTGCACGCATCGTAAAAATTTACTCTCATAAGAAGTATAACTTCAAAAAAATTGTTTTCTTACAACTAATCTCAGCAACTACTAAGCAAATTTTATTTTTATATCCAGTAAGAAGAAATTGGTTATATTGGCTATTGTAAGCCCATGGTAATGCGCTCTCTTTTAAAATAGAGTGAAGCGGGTTCAAATCATGGATCTCAAACTATTGATAATTTCAATTGCGAATGAAGTGAAGGAAAACATCGTGAGGAAACTTGCATGTGTAAAAGAACCCAGCAAGCAATGTGAAGTTCGCCAACCCGCATTTGGTCAACGTGATGGATATTGCCTGGTGCCCGTCATACAAAAGCAAGGCTTATGTCCAGCAGTCGGACCTTAAAAGGGCTGATTACAGGGGCAAAAATCTCGTCGAAATTTTTCTACATTTTATGTAAGTATACGAAAGGTACCGGTTGTCGTTGCCCTCGCAGCCGCTGTACGCGAACTGGCTGCAGACGCCTCGCGCCGCGTCGAAGAACCACTGCATCAGCGACTGGTCACACGGACCCGCAGACATTGGCAGCTGACATACTGCACAACCAGCCAACATGTATTTCAATACGTAGATATATGAACAATTATTGAATGAAATCAGATGAATATTAAAAGATAGTGAATTTTTTCTAACTACTTACTTAACGTCATAACGTTAAGTAAGTAGTCCAGTAGCCCAGTGGTGAAACGCTCGCTAATGCTAATCATTTCTAACATGATTACTGATCCCCTCGTTTTTTAAAACTCCCTTTAGGGAGGCCCATGCCCAGGAACGTTAAATATTTTGAAATAATTTTAGCAATTTTTCGACTAACGATCATATTGTGAAATTACTTATATAAACGTAACTGCTCAGTTACGGTTACGTTAACAGTTTTATAACATGATCTCATGTAGATATAATATATATTAAGGTATGTAAAATATTTCATACTTGAGTTATTTGGAGACTTGCTTTCAATATTAATTTCGCCTGCACTCGGCTCTGGCTCTGGTTCGGGTTCGGGCTTGCCAGGCGCGCAGAAGTACGCGCAGTGCTCGAGGCTGGGGAAGTTGTTGCGGGTGCCGGCGCAACCACCGTACTCGAAAGTGGTACACTCTTTTCGTAATGAGTCGAAGGCCCAACGCGTCTCGAACTCCTTACATGGACCTTGGTCAATCTCCTCGGAGCAGAAGTCTGAAATTAAAATAACTATTAAAACACGGCTTTGAAGATATGGAATATGTAATTCGTGTGGCAACTCTTAATAACGCACAGAACCATCTAGTTCCATGAACACCACCAAATTCAAAAGACAAAGAACACTATAAATAAGAAGAACAGTTACCTGGTCTCAAGGTTACAGGTGCATGTTGGGATGTTGTATGTATTGTTGCTTCTGTCGGTAGTTGTGTGGATGGGTGTGTCGGTGGTTGTGTTGGGGGTTGTGTCGGGGGTTGTGTTGGGGGTTGTGTCGGAGGTTGTGTTGGGGGTCGTGTCGGTGGTTGTGTTGGGGGTTGGGTTGGAGCTAAAGTCGTGAGTTGTGTTTCGAGCTCCTCTATTTCCATACATGCATTTTCACATTCGCGTTCCGACATAAAGTTATTTTTGTTTCCTCCACATCCTCCGTAGTAGAACTGACGACACCTGAAATTATAATATTAAATTAAACAGTTACTAAAAAATATTATATTTTTTAGTAAAAAAAATAAAATAAACCGATTTTTTATATATGTTCTAAAAGCTAACCTCCTGATCGATGTATCGTAGAACCATCTCGCCGAGTAGTCAGCACATTCACCAGTTAAAGCTGGTAATGTACACATTTCTTGTTCTGTAAAGTTGATTAAAAACATGAGTGAGAGTGAAAACTTAAAAGTCATGAAATGTAATTATTACAGACCTGAAGGTTAGTAAGTATTTTACCAGGAGACTAATTTTTGAAATTGTGTTTCAAAAAAATCTTGTTTAATTTATCTCATAAAGTTTTTTTTATCCTGCTAGTCAAAAAGTTTGTCAGAAGAGTAACTCTGTAGATTCAGTTTTTTTTTTCGTGGGAGTAAGAATTTTTCTGATTGTTTAGTTACTATATTCTAATACTAATGTCCCCCGATCGATTCCGGCCACGGCGCGGCGCGCGGCGGCCGGACTCACTAAGACTAGTTAACTGCGCAGGAGATATAATAAATAATAATGCACAAGTGTGCGCGCAGACACAAGTGCGCAGAATATTCCTGTCACCCTCATACTTGGGTGTGATAAATACTATCCACGACCAGAGAGAGCCAATAGTTTTACGAGCTCTCCGAGACAATCGCCAGCTTCCCAACTCCGGGCTGTTACTAAAGCTTGCTAATTAGAAGACTCAATAACTAAACTTGACACGACCCGGGACTAGAACCCATGCGGAAGAACATGCAGAAGTACCTACATGCTAACCACTACACCACCAAGGTATTTGGTATACCTATTATATATATTTAAATGCTATTATATAATATGTTAGAAATGAATTAGTGAAAAATGCAAATTACCACCACATACTGTTATTACTATTTCTATGAACTACACGAAAAAATCATTCATCTATCACCAAGTAAAACTAAAAGTGTTATGAGGGTTTAGATAAGATATCATACACTCAATAAGCCAGTCAATGTTATGTATTCAGCCCTTTCTAACATTCCACTGTTGAGCACAGGGCTCTCTTTAATACGAGGACCCCCCTCAGTCCTGGCAATATCAGATATGCCAGACCCGGATTTGAACCCGCTTCACTCGGTCACCGAGAGCGAGAGCGTTAAATATATTGTTTAATTTCTATTCTTCATTAAATGCAGAATGATATCTTGTCTCCGACACATGCTTAGAAAATTATAAATGTTGTGATCGCATTTAAAAAAATCAGAAAAAGCCGTACAACGTATAAAATATGAGTGTTGTTTTTTTTAAAGTGCAAATTACGCATTTTTAATTAATTAATTTATTTTTTTGCGCATTAAGCGAGACTTCATTAAGTCTCGCTTCGCTCGCCCTAAAAATGCGCAATTCGTAGTGTTAGCACTATCCCACAACCTGAGCATTTTGTGGTACACTTTACTGAAAAACTATCACGCCTATAGATTTGAGCTTTAACATAGTAATTTAACTTATTTAATTAATATCTAGATGTGTTATCTGTCACAAAAATAAAATTTATAACCATTAAAAAATGAACATTAACCATTTTGTGTTCATTGGATAGAATGTTATTGTACTACTAACGCCATCTGTTAGAAAACCAAAGAGTTAACATCGCTGTTAAATACCCGTTAGAAAAACTAGGCGAGCCCTCAACAAACAAAGCTCAGCTTTTTGCTAGTTTTATCAAATGATAGTTCAAAGAGTATGTTTCTGACATGACCATTTCTCAGTTTGTGTACACAGCCCTCCCTCCGCCACCGGGCGCGACTCACCGTGCGGCGCGGGGCAAGCCTCGCTGCAAGCGCGCTCGCTGTCGAAGCGGTTGTCGTTCCCGCCACATCCCGTGTAATAGAAAGGCACGCATCTGTTCTCCGTGGGGCTGAAGGCCCACGCTGGGCGCTTCTCCGTGCAGTTGCCCGCCGCTTGTGGCAGCGCGCATGCCTCTGTGCCGTGCAAGGTTAGTGCTCCCTTATTACCATGCTTAGATCTTATCTTTAGAAATG
Source organism: Boloria euphrosyne (assembly GCA_951802675.2). Taxonomy (NCBI): domain Eukaryota; kingdom Metazoa; phylum Arthropoda; class Insecta; order Lepidoptera; family Nymphalidae; genus Boloria; species Boloria euphrosyne. The sequence goes on from OX637888.1 coordinate 12,023,400, forward strand.
TGTTTTACGAAGCATTAACATAGTCTGCTCTCTATTCAAATGACTAATGTGATGCAATTACTTTACAGACGTAATAATAATCGGATACGAATCAACTTATGTTTTTTATTGTTTTATGTTGGCGCCTACACGAGAAACGCTTAAGATCTTTGCATGTTAATAAAAGATTTTGAAGAACAGTGTCAGCTAACTACGGTCAATTCTACTGTGCAAGCCACCACCCTGTAAAAACTTTGGTTTACATAAGTAAAAAATAAAGTTAAATCTACCATTCTCATGCACCCATTACCCAGTTATTCAATATGCAATACTAGTACATATGTATGTAATCTAGATTACTGATGAGTTAAAAACCTTCAGATTTATTTTTATTATTTTGTTATTCCCAAATATGTACTTAAACGTCGGCTATAGTGTGAAGTGTGAACAGAGCGTGCAGGGGAACTCACGCAGCGGCGCGCCGGGCGGGGCGCAGCGCAGCAGGCAGGCGGCCTCGGAGCGGAAGCGGTTGGCGTTGCCGCCGCAGCCGCCCCACGTGAACTGCTCGCAGCGCCGCGCGCCGCTGAACGCCCAGCGCACGAAGTTGCCGGCGCACGGGCCCGTGTCCGCCGCCAGGCTGCACTGGTCTGCGCGACAACGACCTCTTGGCTCTTACTCATACGTTCATGTGAATTTACCCGTACGTATTTCGGGAAGTTTCAAAGAATAAACGAAGGGAAGAAGATCAAATGTTTAGTTTACTTGACATAGAATGTAAGTGGACGGAGTAGTCGAGTTTTACCGTGTGCTGAGATGAGAGCTGGTAGAGGGAAGTGTAAGAAGGAAGCACATTAGCGCGACCCCGCGTAGCGTGGGTTACACACAAGCAGAATAAATAAATAATAAATAAATATGTCGGGACATTATTACAACAGCGCCATCTAGTTCCGCAGTAAGCTACGTAACGTGCTTGTGTTACGGATACCAGATAGTTGATATACTACACATATAAATTTTAAATACATACATATTATAAATATAAACACCCATGACTGGAGTACAAACATTCGTGATTAGCAAATGAATGCCCCCAGCGGGACTCGAACCCGCGACCGCTGGCGCAGAAAGTAGGGTCACTACCAAGTACCAACTGAGCCAAACGAGTCGTCAAGCAAAAGAATTATAAAATTACACATAATATAGGTATATGGTCGACAATTAATAACCTGCAAAATTATGATTAGGTTCTTTGAGAGTAGCGTATTGCCTTTATTTTTGATCTATTGTTGTATGTTGAATACTGTACCTTCAGTCCTCTGCGGCTCGCAACGTTTCTGACAGAGTTCCCTGGACTCGAAGTTGTTGTCGTTGCCGAGACAGCCGCCGTACACGAACTGCGAACACTGCTCGCGGCTGGAGTCGTAGTACCAGCGGACGTTGTAGCCGGTACACGCCCCCTTCACTTTAGGTAACTGGCAAGCATCTGTTTAGAAGACCATAAATAATGATAAAAATTATGTTACATAGAGATATCGATACAAGATTATTAATAAATAAGTATATATTAATATCGCATAATAATAATTAGAAAAACATGATGATAAGAAGAAACAAGCAGAATAAATTTATTATTAAGAAACTTCTCATAAAACTAGGTATATCGATATTTTTTATAACTGTTTTATGTCTAGAACTAACCCTTAGGAGCAGGATGCACGCAGACGTCTTCGCACTCGGCCTGGCTGAGGAACCTGTTGCCGTTGCCCTCGCAGCCGCTGTACCAGAAGCGCGAGCATCCGCCGTACGACATGTCGTAGTACCAGTACACGGAGTAGTTGTTGCACGAACCGCGGTCGTTGGCGAGCGAACACGCCGCTGTTAATATTCGAGTGGCTTCAATCATTCGTATTCAATCGTTTAGATAAATAACAATGATAGAAGGAGTAAATAAACTTTTCTATCTGTTATACCATGATATTATGTATTCAAAAAGATATAATTTTGTAAAAAACTTAGGTACTTAGTAAGGTTGAGATAAAAGCAAATACACGTCGCAGCCAACTAGCTTAATAATCCATTAAATTAACTGCCTAGGCTCTTTACTTTTAACTAGCGCCGCGGCTTAAATGATATTCAGCCATTTGATTGAACAGCTAGGCAAATGACTTGGATCGATGACATTTAATTACTTGCCTGGCCTGTTCATTTTTGAAGTGATAACGTCTTATAAATTGGAAACCATGCAGCTCGCACGCAAAAGTTGCCTTCCGCGTCCCGTTCCGTAAGAGCCTGCGAGAGAGAACTTAAATTTCGGTGGGATTTTAAAATAATAAATTTTCAGCTCGGTAAGTTAAGGTTTTTTTTTATTTTTGGCATATATCCTGCACCTAAAATCACATATTTTATATCAGAAAGCCAAAAAGTGTCAGATATTCGTTGAAATCGACGAATGGCCTAAGCATTAGCCAGCCAGTTTATTAAATGTTGTAAGAAACGCTACGGCTGAATATCATTCAAGCCGCTAGTTTAACGGCTAAAGAGGCTAGGCAATATTAATTGAACGCCTAATTAAGCTAGTTGGCTGCGACATACATATGAGATTTTTTGTGCCTAACCTTGTCTGTTGTCGGGTACATCGGTGCAGTTGAGGAAGTTCTTGCCCTTGGCCTCGGAGACGCCGTCGGGGCAGCAGCCGTACTTGCTGGAGGAGCAGTCGCAGCCCTCGCCGCCGGGCCCGCTGGCGGGCGTGGCCTCGTCGCCGCAGCAGCCGTAGCGCGACTGCTGGCAGAGGCAGCCCTGCAGGTTGGGCCCCGTCGCCGCGGTGAAGCCGTCCGCGCAGCACCCGAACTGGTACGTGTGGCACGGGCAGCCTCGCTCGCTCGGCCCCTCCGCCGCCGTATACCTTTGAAGTATTGTTATTAAATCTATCGCTACTTGTAAGTATTAGATGTTATTAGATGGAAATCACTAGCTAATACAATACTAGTAGTATAATTTTATTGAATCTTTAATTTATATAAATTAATTTAGGTGTTTAAATATAAACAAAATATACATGTACCTATCTGGACAGCATCCGAACTGTGAGTATTGACAGCCGCAACCCTCGTTGTCGGGTCCGCGGGCTATGGTGACGTTGTCGGGGCAGCAAGCGAAGCGAGCGTATTGACAACCGCAGCCTGAGTATATAGATTTATATTAGCCAAGAAACCCTTCTAAACAATTACACAAAATAGTATGCCAGTTTAAAAAAAAAAACTAAATTTCATATCAAACATATTTTTTTTTCATTGAAGTAAAACCTCTTTAAGGTTACCTTCGAGATGTGGCCCTTCAGCTGCTTTGTAGTTATCCGGGCAGCATCCGAAGGGCGTCTGCAGGCAGCAGCCCTCGCCGTCGGGCCCGTGCGCCGGGGTCTCCCCGTCCGGACAGCAGCCGTAGGCCGAAGTGTCGCACGTCATTTCACAGCCTTCTAGGTTGAGCCCACGAGCTGAAGGAATATATGTAATAAGTAAAATTTTTGTACGCTTGTTCGTAATTAACACTAGTTCTTAATGAAAACTCTTCTTTACTATCCTTCTGTGTAGGAATTTCTTTCATAAATAAAATAATATATTAATCAAAGTTTATTCAAATGCTTCTTATTAGCAATTTTCTATCTCTTAGAAGTTTTATGAACAAGTAAGGAAAATATCGAGAGGAGGAGGATGTCTGAGAGATGTGTTTTTAAAAAGCATGTGAAGTGCATCAACCCGCACTTATCCCGAGAGGCCCAGGAGTGGGTCGTTAAAAAGTAAATAATAAGTTTAGATACGTTTGAAAAAGATTCTACAGCACTCACATGTAGACACGCCGTCAGGGCAGCAGCCAAACTCAGTGATGCTGCAGGGACATCCCTCGCCGTCGGGTCCCGTGGCGTCGGTCTCGTTGTCGTAGCAACATCCGAATTCAGAGAATTCACACCCGGACGGCTCCGTGGTCTCGGGCGGCTGTGTTGTTGTTGTTGTAACTGTTCGGTGTTGGATAATAATATAAGATAGAGAATCACTAAGTAGCTTATTAACAAGTGTAGCTCATTCGGTCATGTCATTTTTTTAAAGTCAGTTAAAACATATGAAAAAAAACATCACGTTTTGTTCTCTTTCATTTAATATTAAATTATTTACAAAATGTTACCTGTATCTGGACAGCCTTCGTTCTTAGGTCCCTTAGCTTCTGTGACATTATCTTTGCAACAGCCGTATCTGTTGGAAGAGATTAATCAATACCTGCGAATACTTTCTCTTCATTATTAGTTATTAAGGATTATTTATTGCACTACTCTATCTTCAAACCTTATATAAATTAAAATTATATTTTATATACATACACGGCGAGTATAGGTACATATTATAATGAAAAATATTGTGCTTTTTGTTGAAAAATTGAATCTCGCCATCGCCCCTAAGCATCGCTATTTCCTCGAAGGATATTGCTCGGTCGTACCTCGCGGCGGCGCAGGCGGGCGGCGGCGGCGGACAGCCCCTCTGGTCGTTGTCCTCGGCCGCCGTGCGGTTGTCGGAGCGGCAGCAGCCGAACAGCGTGCGCGCGCAGGGCGTGTGCGGGCAGCCGCGCTCGGCCGGGCCCGCCGCCGCCGACACGCCGTCCGCGCAGCAGCCGAACGTCGACTCCTGGCACGTCTCGGGGTGCGGGCAACCTGCACGTGCAGATTAGAAAGTAATAAAACTGCGAGAAATATTGACACTCAGCGGGACCCTACTTAGGGTTAATCCTGATCTCCATGTTTGGTGGAAGAGCTAATATTACTATGTTATGTTGTATATCTTCTAGGATATATAGGACAGAATAAGACGGCTAGTTCGAGTATACATTATGTACATTTTGGCATATTAGTAAATAAGCAAGAAACCAAGTATGTACTCTGTATAAAACATTTGTTGACATCGAAGAGGATTATATATAAAAACTTTGGCCTACTATGTAATTCAAAAAGCTAAATAAAAATAGTTTACACACGGTGAAGGTGGAGACGGATAAATAGTATCTGTATTAAAATAAAATATTAATATTAAAAAAATGGTAGGCCAGTAAATCATCCCAAGTACCTTCGTCGAACGGCCCAGTGGCAGGTGTGATTTTATCAGGGCAGCAACCAAATTTACTTTTAGAGCACTTGGTAGCCTTTCTAGGTTTGCAGCGACGCTTTGGCTTAACGATGGTCGTCCAGTCCCACGGTGCTGGAAATAAAACAACACACAAATGTTTTACATCAGAATATTGTAAATATGTATACTCATACTAATGATAATAATAATGTCCTCCTGACCGATTACGGCCACGGCGACCAATCTCATTCCAGACTAGGCAACGGCGCGGGAGATATTATAGTGCACAAGTGTACGCGCAAACACAAGTGCACTCTCTGTTCCTTATCACTCTCATATTCCTGTAGGACGAATGCTCGACACGAACAGTGAGAGTTAAGGCGTAGGACCGACGGCTTTACGTGCTCTCCGAGGCACGGGGGTGAAACACCGCTCTGGAACTAAAAAATCCGGGCTGTTACTGAGGCTTATGAAACAGAAAGACTCAATAACTAAACTTGGCCCAACCCGGGACTCGAACCCAGGACTTCCCGGTCTGCGACCATGTTATGCTAGCCACTACACCACCGAGGCACCACTCATACTATTGCATACTCGTAACAATTACTTCAAATTATTACTATAAACTTTATACGTACTTGTATAATCAGCACCTTCAGTCGTTGATACTTCAGTCGTTGAACCACTTTCTGTCGTGATACTACTTTCCGTTGTTTGCGTAGCTGTAAATTATATTAAATTTAATATTCATTATGAAAATCTATTTATTATTATAGTGATATAAAAGTCAGATACTATGAGTTTTACCTTCACTCGTTGAGCTCTCACTACTGGAAGATTCTGTAGACATTCCAACTTCCGTTGTACTAAATTCTGTTGTATAAGATTCTGTGGTTCCAGATTCTGTTGTTTCAGCTTCTGATACACTTAAAGTACTAGATTCCGTTGTACTAAAATCTGTTGTATAAGATTCCGTGGTTCCAGATTCTGTTGTTTCAGATTCTGATACACTTAAAGTACTAGATTCCGTTGTACTAAATTCTGTTGTATAAGATTCCGTGGTTCCAGATTCTGTTGTTTCAGATTCTGATACACTTAAAGTACTAGATTCCGTTGTACTAAATTCTGTTGTATAAGATTCCGTGGTTCCAGATTCTGTTGTTTCAGATTCTGATATACTTAAAGTACTAGATTCCGTTGTACTAAATTCTGTTGTATAAGATTCCGTGGTTCCAGATTCTGTTGTTTCAGATTCTGATACACTTAAAGTACTAGGTTCTGTTGTACCAGATTCTGTTGTAATAGATTCTGTTATACCAGATTCTGTTGTTCCAGATTCTGTTGTTTCTAATTCTGATACACTTAGGTCTACAGTACTAAATTCCGTTGTACCAGATTCCGTTGTACCTGATTCCGTGGTAACTGATGCCGTGGTACCAGATTCCGTTGTACCAGATTCCGTCGTACCAGATTCCGTCGTACCAGCTTCCGTCGTACCAGATTCCGACGTGCCAGATTCCGACGTGCCAGATTCCGACTTGCCAGATTTCGTCGTATCAGGTTTGGTTGCTCCTTCTGAAGTATCCGATTCTGTTGTAGCGCTAACCGTTGAACTAGATTCTAATGTACTAGATTCAGATGTACTGGTTTCCGTTATCATAGATTCTGTCGTACTGGATCCAAGTCCCGATGTACTAAATCCAGATTCCACTGTACTGAATACATATTCCGTTGTACTAGATCCAGATTCCGCTGTGCTAGATCCAGATTCTGTAGTACTAGATCCAGATTCTGTAGTACTGGATTCGGATTCCGCTGTACTTTTAGTAGTAGAGAAAATCTCCTCGAAAGCAGATTCAGATGTTTCTGTAAAACCGATCGTTGTTATGTCTAAGGAAACAAAATAAACGACTTAAATTAATTAGTAGAAGTCGCATAAAAAATTTAAGAGAATTTTAGTTTAAATTAATGAAAACGACGAGAGTGATACATGGCGGAATAAGCAGGTGGAATAAGCTTTTTATTTCTACTTTGCAAGCAAGTCAACAAGCAAGCAATCACATCCGAGAAGTCAAATGACTATTGTATTTGACTTCTCGACTTCATAGTAGGCATAATGCCCAAAACTTAAGTTATGTGAATTTATTGTATCTCAAGGACGAATTTAAGTATTGTTTATATTTTCATTTTGAATCATTTTAATAAAAGCTTCTTTTAAAAAGTTTTTACTGTTACTGAAAAAAATATGCTGTATCAAACCAAATTTTTTAAAATCAAGTAATCTCTTTTATTTGTACTCATAACGCTTTGCGTTATTTTTTTGTACTTTACCTAAATATTAAAAGTTACCGTATCTAATTTATAAATAGAATAAGAATATATTATTACCTTCACTTCCAGTTGATAAATCAGATGTGCTAGAACTCTCTGTATTACTGCTAAGTTCTGTGGTATCTGTCAATTCAGGAATAGTTTCTGTAGATCCGGTTTCCGTTAAATCTGTTAAATCAGTGACTGATGATTTAGTTTCAGATGGCTCAGTTTCTGTAGACTCAGTAGCAGAACTTGTAGTTTCAGTGGGTTCTGAGTCCGGGTCATAGTCAAAATCGGTAGAAGCCGTTGATCCTGTCTCGGCTGTTGATGTTTCAACTACTGTAGATTCATCTGTTGCAGTACTTAATTCAGTCAATAAAGTATCTGTGGATTCTGAATCTATGTCTCCGCCTTCTTCAGTTGTTGTAATTTCTGTTGGTTCACTCTTTATCGCATCTGAAATGTCAGTCTTTGACGTACCCTTTTCTACAGCAACAGCAGTTTCTGTAGATTCCGCTTCAGTTGATTCTGTTTTATCAGTATTTGTAGTTTCTGTGAGAGAAGCTTCAGTAGTAACTGAAATATCAGTAGGTTCTGACTCTGTAGTAACAGTTAAATCTGTTTCTGTAGAGTCTGTTGCTCCAGACTCTGTAGACCATGTTGATTCACTAGTATCATCATATGCTGATCCTTCTATAGTAAACATATCTAAAATAAGAAAGCAATTACGTAAATCATCAATATTAGTGAATTATTATTTGTGATTTAAAAAAAACATAAAATGTGTGTAAATACCATCGTCTTTTATTGTCATTTCTGCACCAAATTCCTCTGTCAAAAGAGAGCTTCTAGTTTCATCAACAGTGAAGTCGGGAGTCTGTCATAAAAAATATTCTTATAAATATGTTGGGACATTAACACACATCTTCATATAGTTTCTTGGTAAGCTACGAGCCTTGTGATGGATATTAGATAGTTGATACATTATACACATACAATAGAAGTTGTAATAATTTCGATTTTGCTGTTTTCAATAGCAATGTTATTCCAATAGAGTGTGACGCATTTCGTGAAGAAACCTGAAGGTCTAACTAACAAAATCGTACGTAGTTTTCAAAAGACTTTTAAAATATATGATTTATATTTTAAGAGGAGGCTTGGCTAACAATGGAACAGTAAAAATAATTGAATTGTCATTATCATTACTTAAGTAACTCATTTAAATATGAATTCAGTATGCACGAGTATTTGGTGCGTGCCCGTGTAAGCGATGTGTATAATATTACAAGATGTTTTTAAGGAATGATTGTGTTAAATGACACTTACTATTGTAAAATATTTAACATCGCTGGAAATAACTTCTACATTTTCTTCAGGATAGTCACCATCATCACCTTCGCAGTCCTCCTCATCGTAGTAGTCCATTATCGGAGTGGATTTTGTATCGACTGGCAGGATCTCATCTAATCAAATTATCGCTACATATTATAAACCAAAGTCCTTTGCCGCGTCTGTCTGTTCACGATGAACTTAAAAACTACTGCACCGATTTTCATACTGTTGTCATCAATGGCTAGAGTGGTTCTCCGGAAAGGTTTTAGTATATAATTTGTTGTAAATAACTTGTCAAGTTTTTGCATACATTTACTAGTAAAACCCGCGGCTTCCCTCGCGCTTAATCTAGGGACGAGCCCAAGCGAAGCGAAGGCGCGTCGCTAGTTATATAATAAAAAATATATATATGAGCGGTCGGAAGACCTCGTCAGGGATGAAGGTCTTAAAGCTTTTCCTATTTCGAATTTTAGCACTAACCATGGATGTAACGAAAAAGAAGTGATTAATCACTTCTCAAATAATAAACATGTAAGCGTAAATAAAACATAACTTTAAAGCGTGAACCCCCGCCGATCCCGAAGCGAGGATGAATCGCTTGTTCTTAATATGCAATGTACTTGTATTTCGTTTTGGTTCTACATATTATGTACTTTGATATTCATTGATTGTTTAAAATTGAAAACTGACCTCCGTTACAGGGTTGAGAGTTGCACGACTGTGAGTCACGGAGCAACGGAATCGTGCAGTCTAAGGACTCGCGCCCGCCGCTGAAGCACATCAAGCGCCGGGTCTGAATGCCGCCGCCGCACTTCTCAGTGCACTACCGATGGTTACAATTTATGTTTAAATTTATTTGTCGCTTTGAGATACATTAATCTAATCGATGTGTAAAATATTATAATTGTCTAATTGGCTAACTAGAAAATAATAATAGGATTGAAATTTGAAAGGCCTATAACGTATTCAAAAATTTAACGCCTAATTTTTGTAGTACTTAAATTTATAAAAAATATTTACATAAAGGACGTTTATGTAGGGATACCTCGGTTCCTAGACCAACCACAAAACCCACCACCACCCCCTCCACTTCAGCTTGTCGTGGTGGGGGGCTTAGTAGCGACCGACAGCCCGTCGGGCGCTAAGTTAAGAAAAATCACTAAGGCCCACTTCGGTTAGCCATTGTTGTTAGGGTTGCTCCTAGTACTTTTCTGACAGCAGAGTGGAATGTGGATCAACCCTATTGGTAGTGATCTGCTTTGGCAGACCTGCCGTGGAGTCGTGGTTGAATGCGTAAGCAATCCTGTAACGCCCCATTAAGACGAGGGAGGTCTGTTTGGTTTTAGTGGGTAGAATTGGCTTTTCTGACCGGTGAGTTCCACATAACCACTATGCTTTAATGCATTTCCCAATAATAAAAAAAGGTATACCTCGGTCCAGGGTCCGGCGAACCACTTGGCGGGGCACAGCTCGGGCGGCACGATGCACTCGCGCGTGTCGTTGTAGCGCGCGGCGGCGTCGCAGCGCTCGTCCTCCACCGGCGACACCGTCGCGCCGTCAAAGCGCCCACAGAACACGCGACGTGTTTGCGTGCCTTTGCCGCACTCCGCGGAGCACTGGACAAAATTTTAGAAGAATAACGCTATCTTTATCATTTTCGGTACCTAGTAATCAGTTAAATAATATTGTTTCCTTAGAATCTTTCTCTAAGCTATATCTATGGCTTTTACTCGTATCAGCTAGAGCTTGTGGCGTACCTATGCCTTATATCATTGTATTAGAGCATGGAGTATTAAATGTATCTTCGAACTGTAAACATCGTTCTTATTTAGTCCCGTCCTTACATATCTTGTTAGTTTGATGCAATCTTGGGGACGAGTTTCCCGTTGTCATAAAAATACTCATATAACAGTTTGGAAACATCGGATTGACGGGCATTATTGTGCGATGAAAATGGTGACGAAGTTTTTTTTTTGAGAAGTTAGACATTTCTATAAAAAGCCAAGGGTAATCGCTTAGTGTATAAAATTGAATATTAAAGTAGTTAGGTGTATAGTAATATTACATACATTGCTCCACTGCGTGGCGTACCAGAGCATCTGGCAGGCCGGCAGCGCGGCGCGGTCGCAGGGCTCGCGCAGGCGCGGCGCGCGGTGGTACGCGCACAGCTCGGGCGCCACCACGCGGCGGTCGCGCGTCGCGCAGTGCGCCGTGCGCGTGCGCTCCGTCGACAGACACGTGTCACACTGCGCATGACGTACATCTCGTTAGTGTTTTATAGCATTTATTTAGATATTTCACATAAATTACAACTAAACAATTGTTTTGGATTTTACCTAACTAGCCGTTACCTCCCGGAATTACTAGCCGTTACCTCCCGCTTCGCTGGGAGTTTTAGAATTTATGTAAAATTAGTTTTTTATAATAATAATAATAATAATTATTATTATAAGTGGAAGTCATACTGCTTTTATTTTTTATTTTTTTTAACAATGTTTTACTTAAAATTATAAGTATAACTTGTGAAATGTGATTTTCTTTTTCTTATTTTTTTTATGAGGTGCGTTGTGTTGTGGCACCCCACCTTCCCCCCCCCCCCCACACACACACACGTGCGCGCGCGCCACGCACACATTAGCCTTTACCGGCATTATATTTATAAAGATCGGTTTAACCGTTCTTGAGTTATATCGGGACATACAGACAGACAAAAAATTCAAAAATGTTAAAACTGATGTCAGTGAGCCATGAAACGAATATTTATGACGAAATCCGACAAAACAATTGAGTGTACAGACAGACTCTACAGATTTATATAGTAGTATATATACATATATACTAGTATAGATATAGATGAGTCATGGTCATGGTCATAGTTTCTATCAATTAAATTTTACATAATGTCGAAATGTCGAATTCACGTAAACTTAAGAAATATGTTCATATATTTCATATTCATTCTATAATAATATCTAGGAAACTCGGTAAATGTGATTATAATTTTTTCTACATTTTATCTTAATTATAACTACCATTACTTTGAAATCAAGAAATATTAAGTATAATTAACAAAAAACAAAAACCGACTTCAAAACTAAACAAATCTAAACTAATAATAAATCTAAACTAAAAAGTAAAAAATAATACTTTTAAGGACTTTGTTAATTTTGGAGTCGGTGCCAGCCAGATTATGTTTACAAATTGATAGATTAATCGAATATGTATCTATTTAGGGTTATTTTGCTTTGGCTGGCACCGACTTCAAAATTAACAAAGTCCTTAAAAGTATTATTTTTTACTTTTTAGTTTAGATTTATTAAGTTTGGAAGTCGGTTTTTGTTTTTTTGTTAAAAATAATTTATTTTTAAATTTTTAGCGGAATGTAGATACGTATTGTGTTAATGACTATAAAAATTTACCTTCTATTATGAGGTAAACCTAATAACCTGAAAGTATACAACTATCGGTCCATAATTGCGTATTATATTGAAAGAATTTTCTTTAAACTGCTAACCGTTGAGGAGTTGTACCTTCCGTCATCAGTTACGGTACGTGACTCAAATATCCATATAGCCTATAAAAGATTCGGCCGAGCATCGTTAATTTGCTCCTAAGAATTGAAGAGTTCCGATACTTTGTCATGGATCCCATCATCAGAACCTTACCAAACTCTCATCAAACTACCCTTGAAGTATACCCTTTCCATTAAAAAAAGAATCATCGAAATCGGTTGGCGTGATATTGAGTTATTCGTCCATTTGTCGCGCAAATACTTAATGCAAATTTAAGACTTTTATGGTTTTCTCATGGATGCCATTATCAGAACTGGAAAATATTAAAATGGGACCACATGAGAAGCACTACCTTTCAAATAAAAAAAGAATCATCAAAATCGGTTCACCCAGCTCAAAGTTATGAGCTAACAAACATAAAAAAAAAAAAAAAAAAAAAAAAATACAGACGAATTGATAACCTCCTCCTTTTGGAAGTCGGTTGAAAAGTAGAAAATAATACTTTTAAGAACTTCGTTAATTTAGAAGTCGTTGCCAGCCAGGACGGATAGACTTATCTTGCCTTTGCAAGGAACTTTCGAACGGTATTTTGATTATGTTTACAAATATTATAGATATAGATTAACCGAATACTTATGTGTCTATTTAAGGTTATTTTGCTTTGGCTGGCACCGACTTCTAAATTAACGTTATTTTTTACTTTTTAGTTTAGATTTGTTTAGTTTTGAAGTCGGTTTTTGTTTTTTGTTAAAAATAATTTATTTTCAAATTTTTAGCGGAAAGTAGATACTTATTTTGTTTATGTACAAAAAAGAATTTTCCAAATCGGTCCAGCCATCTTCGAGTAATGGGGAACATACTTATATTGAGAACCTCCTCCTTTTTTTAGAGTCGGTTAATAAGAGCCTGAAAGAATTTAACTATCGGTCTATAATTACGTATAATTTTGAAAGAATTTTCTTTTAACTCCTAACCGTTGAGGAGTTGTACCTTCCATCATTAGCTCAACCACAGGAGATGATGATTATCAGACGCAAATACTTGAACAGCTTTAGAAAATATATGAAAAACGTAATAAGTGCCTATAAAATTTGAGAGTTGTCTTCGATTTCCCTGGGATCCCATCATCAGATCGTGACTTGGTGACTATGGGACCAACTAGAAACTATACCCTTTCAAACAAAAAAAGAATTTTCCAAATCGGTCCAGCCATCGTCGAGTAATCGGGGAACATACATAGAAAAAAAAAAAAAAAAAAAAAAAGTCCCCGACGAATTGATAACCTCCTCCTTTTTTTGAAGTCGGTTAAAAAGAAATAGTGTAACTTATGTTCAATATCCAGTATGAATTCGAATAAGTACTTACCCCACTCCAGTCGCTAAGCACCCAATCAACCCCATCGCAGGCGTGCAGAATGCAACTTTTCTCCGTGGCGGGTTTCTCTTCGGTACAGAACTCGTCGCTATAAAGCTGTACACGACCGTTGATTCTTTGGTGACATATCACCAAACGGGTTTGTTTTCCTTCCCCACATAACTTATCACACTATGATGGAACAGATAAGTAACATGTATTATTATTTATTGATTAAATAACTTAGAACGCAAAGCTCGGCGATGAAGACAATTAACTGATGGCTCATGCCGCGAATACTCATGATAATTTTGTTGGTAGTTATTGCTCAGTATTGCAATTACAAAAGCGTCATATCGTAAAAGCTTTACAATTACGTCTAGTAAAATTTCTATTAGCTAACCGGTTTCCAGGGCTCAGTGAACCAAGTGGGGCAGGTCGCGTTGCGGTTGCACTCCTCGAACAGCGCGGGCTTGGGCCCTAGCAGGTCGAAGCACTCCTTGTCCGCGACTATCGACGGGTATCTGCAAGTTTCCCAACAACCACTTATTTTATTCTTATTGTAGACTTTTGGGCGTTTATTGCAACAGTCATATAGTGTAAGAGTCGTATTTTTTTTTAAATTATCATTATTAAAAAAACTACTCTTAAATATTAAGATAAATTCGGAAAAAAGTAAAGGTTCAAGTTGAGAAATATATAAAATATACTGTGAATAAGCAACAAGAATCTAATTATCCAAAATAATTGGTACTGATGGTATCAGGATCGCATCGCGGTGTACGGAGTACGCCAGCATTACCCATTAGAGATGATCTTCTCGCAGTGCACGTCGCGCGAGCGCGAGCCGCCGGCGCCGCACGCGCGCGAGCACGGCCCCCAGGCGCCGCGCACCCAGGCCGGCGCGCACGCCTGCTCCGCGCAGCGCTGCTCGCGCGCCGGCCGCAGCGCCGCGTCGCACAGCCGCTCCTCCGCCGGCTCCAGCGACTCGCGCGCGCGGCACGTCACCTGCCGCGTCTGCACGCCTGCGACACACGCGCAACACATCTTAACACACCATTCTAATAACCTCGTACTAAAGTCCTTTGATGAATTGTTTTTTTTAACAAGAAAAACATAATTATAGAACGCCTGCTTATTAATGGATAAAATATATAAATAGAACATCGTTATATCGTCGAAGGTAGATAGCTAACATGTTCGAATATAAATTCGGAAGTTCGAGTCCTTATACTTAGTATAAGCTTTTTTCATTGGTAATTGAGCTTTTCTCTCATGATTTTTTCAGTAACAGCTCAGTAGGAAATCGTCATTGTTTCATACCGGTTCTCGGAGTGCGTAAGTTAAGTAGTCACGTAAGAATATCGTTCCGTGCCTGATCTTTTACCGACTGTTGACATAATTCATTGTCAATTATCGTTGAATTATTGTCCTCCGGATGAAATTATTAGGAATAATGAATGCACTTAAACTGTTTCATTTCTATTGGGCACTAAAAAAGTTACCGCGCAGATGTATCAGTAAGTACCTATTCTTGTAACAATTTAGTCTCGTAATATTTAAAAAATATCACATATTTTAGAGTACCTCCACCGCACGTGGCGTTGCAGGGCGAGAACTCCTCATGCGCCCACACGTACTGCTGGCTGGGCGGCGGCGCCAGCGCGGACGGCACGCTGTACTCGTACTCGATGCCCACGTTGTCGTCTTGTCGCAGCAGCTGGTTAATGATTAATTGGTCTCATAAACAAACATGACGAAAATATCTTAAAACTTATAATGAGAAGTTTAATTGTTGTAAGGGTTTGTTTGTCATCTATTCACACTGAAAACTGTCCATAAAATCTATTAAGTGAAATTTTGTATACGAGTAGACTTTGACCTCAAATAACACGTAAGATACTAACATTTATAGACGAAATATTCATTAATACTTGAAAAAAAAAGTATATTCAACTCTTTTTGACGCGCTAGACATATAATAACAAAAAAACAAAAACCGACTTCCAAACTTAATCATCATCATCATCATCATCAGCCCCTTTAACGTCCCACTGCTGGGCACGGGCCTCCCTCAGTACGAGGGGGACTTCCAAACTTAATAAATCCAAACTAAAAAGTAGAAAATAATACTTTTAAGGACTTTGTTAATTTTGGAGTCGGTGCCAGCCAGGTATTTTGATTATGTTTACAAATTGATAGATTAATCAAATATGTATCTATTTAGGGTTATTTTGCTTTGGCTGGCACCGACTTCAAAATTAACAAAGTCCTTAAAAGTATTATTTTCTACTTTTTAGTTTAGATTTATTAAGTTTGGAAGTCGGTTTTTGTTTTTTTGTTAAAAATAATTTATTTTTAAATTTTTAGCGGAAAGATGACTATAAAAATTTACCTTCTATTATGAGGTAAACCTAATAGCCTGAAAGTATACAACCATCGGTCCATAATTGCGTATTATATTGAAAAAAAATTCTTTAAACTGCTAACCGTTGAGGAGTTGTACCTTCCATCATCAGTTACGGTACGTGACTTAAATATCCATATAGCCTATAAAAGATTCGGTCGAGCATCGTTAATTTGCTCCTAAAAATTGAAGAGTTCCGATACTTTGTCATGGATCCCATCATCAAAACCTTACCAAACTCTCATCAAACTACCCTTGAATTTGAATTTGAATTTGAATTTGAATTAAAAAAAGAATCATCGAAATTAGTTGGAGTGATATTGAGTTATTCGTCCATTTGTCGCGCAATTACTTAATGCAAATTTAAGACTTTTATGGTAATAAAAAAAGAATCATCAAAATCGTTCACCTAGTTCAAAGTTATGAGCTAACAAACATAAAAAAAAAATACAGACGAATTGATAACCTCCTCCTTTTGGAAGTCGGTTGAAAAATGAAACGCACAGACAAATACAGCGATTCGTTGATGGGTCCGAGGCAGCGCAGCTTGTCGGGCGCGGCCAGCCCCTGCTGGCTGCGCTCGTAGAACCACAGCGCGCCGGCGATGTTGAGGGGCTGCGGGAAGTCGATGTGGTAGTGGCCGTTCAGGTAGTACACGTCGTCCTGCTTCGCGCGCAGCGCTGCAAGCATGTGCATGGTGACTTTGTATTCTCTTAGTTTTGGCAATACTTAGCTTAGTTTATAAGATTGTTGCTAGATAGTGACTGGGTTTCAATATCAGGTCAGGTAAAATATCGAGTTTTCCTGCTAAGAAAATATTAGCAACAGAAGGGATGTCATTGTTGGTTGGTGTCATAGTTAGTCTTGCATCGAATAACATGTAAAGTAACATTTTTTTAGTAATACAAAGCTTATTCATAAAAAGCTCACCTAAATAATTGTTCGATTCTCTAACTTCTTCAATAACTATATTCGTAGCACCTTCAGGTATGAGGAGAATATCGTTGTAACCTGAAAATAAAATGTATGTACAAAGTTTTGATTTCAAGACTCTCATTAAATGATTTTTATTGAAAATTTTATATAATATGTATTTTTATATGATCACTAGCAACTCCCATTTGCCGCGACTCCGCCCGCGTTCTAATAATAATAACGATTGATGGTAGAAGCTTATCACCTAGGGGAATAAAAAATAGCTTACGACCTATCCTCAGACCTACCAAATATACGCAAAACTATTTCATAACGATCGGTCAAGCTGTTTCGGAGATCACAAACACTGTTTGTAATCTATCATGAGATTTTTATATATTAGATATAGGAGACTAGCGAGTAGTAGCTAGGAACTTACCCTCGCTAGAGATTTTCCCCAGGTGCTCCTTGCCAAATTTAAAGTTTGTAGCATAAAAATGAAGGACTTCTATACAAACTTGGGAGAGCCTCCTTAATCCGACCCTTTCGCAAAATCCATTCAGCAGATATCAAGTAACTAACTATAAACTAGCTATCTCATCTATCATTTTAATCTTTATACGTCAAGTGGTTTCCAATATTTCATCATGAGTGAATGATCTTTCGCTTCTATATATATTTAGATTTATAAATATATACCTAATAACTTAAGTTAATCTCACTTTTATAGATAATATATTACATATACTCTTTATGACAATAAAATAATAAATTAAAATGAGAAATCGCATATACTAATAAATTAAAAGAGTTATACCTATTCTATAGTCTTGTGAGTCCAGAATCCCTTTGGCGGTGTAGCAGTTGGTGCCGTTGCCGCGGCAGCGCCGGCACTTGTCCTCGCGTGCGTTCGAGCCCAGCATCATATCACAGCCGACGGGCTGGAAGTGAATTCATATTTAAAGCACGAGTATTTTTACAACACATACCACCAATTTGATGCGATCAAAATAATAATTAGCAATATTATGTCTCTAAAAGTTATGCAGCTCGTAGATGTATTCGCGAGCATAATTCATACGCAATACCAGAATTATTTACTAATCATCTCCCTAAATGTGCGTTTACCCTAGCCGTGGCTAATTTACATTTAAGCCAAGCGCGAAGTCAATAATTGTACTGGGAGCCGTCAGCCGGCCCATCTCGTTTGAACTTCTATGATAACAGAATAGCCCAAACCACCCCTTAGTTGTGTGGGCTACTTTGCGGGCCTGCTGTCGGGGCTTCGTGATTGAGTGCATAAAATACTCAGCGACGCTGCGGATTATTTCTTAAGTTACGATAGAGACAGTATTCAGTTTAAGTGGATTGAAGTTGAAGTGGCTTTTTCTAATGTGTCGATAGTAGATAAGCGTAAATATGTATTTTTAGTTGTAATGGTTACCTGACAGACTCCATCCACGCACACGTCGAAAGACTCATCGTTGCAACGCGTGCCGTCCTTCACCTTCAGTTGCTGACGGTAATAGAAGCGCTCCCCGCGCGGCATGCAGTTCAGCTCGCAGGGGTTTGGCCTTTTCGTGTACGGAACCCAACTACGACCAATACTCACTTTTAGCAACATCCATATTGTGTAACAGACTAAAGGAATATTTTGAAAAATTAACCCCTAAGGGGAATCTAACAGAGATGATTTATGAAAGTTTATTATGTTTAGAGTTAGGAATATCTACTTACATTGATCTTAATAAAATTCTAACTGAGTGAAATCTGTAAATTCAATATTTTTTGGAAAATCTAATTGAAATACACATAATTAGGGATACAGAAGCCGAATCTTTTGTTTTTAGAATTTTTGTCTGTTTGTCTGTCTTCATCTTCATTAAATAATAATTCATTGTGAATAATATTTTATAGCATTTTTTGTATTTCTCCCAAACTCAAAAGTGGTGACCCCGACGTGATGTACCGTCTATTCGAAGAATTACAGTACAAATATATTATGTCAGTTTTACACATTTAATTCGCCATGTCAACTATCGCGTATTATGCCTAAAAGATAGTGGATAAGCGACTGTAGAGTGTAGTGTCGTAAGAAGTGTGATGTGCCTACAATATTTCGTCACATGCTATTTAAATTTCATTTTTTTACGATTTAACAAATCTCTATTATTCAGTTGATATTTCCATATGCGAATCATTTTTAACATGATTACCACCTGTCTTACCTAGCAAGTTTTCGAAAGACATATTGTGATGTCCGCTAACACGCACTAGGCCAGCGTGGTAGACTATGGCCTAATCCTAAAGTATTGAAGAGAGGCACGTCAGCAGTGGAACGTTAAGAAGGGCTGAATTTAATTACTAGTCCATTAAAAAAAACAACTTACTGGTACTTCCGATCTCTGAAGGTTTTGTCGTCGTACGCAGAGCATTGCTCCGCGCGGAAGTCCACAGAGCCTTCGGGACAGTCTTGCGTTTCACAGGAGAAGTACTTGGTGTCGCCTCCCGTGCACGTCGGCTGGCCGTCTGAACTGTAACGATTTTTAAAATGTACAATTAAATGTTTTAATTTGACAATTCATTTTATTCTACTTATGTTTAATACTTATTACTTACTAAAAAGTTAAATATAGTTGTGTTGTTACTATAAAGAGGCATATTCAAATTTTAATGGAACTTTCAGACGTCCCGCATTACTTTAGGTAGCTCCATTATATCTAACGTCAGAGCCAAAAAGGGGTTCTTATTTTTATTGCATATGATGACAACTACTCACTAGCCAAATAATAGTCAAAGATCCGAGTAAGCTTGCCCTTCACTCAACGGCTTATTTAATTAAAAAAATTAGCTGAAAAAAATATATAATAAATGCTTCACAGGTTATTCTGGTAATGTTAACAAAAGGGTAGCGCGCTCTCTTAGGAAACCAAGTGAAGAGGGTACAAATCCTTGGTCTCGCACCTCTGACGGTCAAGGCCTAGAAAAAACCTGCAAGTCTGAGAAAACGTATCAAGTTTTCGATAGACGTATGCAGTCCGTCTTCGGTCTACCCGTGCTTGACAAGAAGTAGACCATGGCCTAATCCCCCTAATATTAAAGTTAGGCACACAGTACGGCGTTAAAATAAGTGGAATACATAGATGTTTCCAAAAAAAAATATTGTTAAAGCTGCTTTTAATCTATCTATACTACTATTTATAAAGCTGAAGAGTTTGTTTGTGTTGGATAGTCCGTTTATCGAGGACGGCTATAGGCTATATTACATCCCGCTACGATTAATAGGAGCTGAGCACCAATGAAAAATGTTACAAAAACGGGAGAAAAATATTCAGTTTGAGAGCTTCCGTTGCGTGCGCTGCGTAAACGGTTAAAGTTATGCAAAAATCAGGTATGACAGAATTGTTTCTCTTTAAAAGTTCTAAAAAAAGTCCGCGATAGCATATGTCTATCTTTTAAAGTTGACTCGCTGTAATCCTTTTTATGGTTATCAAATTTGTTTTAAGACAATGCAATATTTGCGAAGGTGTTTTATAAACATTATATTAATCCTTACCTAAATAAATAAGTTATTTTTTTAACAAGTATTTAATTTTGAACAAATTTGCTCTTGGCGTCATTTGATTTCAATGAATATCTTACGAGATACCATAGTTTTAACATAACTCCGCAACAAAAAAATGATCACCGCGTGCAAGACGGGCGGTTGTGGCGTACTGAGAGGTACCGTAACTCGAAAAGAATTTGGATACCAGCATATATATAACGCGGGCGCAGCCGCGGGAAAGGCTATTTATACATAAGGTTGAAAGTCGATGAGACTCGCGGTCCCTTTGTGTTTAATCTAGCATAGTCTCAAGCGATAGTATGCCCTCTTGCCGGGCGATTATCGGTTAGATGGACCTATTTATTAAAAAAAGTTAAGGCTATTTATAAACTTACCCAAATTCCAAACATATTCTCTTCTGGCTAGCAACACCACCACCACAACTCCTGGAGCAAGGAGACACTTCTCCCCACTCGCCCCACGCCCCGCTCCCCTCTCCACCCGGTACAATGTATGACGCTGATAAGAACAGTCCTGCGCCCTGCCGCCTGTGCCTGCTACGATGACCATTTACCTGCAAAAAGTATATTTGAATAACAATGTCCTATTCTACTTAACAGGCTTATCACAGAATGACAATCTTAACAAAAGAAATTCAGTAGATACTCCTTGGAAATACGAATCAATTTGGTAATCTTAAATATTTTAATTTAAATAAACCTGAATTTATAAGTGTGTAGAAGTCCTTATATTTAAAATGCAGATCATCTCGGGAACCCTTTGTTGGTTGATAAAATTTTGTGATCATAAACAACTCGTTAAGTACCTACAGTATGGAATATGGATGCGAGCGGGTTGCGGACACACTTGAGCACGAGTGTTTGCGCTTGCTCATCGAGGGCGACGCTTTATTTGCTTAGCCAGAAGTACGTTTATTTTGATTGAGAAAATTTTAAACTATTACTCGTTTCTAATAAATTTTATTATGACCGATGCGATCAAATAATCTTATTAAAAATGTTAATCTTTAACACATTGTAATATCAAATCGAGTGAATGATGTTGATTATCGCAAAAGGAATTCTTCTACCTGTTCGTAGTGAAAAGTCACAATCCACAATATATAATATTAATCCAGTGTTAGAACTTTATTGTATTTATTTTCAAATTCTGTGCTGTTTTACGCTTTTCCTCACAAGAAACAAATAAAGCACAAAACCATCCTCAAGTGGAAGTATGTATACCTATATCTCATGCTTATACTATAATGTATGTACCTGTGATGACTTACTACATGCACGGTGACGGCTTGCTAATGTCACATTATAGACCCCCTGCTGGTTAAACAATAGTCTATCGTCATAACAATTCGAATACTGATTTGGTGTCAAATCCAAAAAAAAGTATGACCTGATCGTCTAGCAGCCGTTGCAAAGTTAACGACTAGTTTCTATAGACGGAGCGATTACGATACGATTTATTTATAAGCTCTCGTAATGTGTTGTTGTTGACTGATATTTATATCAGTCAACTAGTATATTTTAATATACGAAAACAAATTAAAACTGTATGTCCCTCCATTCATATTATATCACTATTATAAAATATGAGTTACCAAAACCTTCTCCGTTGATTAATGTAGGAACATATAAAATATGTTAAGGACTTGTTATTTATGATCTAGGCGTTGATGAAACGCAATTGAAATCAATTTTATTATTAAGATTTGAACTAAATGCTATTGATGTACGAGTATAAAAGAAATCGATTACAATATACCAAGTAGTAGCGTACTGCGTATGTACAATATGTGTGATGTTTCTATAACGAGCATGTCGTATATATCGACTACTTTTAATCTTATTATTATTTATGGTTATTTTAGTCAAGGTTAAAACTGTTCAAATACAGTTCAGCGTACTGTATATGACTGTAGAATTATTGACTAAAATTAGATGGGATCAGGTCATCGAGAGTTTACAACTTATTATCTCTCAATGTTGATCATATTACATTAAAAATATAAACTGTAGGCTGTAGCGTACTTACATTATGTGTGAAGTGATGTCTGCCTGCAGTCCATGTTATAAAATTACTTAAAAAGATGGCTGCTAAAAGCAGCGATCTGAAAGAAAAAGAAAAAATATTAAAAAACTAACTTTCGAAAGTATGCTGTAGTTATGAATTTTTTTTTATTATTATAGTAGTAATAAAATATCTTCTTATATATAAAAATCTTTCGTTTTTTGATGCGGAGTTAAAATGCAACAAATAATACAAAATATGAGAAAATGAAGCAAAAAAAAAAAAACATCAGAAGGTAGTTCCAGATAATTCCCTTAGCATTTTTATACTCTAGGAGTCTAGAGACTTATCTTCAATTAGTGGCTAGAATATATTATACGTATTTCTCAGAGATGGGATACTTCATCCTATATATTGACTCGGATAACCACTAACCATCTATCATCATAGCAAGTGTTATCAACACTCCAACAGTTTTTCTTGATATGTTATATTCAGACAGACAGACAAAAACTCTAAAAACTAGGATATAATATAATTGAAACTGTAGCGGTATAGTAAAACATGCACAGAACCCACATTTTTATCTCGTTTATAAGAGTCTCGTGTCACAGTGTTTGTTATCGAACTCCTCTAAAACGGCTTAACCGATTTCCATGAAATTTTGTGTGTATATTTGGTAGGTCTGAGAGTAGGCCGTAGGCTACTTTTTAGTCCCTGGTGATGTGATTTTTTTATTTTTGGACAAAATCTTATTTTTTTATCTGATCATGTTCTTCTACTACGAGTCAATACACTTTATAGAACCGATCAAATTTCTATACGATAACTGCATTAATAGGAAATAGTGCTAGAATGAGATTTAACCGGAACTGGACCGTTCTGTACAAACTGTCCGTACGTTTGTTTGTGTTCGACACTTATATCTTAAGTATAAACGAGGGTATAAAATTTCAAGTGGAACGAGAAATCGGAGATAATTTAACTGAGATAAGTAAATATTGATGCTATCACTTGCCAGGCGTCTAACAACAGTTTAGAAATCCAATTATACGATGTAATAGTGGATATAATTCCATAATCGAAACATCTCTTTGCGCTTCTTATCAAGTAAGGTATAATACAGACGCGGTTTTACAATTATTATTTTGTCTTGTATCTGATTCTGAATAAGATTAATCAGTTCTGAAAAAGAGAAATGCTCAACACATTTCTTAATTCTTTTTAATGTAAGTATAGTTGTATCGACTAAGAATACATAAATAAAGGTTTTATCTGTTCATAAATCAAATATAATAATTACGTAGTGACTTGAATAAAAATACGAATGATAGAAAGTAACTTCAGGGGTAATAGTATTTACATATTAATATAATTGTATTTTTGCAATTTTTTAAATTTGATTATCCTAATTTATAACATAAAGATAAGCATTTGTACCCTTATTCTGAAAGTTATCGTCCTCGTTAAGCCTTACCTCAACGATAAATCTATTCAAAATTGTAACTGTAAACTGCGCTGATATCATCTTTACTATGGTTTAAGCAATGGCGATAATTCAACTATTATTAATGAGAAAAATTACGTGATATGTACAATACATTTCTTTACAATATAAAGGGCAATCGATAAATCAGTCAACTTAGTGATAAGTTGTTATAGACATACTCCGAAAAAGTAGGTGAGCTAAAATAACACTGTGTATTTATAATAATAGTAATTTATACATAACCATTACGTAAATAAAAATTGTAATAGAGTACAGCAGAAGACTCTACTCCCGAAGTTCATTACTTATTTCTACTTAAATGTGTAATGTCACGTTCTAGAGGATAAAATCGTTTGAATGACGAAGACAAAGGCTTACTTACAAGCCATGACTCAATATATTTTTAAATAGCATCTAGTTATTTAGCAAAATATGATTGGGTACTGGATGAGTTGTGATAGGTCTACGAAATATTTTTTACGCATAATACCTAGGTTTTATATCAACACAGTCCCTATTTTTTACATAAAATTGTCTTCCTTATTGGTTTTGATCGTGGCACTGGGATTAGCCATTTGCGCATACGAAATATTACAGTGAGCAAATAAGTTCTATAGTAGTATTTAGGTATATTTATTATTTTAGTACTAGAACCATGTGTGGGTTAGGTTAAGTTTTAAGATATTCCCATCTAACTAAGATTAAAAAAAAGTAAAGTACAGTTTCTGACGACTGTGTGCGACTGCGGGGTGATTCTGGCGGGTCAGAACTAGAAGTATTCTGACAGATAAAATCTTATAATGAGTCCGAACTCCGACCTGAAATTATAATTTATGTCACAATCATCAATACATTTTTTATATTAGTGTGTGTCGTCAAAAACATTTGACTATCCATGGCATTGATTAAGGATCATTATACTAATAA
Organism: Boloria euphrosyne; assembly: GCA_951802675.2. Taxonomy (NCBI): domain Eukaryota; kingdom Metazoa; phylum Arthropoda; class Insecta; order Lepidoptera; family Nymphalidae; genus Boloria; species Boloria euphrosyne. The sequence goes on from OX637888.1 coordinate 12,048,304, forward strand.
TCAACATAATAAACAAACAGGGTGGAATTCGACTCCAAAAATTAATTCATCCTGATGTAAAGCATATTTTAAGACTGTGATGGTACCTGAATAATTTTTCCATTACAATGCAAATTTGGTTGCTGCATCGAATTCGATATGCGATTAATGTAGTTGATGTATTAATAAGGATTAAAAAATGTCGACGCGTAACCAAATACAATATGTCATCGTCGAAAGAGATATAACAAAGACGACGTTATACCGAACAAGATATAAAAAGGGTTCATATTAAAAATACGGATTTGTGCGGTGAGTACATAGTTGTACTCATGTACGTGTACGAAATGTACTTTATGTCTAAATTCCGGAACCACCGAAACCCAGATTGCTTCATTTTATCTCACAGCACATAAAACGAGTAACGATGGCAAAGTTCATTGATTTAAAAGTAGGAAAACACTACATTCCTTGAAGCTGTTGAAAACAGTCTGCGAAAACTGAGCAAACATCAAGTGTGGAAACAAAGAGTCCATAAACTCTCAAAGGGAGCCCGAGATAGTTGAGTTAACCTTGCAAATAAACACGCCGAGTTATGCTAACAAACGTTTGCATAGCTAAAAATACCTCCATCCTACCTGTGGGTTTAACGGTCATTAGGTGTTTCTCAAATAGCCAGTGTTTACTCAGCTTCAATATTGCGATACAATATTTTGAAGAGGGATGTTGTATTCGGCGCTTACGTCAGTGCACTTTATTTACACTACGATTTCTAAACATTAAGTTATAGTAATTTGTTTTGTTGTGCCATGCATTCCTAAAAGTACTCGTCTTAACTATCAACCATCGTCCATTCATCAATTTAATTGTCATTGTCATTTAATATTCTAACAAACTCAACAGTAAAATTTTTAATTAACGAGTGGTATTGAAATAATGAACTTGACATTACAAATAGCAGTTCCGCAGGATGGCAACCCGACACGGCCGGCGCTGGCCGACACCCGACGTAACGGATCCGACATCCGACGCGCCTGTCAATTAGTTACTGTGGGCTGATTTATAGGTACACTATCGCTCACGCTCGCTCCGCTAGGGTTCATCTCTCGATAGTTTTTTACCGGTTGGTATTCTAAGAAATTAGATATTTTCCAGCTGTAAAAAGTGTCTTATCTTGATTGGGATAACCATTTCTTATAATACTTAAGTATAAATTTCATCAAAATCTGTCCAGTACTTTTCTCGTGATGCGACACAGACAGACAGACCAATAGTGAAAAAAAAATCCTTCCGGCCTCTGTATCTATAGTATTTAATTAATAAGATTTAAAATTAAAAAATATTCAATGAACAATCAAACAGATTCCACAAGTTAGAACTTTATAATATGTATGGATTTTCTCTTTTAGGATTTTTCTCAGGAGTGATGTATGCATGGTTGGCACCCAGTTCTCTGACGACACTTAAGAATACTAGGAGAAAGGTTTTTAATTTTTATTACGGAGACGGAGATATTCTGTAATATTACCAAAACCCACTAAAATCCATACCTTCATAGACATTATAATATCTTATTTAAAACAAAAGATCTTATTTAATGTCTTATTTAAAACAACAGAACAACAAAGTTAAACATTGACACCGACATTTTTATTTAACGTTGTTGAAATGTAGTTCGCTAGTAAGTAAATAATTCATATATTCTATTTTGAAACGAAAGAAAAACGATTACTCGTAAGTCTCTACAACCTCAAGTAATAAAAGATAGTCTTAGATGTTCACATTCGTGTTTTTTGTGTGTTTGAATCTATCTCATATAAAATACAGTTTTATACACATTGTAGAGCAATTATATTTAAACAAAACACCTCGCTATGATATCACTACGACAGTGGGCGTAATAATAGAATATTCAATATCATAAATTTTATCGACCACTCACGTCGCGCGCGTCTCTAGCGAATACTAAGTGTGCTGTAAAATAGCATAACTGAAACTTATTGAAATATTTAGCTACTAAAAACTAATACTAAGTAGATCACCAAGAGATAATAATTACGTTAAGCATGGGCATAAAACATTAATTAGTACGTTTGTGAATGGAAAAATTTAAATGTATTATAAAACTAGATTTAGCGCCAGCGAAGCCGCGGATTTCGCTAGTAAATGTATACAAAAACTTGACTAATTAAATTCTAATACCTTCCTCGTAGTCGTGAACCAAAACATTCACTGTTGCAACAATTATCCATTGATGAAAACAGCATGAAAATCGGTGCAGTAGTTTTTGAGTTTATCGCGAAAAGACAGACAGACGCTGCGGATTTGTTTTATAATATTATGTTAGTGAGTCTGGGTCGAATCTGTATATTTTTTTGGAAAACTTATTGAAATAGTCAATATACTCGTAGAGCACGGATTTATAATTCTTAGATTTTTTTTTCCCTCTGTCCGAGAATACAACAAGAGAAAACCACTGGGCAGATTTTGATGGAAATTGATATGTTGCTAAAATGTAAGATATTTTTTTCTGCAAATAAACATCTTACCTTTGAAAATCTACACTAACTGGTAAAAGTTACTGTTAATTATTTGAAATACGTGTAATTTTAGCTTATTTTATTTGTAAATTTCATAAAGAAACCAGAAACAAAATGGTCAGAGAAATATCGCCTTTTAAACAACGGCAATTCAAACCTGCCCTTCGAGCAGATAATTACAATAATTTTGCTCTAAAAGATGCGGGTAGAGTTCGTGATCGCAACTAATTGAAGCAACTAACGAGTATTGGTTTGATTTAAAAAGGCTTCACTATTTCTTGATTTTAAGGCTTATGTATATATAATATATAAAGTATGTAGGCATATTAATAAAAATGAGTGGTAGGTTGAAATCCCAGGTGACCTCTGATGTTTTTCGTGTAAGTACGAAGCATTTTCAACATGAATAGCACTTACGGTCTTACGGAGAAAACATCGTGAGAAAACCTGCATGTTTGAGAAATCTAGGCGGTTGGCGGACATCTAGTGTGATCCACCGACGTGTAATAATTGGCAAGCGTGGTGGACTATGGCCTGATCTCAATCGTATAGAAAAGAAGGCCTCCACTAGTGAGACGTTAAAAAGGGTAATACGTTGGTAGAGACAGGATTTGAGATAGTTTATTATACAAAAAACAATAAGTATTTCGCTTGTATGTGTAAGTCTGAATGTGAAAAAAGTTAATGCATTAGAAGCTATGTATGCAAACATGCTTGTTATGCAAAACGGTATGGCGATGCAATGCGCGCGCGCCGCTTCCGACGCGACCGCGCCGGGGTGTCTGCGCGTGCTGATTGCTAACTGAATGTTAGCATCAAACATGTGTAATACACTAAAATACTCTTTGCACAGTTCATCTGTTAGTACTCTACTAGTTACTTTAGCCATGGATCTGGAATTTGTTTAATAACACGTATGTTCTCGTACATTCAGTAAAACAAAACTATATACATGTACATATTTTATTATAGCATATCTTTATTTAAAGAAATGTAATCAAATTGATATTATATGTAGGTACATTATTATAAATTATTAATATGGGATGAGAGTGATTAAATGTAACTACCTACTTATTGTAATGGTTTTAATTTCAGCAAAATTCAGAAAGAAATACTTACTTAATTTCGTGGATTATTTATTAGATTAATAAAGTTACGCACGTAACAATTAAGATCAAATAAAATTATATACAAAACTAGCGATTCCCGCGGCTCCGCCCCCGTTCCAATCGTGGTAGAAGGATGAAAATTTAGATTTATAAACAATTTTTAATGCCAAATTTGGTTTAAAAATAAAAAATAAAAAATGTGGAGAAGGCCACCTTATTATCTACGACCTATTCTCAGACCTACTAAATATATACTAAAAATTTCATAAAATTCGGTCAAGCCGTTTCGGAGGAGTCCGATAACAAACACTGTGACACGAGATTTGTTTATATTAGATTCAACAAATCACTTTTGATAATACCATAAGCTGTATTTTTAATTAAACCTAATCGATTGAGATTAGGACTATATAAAGATATCAATATAATAAACGTAAGGTACGTTTGTTACATATTTTCGTTTGATAAAAACTTTTTGTAACATCTGATTGATATACCTGTGCTAGTAAAATAAATTAATCAATCATTCTAGAGCTATTAAATAAGAGAAGATACCAGCATTTTTGCCACTCACGCACAAGGCGCCACATTAAGCGATTGTCTAAATTAGACGGTGACAGAATGACGTGCCTTCCAATTTAGGATTCTTAAACGATTAGCGCACATTGACTCTCACATGACATCACGCTGACAAAATCTAGGGTTCGGGTCATTGTTTGTAGCTAAATCTCTTTAGTGTATCTGTATACTCAAATACATTTTAAAGAATATATGAATAATAGCCAAGTGTAGAGGACGCGACTTACTACTAATTGCTTGATTAATTAAATATAGTCAAAGATCGTTGAAAAAGTTTATTGATTTAATTATATCATATAATGATGATTGATGCTAATTAATAATAATGAATGCAGCCGGTTTGATTGCTGCCCGAACATGCACTACCTGTTTTAGGTGTATTTCGATGTATTTATAACACACCTACTAAGCATTATTGCTTAGGTGTTCGGTAACAACCTTTGGCCCGACCACCAAGATTATTTTTTTTATGCATATTTATATATTAAGGCAGTGGTAGCCCAGCGGTAACGGGCTCGCTTGGATAACCGAGTGATGCGGGTTCAAATCCGTGTCTCGCACCTCTGATATTTCATATGCGAATCATTTCTATCCTGATTACCACTTGTCTTACGGTGAAGGAAAACATCGTGAGGAAACATGCATATGTCTGAGAAAAACCTAGCAAGTTTTCGAAAGACATGTGAAGCCCGCCAACATGCACAAGGCCGGTGTGATGGACCTGGTCCCTGCCGAGGAAAGCCCGTACACAGCAATGGGACGTGAAAAAGGGCTCAATAAATATATTTATATATTTATTATTTACTAACTTCGCTAGGGCTTGTCCCTATGTAAATTTTATTTTTTTGACTGGAAACCTTTGTCTTTTTTTAAATAAAATAAGCTTAAGGTACTGATTACTGACTGACTTATAACATCAGCTATCTTTATTATCAGCCATAACTGGAGTAGAAACATTCGTATCTATCAGATAAATGAATGTTTACCACCACCGTCCCAGCGGGACTCGAACCCGCAACCGCTTGCACAGCAACAGCTACACGTGTCGTCTTATATTATTGTAGTTATTAAAAGAAAAATGTGTACCTTCGTCAAACAAGGATTGTTAATCAGATGTTACAGTTAACGCAATCTGTTCAGCTTCAATTAGCCAATTATGGTTCATTAATCTTCCCTCTGACATATCGTTATGACTGCGGAAGGTTTTTAATAGTATTTTATTTGATATGGTTGTCTTAATGTGAAGTTCTACTAGGAAGTTTTCTGATAAGGACTTAGATTGCCTATGATTATACCTAACCACAAACTGCGCTTCAGATTAAATGTTTATACTTAACTAATTATTCTTAAACGAGTTTCAAATCAAAGAACATTTATCAAAAATGGTTTAGGCAAATAAAATCCTGAACCCTTTTGAATATTTAGGGTTATAAATATTTTATTATGCCAATTCATTAAAAAATTAAAATATATGAAAATTTGGTCTAATAAATAGTAAAAAATCTGGAAAGGGCCACCCTTACCACCTAGCGGAATAAAATATACCCTACGCCCTATTCTCAGACTAATCAAATGTACACAAAAAATCATAAAAATCGGTCAAGCCGTTTCGGAGGAGTTCTAGCTAGATAATAAACGCTGTGATACGAGATTTTTATAAATAAGAAAGAAGAAGATTACGTCTAGTCGTTAGGTAGTCACTGAAATATTAAATGAACATTGTTACTAGTGGATGTCATGTGTAAAATTAAAAAAAGTAAGGATCAAGCTTATGAGTATAACGAGCAGTTGGCACAACAATTTGCAAGAAAAATCGTTGTTGTGAGTCACATAACGTATGCTCTACTAGTACCAGGCGTATCTAGGCGGTGAGCTAACTAATATCATAACTTGTTCTATCTAATAGGCAATACCTAAATTAAAATGTAGTTAAACATTCTGTATTTTTAAATAAAGCTGTGAATAAAGTTCTAACGCCCGAAATTATATTCATCATACCCATGACTTACGCACATCAAAGAAAGGAATAAAAGTAAGGAAACTAACCTAGACGTATAAATAAAATTAAAGGGTCTGTTTTTAATTTCAAATTAACAGCTTATCACTAAATGCACATGAAAGTATGTAGGTATATACAATTTTTTAATTTTTAGTCTGTCTGTTTGTTTGTTCCGGGTAAACTCTGAAACGGCTGGAATATTCACTCGCAGATAGCTAATGTTATAAGGAGTAACTTAGGCTACTTTTATTTTAGAACATTTATTAATTTTAATTATGAGACGGATTTTTGTGCTACAAACATTAAATTTGGCAGGGAGCACCTAGGGACAAACCCGAGCGAAGCGAGGGAGAAACTCGCTAGTATACAATAAGCATGTACCTATTGTATTAAGCCAGTGAAACGAGCCCTTTGAATCGTATTTCCCTCAACATACTGATATTTACAGTGTGTTTTTAATTTTAAACCAACCGCATTTATTTTAAAATCTACAATGTTTAGTTCGTAAACAATTTACAGTTACAGAGTATATAGTGTGAATGGTGTTAGGATTAAATTAATGATGTATCCAGATTTTTAGTGTTCCTACGCACGCGCCCACGACGTAGCGAGCGAGGTGAACGGCTTCAGTGGAACAGTCATTCTATGACTTACCTAACGTTTCATTCAATTTTAAGGCGATAACAGTTTCTATCTATGTGATAATATTTTATATAGGTCTATTAAAAGCTAAGTCTAGAACCTTTTTCTAGATTCTTAATATATGATTACAAAATTATTATAACAAAAATGTAGTACCAAAAAATTAAAAATAATAGTATATTTTTTATAATAAATAACAAAAACTAGTGACTAGTGTAAAACTCTTAGACATCATTTGCATAATGCAAAGTGTTCTACAAAACAGAGTATCAAAATAGAGAGTATAAGCCGACTTCCAGGCTCCTTACTCCTTAGTAATAGGTGATCTGTGGTAATAGAGAGGACTCTACCCCAAGTCGGGTAATAAATGCAGTTGTATCTTATATATCTGAATCTCGGAAACGGCTCCAACGATTTTCAAAAACTTTAGTATAATGAGGATTTCGGGGGCGATCAATCGATCTAGCTAGGATTAATTTTCAGAAAATGTTGTTTTATTCGTGTTTTCAATAATCAACTTTATCGATAATAATCAACTTAAACATAAACTTATTTATTTTTTTATTGAAAGAAAATAACAAAAAGGTGGCGTTTGGGTAGCCCAATAGGCAATATTGCCACTTAAACAGAAAAAGATGACTCTTCCCGACTCTTGGCGAATAATAATAAAATTTTTCTTAAAAATACCGAGCAAATCTCGGTCATCCAGGTACTGTAGATTAATGTTAAGTAGGACACGGTACGATTTATTAACAAGTTTATATTGCTGTAGTGTAAAATACTTACTATTTTAAAAATTCGTGGAAGCGGTTCAAAGCAACCAGCCGCGATCACTCCGCGGGATCTTTACTCGCGTAAACAGTTTTAGCAACAATAAAGTTGCGATGTCCGTCCGGCACGATAATAAAGTCTCGTGCTGATGTTTGACGCGAGCCGCGCAAGTCGGGAGCATCGAACTATAGGTGATGTCGACTGTCGTTAGCGTACGAGGACTGTTATCACAAAACGTTTTAATTGCGGAAGTCCTATCCTTGAAAATATAATTGTGTATTATCAACATTACTTATATAAATGTAGTCATAGAGCTACCGAGTACCAACAGCAACATAGAGCTACGTAAACATAAGTTTATATTCAAAAAACTTGACGATTAACTATCCTGTAGTTACCTACGCAGTGAATTAACAAGTTGTGTTACTACAAAGAAATATAACATTGACATATTTTCGTATACTCTGCTTGGTTAGTTTTGAAGACCTAGTAGGCCATAGGTATTCAAACTTAGTCGAAATTGTACATTAAATATTTTTAGAAAAGCTTATTGAAATAGTCATTAATATTATTAATGAAGAACCCGAATCTATAGTTTTTAGTATTTATGGCTGCCTGTCTGTCTGTCTGCAACCGTGTCAAGAGATATTCACTGGACAGATTTTGATGAAATTTGGTATCCAGATGACTAGTTATCAGGGTCAACATGTAGAATTTTTATTGCTCATCTCCGAAAAATGTTAAAGAACGATTATATTAGGCATATAAGTAAAATATATAGATAAAAATAGATAGAATAAGGACACAGAAGTGACGATTAAGCAACAGTAGCTCTTTACACATGACTACGAGGTATTTACATTTCATTGTCTTCGAATATGTCGCCGACAAGATTAGTTACTAGAGCGGAATAAATTATCTGTAAGCCGAACAGGCTCTGAGATGTAATGGACAGTTAGCAATCTTTCTTACATTGTATTCTCCCAAAAATACAATGTAACGCGATTGCTCTCTTTTTAACCGACTTCCAAAAAGGAGGAGGTTATATGTTCCGATGTATGTATTTTTTTTTTTTATGTATGTTCACCGATTTCTCCGTCAACTGTGGGCCGATTTCAAAAAATTTTCTTTTGTTCGGTAGGGTATAGTTCTGAGGGGGTCCCATTATCACAAAATCAGGATCTGATGATGGGATCTTAGGGAAATTCAGGGCAACTTTCAAAATTTATAGGCACCTATTATGTTTTTTATATATTTTCATAAGCTGTTCAAGCATTTGCGTCTGAAAATCGTCATCTCATGTGATGTCATGATGAGCTGATGATGGAAGGTAGAATTCTTCAAATGTTATTTTTTATCTGTGTTCACCGATTTATGCGTCAATTGTGGGCCGATTTCAAAAATTTATTTTTTGTTCTGTAGGGTATACTTCCAAGATATTCCCATTGTCAGCAAGTTAGGATCTGATAATGGGATCCTAGGGAAATTGATGGCAACTCTTAAATTTTATAGGCACTTAGTACATTTTTCATATATTTTCTAAAGTTTTTTAAGGATTTGCATTTGATAATTACCATCTCATGTGGATAAGCTGATGATGGAAGGTACAACTCCTCAACGGCTAGGAGTTGAAAGGAAATTCCTTTAAAATTGTACATACATATAGATTGATAGTTGTGTTCTTCCAGGCTATTACGTTAATATGATAATAGAAGGTAAATCTCATTAACCTCTAGGAGTGGAATAATGGACGTGGTTTATTTAAACTATTTCGTATGGGGAATGTAAACATAAAGATGAGCTCGTAGTTTAGTTACAGCTACAGTAGTCGTAGATCGAGTACTCTTTGGACACCAACACCCCCCCCCCTTTCGGCAGACCCGAAAATTAATTACTATTTTCGTCGATAATGGGTATGCTCGTTGTTTAATATAAAGCTTAAACAGATTTTAAATTAGTGACATAGTAAGTCACTATAATTAAATCAGCTAAATAAAAGGCACACTAAAAATGTAAAAATAAGTTATTTTTAAAAAAAAAATTAAACCGACTTCAAAAAATCTGCACTAAAAAGAGAAAAATAAAAAGTAGAAAATAATACTTTAAAGAACTATGTTAATTTTGGAGTCGGTGCCAGCCAAAGAAAAATAACCGTATATTCGATTAATCTATCAATTTGTAAACATTATCAAAATACCTGGCTGGCACCGACTCCAAAATTAACATAGTTCTTTAAAGTATTATTTTCTACTTTTTATTTTTCTCTTTTTAGTGCAGATTTTTTTAAGTCGGTTTAATTTTTTCTACGGCTGTTGCTAGTCGTCCGCTAATCGGATGAATAAAGAAAATATTATTCGTCCGACAATTGTCAGGTTATACGAATATCTATAACTTTTTTGCTTTCTAATAAAAAATAAGTGAGTTTTAGGTGCAGGATATATGCAAAATATTAAAAAAAAATAACCTTAACCTACCGAGCTGAAAATTTTGCAAGATATATGCAAAATATAAAAAAAATTACCTTAACCTACCGAGCTGAAAATTTATTATTTAAATTCTACCGACTTTTAACATAACATAACACCCTCAAAATTATTTTTATCCTTTACGACACGTTGATAAAACTATTTCAACAAAATATAAGAAACAACAAAAGTCTCAGTCGAAAAAAATCAAACACCAACAGTCGGCTGTCGGACGAATAAAATTTTTTTATTCATCCGATTAGCGGACGACTAGACACTTCGTTTTTCTACGGCCTTTTGTACCTATTAGGAAAACAATATGAAATGAATAAAAAATATTTCACACAGCATATGAGTATGTGCGCTTACTAATCGCATTGATTACTGTCTGTCATAGATCCGCAACAGTTAAGATGAACCAATATAAAACCCATATAACACTATTGTAAAAGGAGACGCCCTACAACGTCCCACTGAACTATTAAGTCAATTTCTGAATTAGAGCTTGAGCCAATAAAGCTCTAGCTCTTATGACTCAAACTATTTCAGCTATTTGGGTTAGTGTTGCTTTAGTGCTAAGCTTCTGGAGCATCTTGTTTATCGTGAGAAATGTGCATAAGTTAATATATAAAAATGCATGTTATTTTTTAAATATCTTATTTCTTTCAAGCTTTTGTCAATTTTAATTTGCTTCCTTTGGTTGCTTTATTTGTGTTATGACATCAACATTTTTTCTCAGGAACTCGTGGAGGTATCAAGCTGAAATTAACATCAAATACTCAAGTCTACTGCCCCTTGAAGCTGTGAAAATATGAAACTTCTAAGCCAACGCATTCAAAAGGACAGCCGCTTATGCTGCAAATTTTCGACACTCGTAGGGGAATCAAAACCTACAGGGTACTTCCCGTGAACTCAGAATCTTATTTGGTACGAAGTAACGTCTTATAGCACAGATAAAATATATACTTGCACGGGAATCGAAACCTAAAGGATACTTCCAGTCGAACTAGAATCTTGAAATTCGGCAAAAAGCAAGGTCTTAGAGCACAAATAAAGGAAAAATTCCAAATAATCAAAAAAGTTGAAGATGTTGGGTGTCTCTATACATACAAAGTTGACACCAATTAAGATGTCCTCTGAGTTGTATGGGTGCTCATACAATTTAGAAGGACTAGCTTAATTGTTATAGATAATGGTACGTAACCCTTCGTGCGCGAGTCCGAGTCGCACTTGACGAGAATTTTTACTAATATATTAATTTCGAAAGCTTTTCCATACTATCAATACTACTTAATATTATAATTGTCAATATAATTATGTCTGCAACCTCTTCACTCGTAAACGATAAGATATTGATATAGGATACCTAGAGGCTTCCTTGAACCCCGCCTCACTTACCAGTGATACCACGTGCAAAAATAATAATTTTCAAAAGCTATTATTCCTTCTCCAACTATAACTAATGTTAACATTAGAATACAATAATTCACGCGACAAACAGCACTCATCCGTAATATAACTTACTATTACAAAAGAAAATGGGACTCGGAGCCAATAGTTTAATTTTAATTTTAAAAATAAGTATTTATAATAGTATGGATTACGATTAACTTTAAACAATATTGATTTCAACATTTTGTCCTCCGCCCGTATGGTGCTCTTGCTATTTATGTCAGAAACTGATATCGAGCGGAAATTACGTATCTGCCGCCATTCTCTCAGGCAATGGAAGTTCTCGATTACGTGTTAAATAAAGGTTCATAAAAACAATGCAAAATATTGTACTATTGTATTTTTATTCATAGGAATTTTAATCTTGCTGCAAGATAAAATATCTTCATTAAAACAGATGTCATGTTGTAAACATAGACGTATGTGACCTTTATAAGTAATTTTTTTTGTTATTCTTCGGTATGAATCCCTAGCTGGTGGCAGCTTCTTCGCAGACCGACGCGATATTGGTAAATATAAAAAGTTAAAGATTAAAGAATGTACAGCCATTTAGTTGGAATTATTTGTAATAATTAAACTCCTTATTAAAGAAATAACTCAATTTAAATAATAAAAAAATGACGAAAAGAATGTCATAAAAACCTTAAGTCAATTGAGTAAAACAATTGTCACAAATGTATGATTTAGTGTTCTGCAAACACCATGTCTAATTGATATGGTCTAGATAGGTCGTGGGTCTACACCAAGTTGATCTTGCTAATCAATTAGTACCGCACCGTTTTAGTTGACTGATTCGGGCGTCGAACCGGGAATAAAAGACAGTTTAATAGCTTTAAAAATACCAGTTCGTTGACTTGTATAGGAATATTAATAGTTGAATCCAGTCGCGACTAGATTTTCGTAAGATAAATACATATAATATGTCAGGCGTAATAATTAGAGAAAGAGAAACGTGATCGAAGTAATTTATTTGTTATACTTTATTTAAGGTTTATTTTTAAAAACTAGCGTTAATTTAATTTATTAATAACGTGTTAATTAATAGGAGAATATACAAATGTGAATTTCTTGGAACAAGTATTCCGTAAAAGTAGAACATTCTCTATCAGTTTAATTCCAATGCATTTCGCTGTCTGTTGTTTATTCGATTGTGATTTATCGATTTAAAATTCCGCAATTACGATGTGTCGTCCGCAGCGAAACGCTCTGATAAGAATGATTAATGAGAACTTCTAAAGAGTTACTTTTATGATTTAATATCAAGTTTCAATTTTTCCAGAGTAAAATTAAGCAATAAATAGCAAAACAATATAAAATATTCATACAAAGTAAAGAAGTAAAGCAGTGAGTGTATCTAATACCTATCCACTGCTTTTCCATGTCCTGCGTACTTTCGTGTTTCCTTTATATTACACCTATATAATATACTAATCTTTCCCGCGGCTTCGCTCGCATTCTAAAGGCTGAAAACCATTTTTTTCGGCGACCCTCCCCCCTCGCCACCGCCGTCTTGCACGCGGGAATCATTATTTTGTTGCGGAACTATGATATCTCGTAAGATATTTATTGAAATCAAATGATGCCAAGAGCAATTTTGTTCAAAATTAAATATTTGCGATAAGTAACTTATTTATTTAGGTAAGGATTTATATCATGCTTATGAAACACCTCCGCAAGTATTGCATTGTTTTAAATCAAATTTGATTACCATAAAAAAAAAGGTTACAGCGAGTCAACTTTAAAAAATAGATATTTATGCTATCGCGGACTTTATTTTAGAACTTTTAAAATGTTCCTAATTTCCGTCATACATTATTTTGCAACCGTTTACGCAGCGCACGCAAAAGGAATATTTTTCTCCCGTTTTTGCAACATTTTTCATTGATGCTCCGCTCCTAATGGTCGTAGCGGGATGTAATATAGTCTATAGCCTTCCTTCCTTGATAAAAGGACTATCAAACACAAAAAGAAATTTTCAAATCGAACCAGTAGTTCCTGAGATTAGCGCGTTCAAACAAACAAACAAACAAACAAACACTTTAGCTTTATAAATAGTAAATAGAATATAGACTAACAAAGTTCATAACACACCGTACCTTACCTTTCTAATAATGAAATCCAACTTTAAACAGTAACAAAGAATTTAATACTTTAACTGTTGGATATAGAAGTTAAAATGGCGTGTTTGAAGTGTAACACGATATCGGGGGTGTACCGGTTCTTGCTAACCTAATACACTATTAGATTGATAACTGATATATGCTAAAATAACCACTTGATAGGTAATAGTGAGCACGCGCGGCTTACTTGCTAGCGATACGCGAACTGATTTTATTTTTTGTGAATAAAATGAAATGAAATAATGAATGCGCGTGTCGTGTGAAATGATGAGTTGCAATATGTTGCAATATGTACGGTTGCACCGTACATGCTCCCAGGGGAGAAAAGAATGATGGATGCTATAGAGATGAATGATGGATGATTATGAATGAGACAAGGTGAAGCCATTAAGTCCTTATGCTAGATATTTAGAGTCCCTAAGTGAACTTTGCTTTTCTAGGCATTGGCGTAACACACTTATCCACTTTAAGTTTAGAACTGTCACTGTTTATTATGTCTTTGCTACGAGTATGATTTTTAGTAACGCACTCAATGTCACAATCATTATTACGCGCACTGACACTGTATGCACAATTTAAGTTTGAGCTCCCGGTCGCCAGGGGTTGCTCGACCTTGGGCGTGGGTTGCGCAGTCGCTTGTTCGACGCTCGCCACCGCCGGGCGTGAAGGCTGCTTGCTGCGAACTCGTCGTATCACGAAGATGATTCCAATTAACACCGTTATTCCCAAAATCACGTATATTAAGGTGTAGTGGTGAATGTCGTGATAAGAAATGTGATTATACGTGCTTTCGCTACCTTTAAGACTGTCTATTTGCTTCTTAAGGTCATCTAATTGCTTGTCATGAGAGGGAGGTAAAGTTTTGGTCAAATTTGTCGGGATACTGATATTTATGACATGGTTGATAGGGTTGAATTCTGGTTCGTAAAGCTTTGTCTTCATATGTAGTACGCTTAAGCCTTCGTTATGGGAGTAAATGCTAAAATTTTCTGTTTTTATTAGGCACCCTTGTTCAATGCCGAGTATTCCAGATTTCTCCAATCGTCCCGTTAACGCGTGATCTTCACATAGAACGCGAATATAGCAGGTGTCGCAACAAAAATATAAGTATTTGTTTATTTTATTGATTTCAGTCCACTCATTAGTGCACGTACCTATGGTGATCTTGCATTTTCCTGTATTGGGATCTGTTTGACATAAGTTATCGTCATTCCTCAGGTGATAAATAGGTTTTTGTATATAACACAGGTACAACTCACTTCCGTCATGTTCACATGAATTGATGTCAATGGTGCTCAAGGTTAAGTAGGATTCCCTTTGTAAGTTGATAGCTACGTACTCTGCAACGGGCACTATATTCGCCATGGTCGAGCCATTGATAGCTCGAGGTATTGATAAAATTTTCATGATTTCAAATGAGTCTCGAGTAATTAGAGGTATCTTTAATTCAAATATTAAATATTCTCTGCACATCCTAGCTTTTACTTTTAATAGATGATAAATTTTTGTAAAATTTATTTCGAGGTTGGTAATAGGTAATGAAAGATCCTTGGTAAGATGACTTGATATTGTACTAAGTGTGCTTTTCAGCTGATCCGGGGTTATCAAATGAAAATCGAACCTGCCATGATAGACATCTATTACGGTATCTAATAATGTAGTCTGTATTGTTTCTAATTGTCTTAACATGTTACTCACGGCTATTGCACCCAAACTAAATTCATTGCTTATCGTATTTTTTGCTGATTCAGTCTTCAATAAAATTTCTAAGTTTTCAAGGTTAATAGAAAGTTGATTGAGCATTTTATGTTGTTTATTGAGGGATTCTTCATTTCTTTTTAAAATATTATATTGAACCTCTAAAATAGATGTTTGATTTTTTAGAAGTAAAGCCAAGTGATCCTCATTGTCTCTTGTTAATTGGATATCTTGTTTGTATTGTTCGGCGAAATGATCGTCGAGTACGCCGAACAGGCTGTTAGCGATATATCCGACACCATTGATAAGGCCGCGGCGCCGGCGCTTGTCTCGGCGCGTGCCGGAATGCTGACTAAGTAACAGCTGGTTATTGTATTCTAATTCCGAGTATTCAAGTTGCAGTTGAATTAATATTACATCACAATGGGAATCGCTTTTTATTTTTATACAGAGTTGATCTAAGTATTTTATGTACTTGCTGCATGCTGTTGTTCCTTGCCAATAGGGATTCATGTCATAATAAGAAATTATTTTCCATTCGTCTCTTATTAATTTCATATCAGAGATTTTGTCAAAATATAGGCCTTGATTATCCTTTATTTTTGTCACATTATATAAACAATGGCTTGTAGTTATAATGCTCATAAAAAATAACAGAGTCATTGATAATGATATAAAATTAGATTTTGATGTTTTCTTTTTACTTTGTTCTGACGACTTGTATGATACGTGCTCATGTTCACGTGTTGAGTTCACAGGTAATACAGATAGTTTTATTACGGGTCGCTTTATAAACCCACTCTTTGTTTTTAATGTGACCACCCTGACTTGTCCGTCGGTACCCGGATGTAGCTCAACGACGCGGCCTAGAGCCCACTTGCCTGGAGGTAGGTTTGCGTCGTTGATCGTAACTATGTCATTGATTTTTATATTAGGCTGCTGATTTCTCCACTTGCTTCTTGAGGTCAATTGAGTAAGATATTCGGTACGCCATCGTTTCCAAACGTCCTGTACGATCTTCTGAGTCATATACCATCTTGTACGCATATCCGACTCAGTCTCTAAAACGGTCATGTCCTGATTTATATTAATAAAACTTGACGGCGTTAAAATATCTAGGTCTTGAGGATCTTCAGTCAATGGGCATAGAGGTCTTGAATTAAGAATTGATTCTACTTGTGCTAAAATCGTAGAGTACTCTTCAAATGTCAGTAGTTGTTCACCGATGACTCTTCGAAGATGATATTTGACGCTTTTCACCGCTGCTTCCCATAGCCCTCCTGCTGAAGGCCACGAAGGAGCGTTAAAGTGCCATTCTATCTCCATATTGGTTATCTCTTGGACGAAATCTTGATCGAAAGTATTTAAAATATGCTCAAATTCTTCTATTATAATTTTGCTAGCACCAACAAAGTTAGTTCCATTATCACAGTAAATGTGACGTGGGGCTCCTTTCCTTGCTGCCATCCTGCGTAACGCAGCTATAAACGCCGATGATGTCAGATCCGAGACAAGTTCTAAATGGACAATTTTGGTGACCATACATACAAATACAGCAATGTATCCCTTAGTGGTCTTGATACCACGGCCCTTGTTGGCTTTTACCATAACGTGGCCCGAAAAATCGACACCAGTATGATAAAAAGGTTTTGCTGAGTTGCACCTCTGCGACGGTAAATCTCCCATTATCGGCGTGATCTTGCTTGGGTTGTGTTTGCGGCAGGTTAGACAGGTATGTAAACGCTTTTTTACGGCTCTGTTACCCCCTATGATCCAGTACTTAAGGCGTATATTAGCCAGTGTTACTCGCGCTCCCCCGTGTAAGGTGAGTTTATGCACGTAGTCGATTACCAAGTCTGTTAGGTGATGATTATGAGGGAGTATTATTGGATGGACCATGTCAGGGTTGATGTTCGCCTTCGTTAACCTCCCACCGACCCTTAAGAGGCTGTCTTTACTGAGAAACGGATTCAAATGCAGTAGTTTACTTTTGACGCCTATAGGTATGTTTTGTTGTAACTTTTGAATCTCATAAGTAAATTCGGATAGCTGTACATGTCTTATTATTGTATATTTTGCCTTATTTATTTCTTGTAGAGTAAGATATGTATTATTATTTATTTTCTTTTGCTTCAATTGATTTATAAACCGCAATACCCATCCAAAAACTCTTGTTAGCTTTTGAAAAGAGCTATATCTTGTTAATAACTCGTCGATAATGCTGGTTTCGCTTTTTTGTTTTGATGCAAAGTTAACTTGCTTACTTTGTTTTAATTCTTCATTCGTCGTGAAAGTCTTACTCTGGTTTTCTTGATCTTTATTAAAGTGTGATAACCAGGCTGGTCCATTCCACCACATGGCATGCTTTTTTAGCTGTTCAACACTCATGCCGCGACTAGCGCAGTCAGCTGGATTTTCTGCTGATTTAACGTAATGCCAGTCACTTGGAGGCATTATATCGTTAATTTGACGCACTCGGTTCGCAACAAAGGGTTTCCACCTTCCTGGGTCTCCTTGGAGCCATGCCAGGACTACCATTGAATCTACCCATCCATATGTTTGTGTAGTGTAATTATTAAGACATTCCTTGACTTTGTACATTAATTTAGCTAAGAGTAACGCACCGCTAAGCTCTTTTTTCGGCAAAGATAACGTTTTACTGGCGGGTACTAGTCTCGCCTTTCCTGCCACTAGTGATATGGTGATGTTCTCACTGCTTTGTATTTTGCAATAAATAACACAAGCATAAGCCTTGTTTGAAGAGTCACAAAATCCATGTAGTTCTATAACGTTGCATTGTGGGGACGTTCCCAGCCATCTGGGTATGTGAAACTGGTTAATCGAAGACATGTCCTCCCTGATAAGTATCCACTCCTTGATAAGTTCATCGGATAGCTGTTCATCCCATTGAATATTAGACATCCATACTTTCTGGAATAACAACTTTAATCTAGTTGATAATGGTGACAACCAGCCCAGAGGATCATATAACCTGGATATGTCGGAAAGTAAGGTGCGTTTTGTTTGCTTTTTCTCTATCGGTTCTACTTGTGATTGAAATGTAAATAAATCCAGTTTCGGGTTCCATCTGATGCCTAATGTTTTTGTTGATTCCGGCTGTTTAAAGTCAAATAAATCTTGATTGCTATTAATATGTGTGTTTTGATAAATTTCCGGTAGATTTGACTTCCATTTTCTAAGGTTAAATCCGCCTGACTTTAATAATTGAATAAGTTGTTGTTGTAATTTAATAGTTGATTCAGCACAATTACCGCCGTGCAAAACGTCGTCCATGTAAAATGACTGTTGAAGGACGTGAGAAGCCTCTTGATAATTGTTTTTCTCGTCTTCGGCTAATCGTCTTAGCGTGGCCATAGCTAAAAACGGTGCGGCCTTGGTGCCATATGTTACCGTGCACAGCTGATATTCTTTAACTGTATTGTCTGTATCACGCCATATAATTTTTTGTAGACTTTGATCTTTCTCGTTAATCCAAATAAACCGAAACATTTTTTCTATGTCCGCAGTGAAAGCATAGCGAAATTGTCTCCATCTCAATAACAAAGATTGAAGATCATGTTGAAGGTTTGGGCCCTTTAACATGAGGTCATTGAGACTATGTCCTGATGTTGTTTCTCGTGATGCGTTAAATACAACTCTAAGTGCTGTAGTAGTAGAGTCATTTCGTATTACACAATGGTGTGGAAGGTAACACTCGGGTTTCGCATAATTAAGTGATGGTTTCATGTGTCCTAGTGTCAGGTATTCATTCATAAATTGTTTATATTGTATCTCAATGTTACTATTTCTTTGAAATTTTTGTTCTAATTGACGAAATTGGGCCATGGCAGTGTGTTTAGACGCTCCTAAATGTTCTAAAAAATTCTCCTTGAGTGGAATCCTTACTTCGTATGAACCATCAGGTCGCCTTTTTGTGGTTGACTTGTAATAATTAACACACTGACTGTCCTCTTCCGATAATGCTGATGACTCAGTTATGTCTTCTATTTCCCAAAACTTATGAATTTCCTCCATATGATTGAGTACTACGTTACAATACAGTGTTTGTACATTGCCGCACAAAATCCAGCCCAAGCGTGTCTGTTGCGCTATGGGTACCGCTTGATCTGATCTGCTTATCCCGTCCATTATAATTTGTGAATATACGTCTGCTCCTAATAATATATCCACAGGACGGCTAATGTTGAAATTTGGGTCTGAGAGTTGTATACCCTCTAGATGCGACCATGAAGGCTTATTAAAAGTGTTGTTAGGTAAATTTTTTATTAGTGTGTTCATGATATAAACTTCTGTCTTAAATGAATAGTTATTATAAAGTGATGAACATGATATTTCAGTGACACCTTTACAGTTGCTCTGCTTGGCTCCAATGCCTGATACTACTCCTTTACAACGGCGCTTAGGTAAGGCTAAAACTTGTAAGGCCTTCTCGGATATAAGAGAAATTTGCGAACCCTGATCTATAAGCGCTCGCATTTGATGATATGATCCATTGCTTGCTTGAACGTTGATAATTGCCGTAGATAGTAAAATTTCGTTAACTTTATTGGTTTGTTGCAATAAACGATTTTCATTAATTAATTCCTCACAGCTGTTGTCGTCGATTGTACTAATATTGCACGATGAATTGTTATTATACGCTTCATGTATAAGCGTATTGTGCTTAGCATTACATTCACGGCATCGTTTTTCCGAAATACATGCGTTGTCTTTATGATCGTAAAGACAATTTTCGCATAAATGTAGTCTCGAGATTGTTTTAAGTTTTAATTCCGGTGTCATGTTTAAAAATTTATTACAAAAGTAAAGCCCGTGTTTTTCTTTGCATAGTGGGCAAATACTAGTTTTTGCGAAATTATTATTGAGCAATACTTGTTTTCGTTTATGAGGTGATGACGGCAGCTTAAAATAGTTATTAGGTTTTGATGTTTTAATGTTAGTTTCTGCGTTATTTGACACCTTAGAATGCTCGTACTTTTTTCTAGAGGATTCTAACGTGGTAAACCTATTTTCTAGATATGTCAAAAAACTCTGTAATTTAGGCAACTCCCTTGGGTTCTTTAGCGATTCTAAATAATGGTTATGTGACTCTGTATCAAGTTTTTGTAATAGAATGTGAACAATCAAAGGATCCCAGCTACTTGTGTCTACGCCTAGGTTTTTAATGGCATTTATGCACTCGTGTGTGGTGTCATGTATCCTTTTGATGTGGCTCACTAAAGGCTGTTGTATTGATGGCAAATTAAGTAATATGTTAGCGTGTGTCGCAAAAATCAATCTTACGTTGTTATACCTGTTGTTAAGTATTTCCCATGCTATAGGATAATTTTCAGAGCTGATCTGTAAATGTTGTATTAATCGCTCAGCCTCTCCTCTAAGCTTACCCTTCAAAAACTGCATTTTTTGTGCATTTGAAAGGGCGATGTTATTATGTATTGTTTCCGAAAATAGATCTTTGAACGATACCCACTGCTGATAATTTCCATTAAAAACAGGAAGGTCCATTTTTGGAGTCCAATTCTCTCTGTGTGATACAGACCACAGTTTTGAATTAATTTCTCTCTTTAATGAGTTGTACCTTGTTTCGTGCTTGGTATAACTGCTTTCGTATTCTTCATTCATGCCTTCCAACTCACTGTCAAGTTCCAAATGCAGAGAATCTATTATGGACCACCTGGATTGTAAAGTCCTTAATGCGTCTTCTAGTTCCCATTTTTGGCTTAGATATTCTAACTCTATGCCTGCTACCGTTCTGGTAAATGCTCTGAAGTTGCTGGCTTGTCTCTTCAGCATTTCATCCAGCTTACTAGAAGAACCCTTGGAACTTGATTTGGGAGGCGAATTTTGTTCACATTCTTCATATGGTGTATCTTGATCTTCTTGCTGAGGCTTGACTGACTGTTCCCCCGACTTATTCTTTGACCAGACCTGATGTTGTTCTATTATAAATGACTTAGTAACCTTGTAAAGTTCATAAGTTTTTTCGTACTCTCCCCTCATGAAATAAGCATGAGACCTACTTCCCTCCGTACTGAGCCGATCGTGATTATACTGATAATCGGCCCAATAAGATTCTAGGGTTTCTAAACGCCTCTTAAAGTAGTCTACAGACTTGCGTTCTGCAGAATCTTTTTTGATATTTGTAACCATTTTGCTGATGGCTACATGCAGTTCCTGCTGGTTTTCATAAATAGCTTCCATCGTGAAAATAAGAAAAAATAGGCAACGATCTTACTTGATAGCTCCTTGTCGGCTGCTTACGGGTCGTACTTCGGCAGAACTCCCGACACTATTTTATAACTCACTGTCAGAGTCCTTGATAACTCACTGTCAGAGTCCTTGTTAACCACTGGCAAACACTGAGTCACTTGGTTTATGATCACTTAAAACACGTGGCAACACGTGGATATAGTCACAACGTGAGTCCGTCGCGTATAATTTAATTACTGATACTAATTTGTACTATGATATTGATATTATGTTAATTGATATAGAATAGCTCGAAGGACCATTTAATAATGTACCGGTTCTTGCTAACCTAATACACTATTAGATTGATAACTGATATATGCTAAAATAACCACTTGATAGGTAATAGTGAGCACGCGCGGCTTACTTGCTAGCGATACGCGAACTGATTTTATTTTTTGTGAATAAAATGAAATGAAATAATGAATGCGCGTGTCGTGTGAAATGATGAGTTGCAATATGTTGCAATATGTACGGTTGCACCGTACAGGGGGTGTAATCCTGTTTACCTGCCAACGTGTCAAGGTCGAGGTCACCAAGGCCAGCGTGAGAGCCCTACTCACCTGTTATTTGGAAACATACCTGTGGCAAGATGCCAGCCTCGTACCAGGCTGCCAGGATCTATTAGGAGGTTCTCCTTACCTGGCGCATGCGTGCTACCTGTCCTACCTGTACCTAGCGACCAATGTCGTGAGACACCTTCACACCGTATTATTGCATCTAAAACGTTAAGTTAAGCGATAAATGGGAGTTCATAGCAAGCTGGTTTGGAGAGGCTCCCTAACGCATGCGCTCTCATACACCTGTTGACAATCCAATTTGAGCACTTTACGCTTGGCACGTGACGGCGCGGTCGGCAGAAATATTACATCAATACTACGATATTACGCGTCGATACATTTAATTTGCACACAAGTCATTCGTAGAGAATTAATCAATTTGACACAGATTTAATTTTTTAATATTAAGTTTCATATACGTAGGAGTATAAAGTTTCAGCAAAACGAGGAGGCTATCAGCTCACCATATTCCAGTTATTATGACTGCATATTGATTATGTCACTGAGCTCTTCTGGACGACTAAATAATAGCTTAGTTATTTGCCTAATTAAAAGCGACAAGCTTTTCATTATATTTATTATATTAGCTAATGTTCATTTTTTATCACTTTTTTGTTTTGGAAATATAACTCGATGACAATAGGACAAAAGAGTCAAGTATTTTGGCAATTAAGCGGTGATTGAACTAAAAACAGCGCAAACCAATTAGTCGCATTACTGTGGGTTAATATTTGCTGGCGACTAATGTTTGAAGTTAAAATCTTTTGAAGCGCTTGAGAAGTAAAGTTAGACTGCGAGTAATATTTTAAAATATTCAAAAAATAATTAGACAAATGTACTGTCACATTTTACAATGGGCTTACTATATGTCACATTACTTTGTTTGAATTTAAACAACTTAATTCAAATTGTAACTTTTTCCAAGCAAAATTGTATACAAGCAGAACTGAAATATTATATTTAATTTTTTTAATATATTCCACCTTAGAAAAACTCGAACGCTTAAGAAGCTATAAAAATAAAACCAAGCTCTACGAGTATAAGCATGACATATTACCGACGCAGGATAAAAAACATCGCGGTAGAGAAATCACTTCCTCTCAGAAGCCCTTCTACTGCGGAAGAATTAAAGTACTTTTTTATTAATCCTTTAAATTAGACAAAGCAGGTGTTTGGGTTTTCTTTACTTTTTGATGAACATTGTTAAAATAAGTTTGTTATAACATTATCTTTTATTATAAGAAAATCGTTAAAATTTAAAGACTACGAACTTAGATTTCTAAAAAAGTATATAATATAATCTAATATATAAAAATCCCTTTTTTTTTTGTATATCGAGTGCTGTTGGCCCTACTGGCTTTTACAGCGTCGCCGGACGGGGAGGCGGACAGAGGGTCCTGCCTAAAAAGGGAGCATGAAGCTCAAAGGGTATAGTTCCTGCGAGGTTCGAACCACGGCTTAGGAAACTATCGAATGTAGGACTTGCCGTATTGGAGACGGCTGAGGGGGAAGAAAAATCTCGAATCACAGTGTTTGTTATCGAACTCCTCCGAAACGACTTGACCGATTTTTATAAAAATTAGGTAAGTATATTTGATCCTCTCCAGATTTTTATTTTTTACTTCTTATGATTTTGCAGCAAGAAATACTTATAGCCCTAAATTTTCATCCCTCGGGCGTGGGCGAAGCCGCGGGATTCGCTAGTATGTAGTATAAATATAATTTTGTATAAAAAAACAAAATAGCACATAATATGTTTACATCCATCACAATATGTGTCAGTCGATAAAAGTAATAGTAAAGTGAGACCCTGAGTCTGCGGACACCGTGGGCGGCGGAAGGGCGGCTATCGGTCGTCCGCTCTACATCGAATGCATCATTGTTCGATGCTACTCCTTCAGAGTTATGTCTTTCTAGTGCATTTTTGACGCACGTTTGAGGTTTAAACTACACTAAATTGACTTTTAAAATGAACAAATTAGTCCGCAAAAGCTTGGTGAAGCTACTTTACCCGATTTGACGGGCGCGTGACTCACGTTCATATCGACGCAATATTCTACAGTTATCACTTATAAAATATTATTTACATCATTCAACTCACTGGGATTAATTTATATGTAAAATAGTTAATAAAATAGTCTATTCGTGTGTTATAAGCGGAAAATGTTATGGTACTGGAGTATAGCTTTTACGTAAATCCCTACTATTGTTCTCTCACTTTGAGTGTTTACCTTTACATTTATAATTTTTATGAGCCTGTTAATGATCTGGTAACTTCTAAAAGACGGCGATACGACTTACATTGTAATGAAAATTTGTGTAATGTTAAATAATAAAATCCTAAAACTTGAACGAAAAGGCCGTCGTGTAATCAAGTTATTAATAAACGTTACATTCCGGAAAAAGCAAAACGCCCGATGCCACAGCTTATCTTGTGGAAAAACCCGCAGGCTACTCGAATCTAAATCAACTATAACATTGTCGTGAACAATATAATAGCATAATAAAAATTCCCCGCCTACCGAACGTCGGCCACACAACGCGCCCGGGATTAAAATGATTGAGGTTTATCCCTGAGCTGGTCCTAACGTTAGGTTTCTTTTGCATCCGCACGCAATTACCTGGAACAAAAAATATCATATTAACTTTTATGATTTAAATAAAAATGCATTTGATGACATTACTAAAGAAAGTTATTAAAATTAATTACACATACGAGTATATTATCATGTAGGTATTCGTAGGTAATCTAGTAATATAACAATATACAAAACTATTATGTGAAATAGTTTCTTTTTAACTGTTAATGGAATATTTAACCTTAATATGTAAAATTCTCCTATAACTTAATATCTGTTCACGAGACAGTAGGGTGCTCCGGCGAGATGAGATACGCTGACTTTCAAGTTAAAGGTTAAGTGTATCAACTTACACTGTTTATTAATAGCAGGTATAACTTACGTAGGTACATTATGAACTAAAAATAAAATATGTCAAAGCTACCCTCAGCGTTCGTTCGTTCGTGTTATAAGTATGTAATTTAATAATATAAATTATATTCGTGTGTATATTATAAATTAAATAATAAATATAAGAAAACCGATAAAAAGTACTTAAAAAGTAATACGTACTTTCGTTTTAAGTATGGCTTCGATTCAAAGCCCCACATAATAAAGAGATTGAAACTTGCATGTATTTAAATTCCAAAAGAAAGTTCGCTGTTTATTTTTTACAATAATATTTACCTTCTCACTCACAATTCAGAAGAATCTAAAACACGTAAATAGCGAGTTTTAGTTTCTTCTGAATTGTGAGTCTAGTTAAACTATATCCATTACAAATGTTGGAATAAATGTAAACAATTTATATTGACGTACACTTGAAAACGTTATCTGCCTTCTGAGTCGTTTAGGTAAATACACAGCAATTTCTTTGTCCACGTGGCCGTGGGCGTGGGCGTGTACTCTACAGAATATGTTGTGTTTTTGTTTGTAATAACTTTTAGTAACATTCCTACACGCGGACAAACATATCTATTATTATGGATATTTGGGATTTAAAGCTAATTAGTAATTAGTATTAGTTAAGTCATTGGTGCACTAATAATATTTAGTAATACTGAGGCTGGTGTTGCTGCCCTACTTTAGTATTCAACTCCTGCAAGTAGGACATCGCACTAATAAAGCTCTCAAATTAGTTTACTAACAGCTCCCACTGTTTATTAACGGATCTGAGTCTATTCAAATATTTTCATAACATCTTAATAATTGTAATATTTAATAATATTTGGTTGATACATATTTTGAAACGTACGATCGTATAATCTACACATAAATTTCAAAAGAAATACCTATCTAAATATCGTATTTGTCGAAATTAAGAGAAACTAATTTTATGGTAATTTAATTTACCACCAAAACCCATACAATTTCCGATTAGGGACGTGTAACATTATCCACTTGTGTGTTCTGTCCCGGCTCGGGATCGTGCCGTCCCGCTCGCACGCGCCTCGCCTGCGGCCGACGAACAAATATTAGAAACGTACGTTAGCCTCGTGTGGGGAAGTGTTAGAAAAAAAAACAGCGTTTGCTTAGCAAATTCTAATCTCTTCACATACTCGTGTACCAGGGCGGCATGGCGGAATAGAAGTACACGTGAGCCGTGTGGGACACACACGCGCCGCACACACGCCCCGGGGTTGTCGCGCCCTCACCCACACACGCGCGCTCCTACACGCGGCGTGACCACCCCGTCTAAGCTCGTTGAGGGAGGGAGATGGCGCGACGGTCACACATACGAGTTAGACAGAGTTAGAAATGTCATTAACTTGCGGTGGGCGAGATCCCGGACCTGCGCATCTTGACCGTCTAAGGGGTGGTGGCGCTAACTGTTCCCCGTCTCTGAGTGCCTGGTACTTGTTTTCCATTTTAGGACAAAAGTTGATAAAAAAGGGCGTTCAGGTGAGGGCGCTTATGGGCCCAATAAAGCCTTAGTCGTTTGAAGGGTGCGTAGGGTTCGGGACAGTGCACGAGTGCGTGTCGCGTCTTGTCTGTGTGCGTGCGGCTACAGACAAGTAGGCCTTAGTACGAGTTTCTTGGGAGATATTTATAGTTCGTTTTAGCTTAAGAATTTGTATACTTTGTTATTGAAGCGATATCAAAACTTATCATAACTTAAATTAAATATTTTATTTATATTATTAGAAAAAGCACTCAATCATGGTAACGTTTCTAATCAAAAGTCAAACTTTCTGTAAAAAGATTGATCGTTGTTTCTCGAATATGTTTCCACGAACCTAATTCACCGTTACTTGGTATTCTTTATACATTACGAGTGATTCATATTAGACAAAAGTATCGGGCACACGCCTCATCGCGCCCTATTGTAAGCAATGGGGTCGCCCAGCCGACCGCGAAATACGGCCATTAAGCCAACAATTCTATGAACATTAGTACCGACTACCGATGACTCTATTTATACTCCATACTACTACTGTATGCTGATGGAAACGTCGTGTGTCGGATATTAAATTTTCATACACATAAGACTGCATGTCACATTATGGTAATAGCAGTGTCCTTTCGGAATTTTTAACAAAATACGATAAATTTAAGATATAAGACCAAAGGAGAAAAACTGGATTCATGAATGTCAAATTCTTGTTTTGCAAAAATCGTTCTAGTTAGTTTTTTTAAACAAAAGGTATTGTAATAATGCATTTATATCTCAGCTAGTGTTTTATAAAATATCAAGGATGTGCTTGCTCCCAGGTTACATCACATGTCACACGTTGGATGCTTTTTATATGTAATGCAAAGTAAATACCTAGGTAGTTTATAATAGTTTGTATTTTTCCAATTAGGTAATATTATAATCATAATAATTGATATTTTCATGTGCTGAATCATAATAATTTATTCGATATCCGAATGTCAATATCCTAACATATTTATTTATTATTTATTTATTTCTAACATGATTACCATGCCTTATGTGGTGGGACTGGGTGCGAATTAAAAACATTCAATGAAAAAAGGTCTAGAAGAAAAGATTAAAAGAAGAAGTGCAATGAATTCAAAATGAATTGAATTCCATAGCGCCGCGCCGTCGCAATAACCGATAAAACGTAAAATTAGCACTTCTTTCTCTCACTTCCGTGGAGCTTTGCTCGTGTGTACATTACAATTTCACGCACTACTATTATTTGTTGATAAAGCTACCGCTTTAGGGCCTACGTAGACGAATTCAAATTATTATTAAGATCAAAACTGATTTTTAATAAAATAAAACTAGACAAGTATAAGTGGGCATTACGCATCGACGCTTTCGTACCGTCACCATGTGCGTTAAGCATTTAAGATTGATTAACTGTTAATTAACATTATCTCAAGTTGTTTTATTTATTATCACATTTATATTTAGGTATTGGACTAGGAATTTGTAAGGACAGACGATCAAACAGTGTAGACCCAAGCAATAAGGGCGATGAATGACAATGGAATTAGAATTGGTTAACTACTACCCCATACTACATAAAATCTATCCCATGGGAACCGTACTTTATTTCAGACTATAATCTGCTGGCTGAAGTTTGGCACGAAGACTCAATTTTGTCGTTATTGAGAAACAAGCAAACAACATTTATAATATTAGTATCTGTTTATTGGATGATTACATACAAAATACTTTTCATACTCTACATAATATATAGTGCATGTGGTACTAGACCAAGTGATTTGTGATACATGAGAAAGATTTATTATGTATGTATGGCTAAAGTTGTATACATTTTCGGCTCTACATACAAGAGAGTAAAATTTAAGAGTCTGTGCTTAACCTTAGGTGAACTCTTTCGCGACCTGTTTACTTAACTGTCTGTCTTGATGACTCGACATAATATTGACGTAACTGCAGTAGAAGCAATCCTGAAGCATCGCAGAAATATTAATAAAGTGATTGGAATTAATATCAATTTGTGACAAAACGAATAAAATATGATTAAAATTGATATATGCCTTCTTTAGCTTTTGGGACACAGAATACCACGTAATTAAAAATAAATTTGAACTCTGGATTTATAATGATTTCGAAATAGTTTTTATGAGAACTTTTATTTGAATAACTTTAAATAGTGTTAGATTCAAAATAGGAAAAAACACAAATCTTATCTCACGCCGAAAGCCACTTTAGATAGCAATATATCACGGTCGAGAAATCTTATTATTATAATTAATACTATTCACGAGCTCTTAATAAGAGGGTTAAAAAGTTTCCCTTTCATCGGAATGCCCGACCGGCGAGTCCCGGTGGAATGCGCCACTGTCCCTTTCTAATCCTCCTTTTCTTACACACGCCGACCTGTCTAAACTTGTTAGCTTTGATTAATGACTTATTTTTTATAAAAAACTTATTAGTATATCGTATCGTACCGCAATTAACCTTTAAAAACAACGTTGTATTGAGATTAAACAAATGCGTGCCTGTACGTTGGGAATTGAAATGATTCCCATGCGGTCGGGGGGCGACCGGGGGCGGCCGGGGAGCGACCGGGAGGCAGCGCGGGCCAGCTTCGTCTATCTCTCTATAGCTCATGCGAGCCTAGTATCTGGGATAAAAGTGATTACGTCATACTTCGTATGAGGCGAGTTATGTTTTTCAATTAACTAAGTAATAATAACATTGTGACTGACACTTTTGTAGAGGTTTAGATAAGTGTTAAGTCATTTATTATCTTTCACAATATAATTTAGTGTGATACGTAAAGAAATCTCAGTTTGTAATACTTTGGGTCATATAAAAAGTTATTTCTGAGGTAGTTGTCCGTTTGTCCGATTTAACAGGAATACATTATTTAACTCTCTTAGAATTAGGAAGATTCTATTTAAATGCTAGAAAACTACAATAAACATTTCTAAAATAGGTTGTTTCTCTAACATATTCACTCATCTTTCCTACTGTATCAAGAGATGAAAATAATTTTCAACAGATAAGCTAGATCATTTTGCTTTGTTTTAAATCGATTAAGGTTAACGATATATCAATGAGCTCTCCACAGAGTCACTACCCTCATAAGAACTAAATGTACGAAAAAACAACTTCCGATCCAATTATCTATTTCTTACCCAAGTCTGTGTAAGCAGCTTTCAAGATGAGGAGATTTATTGGAGAGTGGGCGGTGTACTTTAAACACTGCAAAACATAAGTTCACACGAGTCAGAGACCGGTCAGATTTAGTCTCCAAATAAACTTTTGTACGAAACGTTACGTTCTAGATAGATAATTAATTAACTAAATAAGTAAAAATAAATGTTTGACCAGTTCGGCTATTTATTTTTGTGGAGGAGGGTTTTAATAATAATAAAAAAACAAAGTTTGTAAAAAACTAAACTAAAGGACCCCCTTTAGGTACATAGGAACAAAACCGAGCGAAGCGAGGGTGAGTCGCTTGTGCTGCAATTTTTAAATCAGAAGACGGATATTTTATAATAGAATAGGACAAGTTCAATTGATTATTGTATTTACTATTTACTGAGTTACTATTGAGAATTTAGGATTATTTCATTAATAAATATTAATTATACAGCAGCGCTGAAACTGAGCAGCTAGCATTTCGTCATTCTAGGCATATGATGCAAAGCAGAGTATCCCTTACGACCTACATTCATTAGACACGTACGTTTACGTAAAGAGGTTATGTTTATGTGAGGGAAAAGCTTTGAAAATTCCACTCAATTTCGCATTTCACAACATCTGGTCTACTGAAGCTTGTGTTTGTAAAACAAATAAATTGTGCAAAAATAAACTGTATTGATCCTTAAAAATGTGAACTGTGTGAATACTAAATAGATTTACTGTTTTTTGTATTGTTTTCAGCCCTTTACAAGGTGTAAGTAAGGTGCCAAGTACAAGGTGGGTTAGCGGACTATAGATGTCTTTTGAAAACTTGCTAGGTGGTGACAGACATACATATTTTCCTCACGATGATTTTCTTCACCGTAAGACAAGTGGAACTCATGTGAATCGCACAAGAAAATATCAGAGGTGCGAGATTTGAACCCGCTTCACTCGGCTTACTATTTATTAAGAAAGAAACATAATTTAGCAGTATCTAATACTGTTAGCGATATCAAATAAATAGTACCTTGTATCAGTTGTAAAATACAATATAGCATGTGCCTACAATTAATTCCAAAGTGCACCAAGATTGACCCCATGTAACATGTTTTAGTGTTGTGCAATAAGTCCATTTCTATTTTTATCGATAATGCTATAAGTAACGATTATAGCCCATTACACATCGAAACTTCCAGTAGGTCGATTAACGAGCTTAGATCAATAAAAATTTAATGCTAGTTCGTTCTTAACATAACCTTAAAGCAAAGATATTCGTAGGTACTAGGAATTACTTCGTAGTAAAAGCGTAATTAGGCTGAATAAGTAAAGTTGCGAAACATTTTAGAAACTACGAGTATTTCTTACTATAACTGCGCGCGTGAAAACGTTAACGTTTGAACAGATTAGTTTGGCTTTTTTTAAGGTCCGCACGCTACGTACGGGCCTTCCTTCAGTACGAGAGGGATCAGACCATAGTCTGCCAGGTACCAGATAGGCAGGTTTCCTCTCAATGTTTTCCTTCACCGTAAGACTAATAGTAATCATGTTGGAAGTAATGCGCATTATTCCGATAGCCCAGTGCAGAAATGCTTGGGAAACCGGATGAAGCTGGGTCAAATCCCGGGTCACGCACCTGATATTTTCAACCTCTTACACAGAGTTAAAAACTTCCGTAAAAATCTTCAACAAGGAACTCGTCGCTCAGTTGAACCGTAGCTGTGGAAGCAGGACACACAAAATCTTTCGTTCTAAGTATATTAATACGTAAAATACTTAAGGTGGGGTCTATTTTATTTCTGACGGCATACATTAAAAATCCATTTTAGATCAAAAATATACCGCGAAACGATTTTGAATAATTATTCCAGCTTATAGTTCGAATAAGCGCCTATTATAATAGAAATTATACGCTTGAACTTCGAAACTCTTGTTTTTACTGCATGTGTCAGAATGTAATTTATTCGATCCGAAGAAGTGCAAAAAATTTTCAACCGTTTAAATCCACGACATTTTAGCCTATTTACCAAACTTTTTGAACTGATTATAACATAGATATTATATATGTAAATTGAATTGAAGTGTCTGTTTTTAATTTCAAATTAACAGCTTTTCACTAAATGCATATCAAAGTATATACGGTACTGGCATCAAAAAATCAATTTTTAATTTTTTTGCCTGTCTGTCTGTCTGTTTGTTCCGGCTAATCTCGGAAATGGCTGGACCGATTTTGAAGGGATTTTCACTTGCAGATCGCTAATGTAATAAAGCGTAACTTAGACTACTTTTTAACCGACTTCAAAATAGGAGTAGTGTATATTTTAGAAATTCTATTCATTTTAACTAGCGGAACCCGTGGCTTCGCTAATGCTTAATGCTAGGGACGAACCCGAGCGAAGCGATGGTGAGTAGCTAGTATTCAATAAAAAACCGTGTTAATAGGTACATTAAGTATGTACACTTACATCTATATTATTTTTATTATTTATTTTATACCTAAAGTACAGAGTCATTAATATTTTCGAACCATAATAATTGTTCAAGTAGATTAAGCGATAAGCTATACTTACATTATCTTTAACTAAACGGTTAACTAAAGATGTCGACAAAAACCCTTCTACAAGTATCATACTTTCAAACAATCTAATGGATTTAGGATCCTGATAAAATTTATAAAAGAATACAGAATTTATTAATTTTATTGTTTGGTAGCTTTATTATCGTATGGCTTCGCTGCTGATTTTTTAAATTACATTTTTGTTGTTAGTTCATTTGATATTACGATCCGATTAAAATAATTAGGAAGGTAGCACCAAAACAATAAATCTTTTTACGAAAAGATGTCCGCCTCAGATTCATAATAAAATGTTATCAAAGTAAGGCGCTAAAACGCTAACATAGCGACACGTAACAATAAATTTTACGAGAGAAATCATAATGGTTACCCAGGGCCTAGGCTGTAAAGTTGATTGGTGCCGGCCCTAAACGCCCTTTGTGTAGAGGCTCAATGTAACACCAAGCTATAGGCGTCTTGCTTTAATTGGCTTTCGTTTTACCTTTTTAGTAACATCAAATAGTTTCATAAGAAATCGATAATGTTACTTTTTTATTTACAAGATAATCTCTCTTCGCTCGTCCCTACATTATTATGTCATGTACATTATACATATAACAGTAGCCTACGTAATACTTTAGGTTAAAGTGTACTTAATAAGTGTTAAGCTCAATTAAATAAGTTTAACTGTTTAAGCGTGGAATTTCATTTTTGAAATTCACACACAGTTTGATTATTCAGTTAAAGCACAAATTCTATTTTTTTTTTGTAATCGATGAGAACTTTTCGGCAGTAAACGGTTTCCTCGCCGTGTCCTTCCGCGTATTATGACAACAATTATTTTATAACAATGTCATTAAATAACGAATTGAATTTGAATTTTTCATTGAAAAATAATCTTAAATGTTATGCACGCGACCTTTTATAACTCAATGCACGCGACTAAAATACCATTGAAATCGATTCATCTAGCTAAATCTAATTTAACATCGATTTTGTTCATATTTACAGACAATATTATATTTTATTTCAGAATATCTATAGGTTGTATGACACTTAAGAATAAAATTTAACGATAGAAATGTGAACATCAAATATTAACCGAATTCAAGGCTGAGGACGTTTTTTGTAAACTATCAGTTTTTTCTAAATAATACTTATATTGGATTCGGTGCTATAAGTTAGTTGTTAAATTAAGACAATATCCCATAAGCTATAATGTGCAATTTTCTCACTTCGCTCGGGGTTACCCCTAGTGAAAATAATATATTCTACGGGAACAGTACATTTTTCCGGGATAGTATCATCTATCGCTACACCTTTCATCCAGATCCATTCACTACGATAAACTCAATTAGAATTTAGTCACAATGCAACTCATTACGACTTGACACGTTAAGTTAAACCAAAGTGTTTTTATTAGAGAAGGATAAATGTGACTCTCACGAAGCCCCAACTCTATCAAGAGTAATGTTCATATGATATTGCTTCCAGCGTTCCCATAATCAATTTCACATTTACATTAATTCCTGATGATTTCAATTAATAATATCTATTGATAATTTATTTCCGTCTTCTATAAAGTCATATGTGGCGGTACCGTGGGACCTTCCGTGCCGCCGCAGGGGATAGCGACCAAAGCGGGTAGTTAACTTTCATCGAACACTCACAAGCCGATAACTCGACGATATTTCTCCATAAGTGCTCGATGTACATTAAATATTATGACGATTCAGTTGTAGTTCTGGCTGTCTGCGCCGGTACATTTAAAAGTACATCAAGCCAGGCGTCGGTCGGGACGTGCGGCGCGTCACAGATCATTAAGATAGGAGAGACAGCAAAAAAAGACAAAAATGAATTTTGGTAGTAGGAATCTTAGGGTATTTCGTAACGCGCGTCGGTGATCGATTCGACGTCGGTCTCTTTGACGTTTATTTGCGTGATTTACAGATATTGATCGTGATCGTGTGGAATGACTTCTGATAATTTTATTATATTATTATTTTTTTGTATGTGTTATAAGTGAAAAGATATAAATATTTTGAAACATTAATTTACAGCACTATCTAGTTTTATGGTAAGCCAAGAGACTTATACTTATTATGAATATCAGATTGTTGATACACTACACATATATAACTTTAATACATATCACATCACTGACGCATAATCGTGCTGGTCACACAAATTTATACCCACCGCGGGAATCAAACCCGGGAGCGCTGGCATAGCAAGTACGGTCACGACAAAGCCAAACTATTATATAAATGAATAATATAAATAATAATAAAAATAAATATGTTGGGAGATTATTACACACAGCGCCATTTAATTCCGTGGTAAGCTAAGCTTGTGTTACAGATACCAGATACTTGATATACTACACATATAAATTTAAAATACATACATATTATAAATAGTATAAACAACCATGGCTGCAGTACAAATATTCGTGACCAACAATTTAATGTCCCCAGCGTGACTCGAACCCGCGACCGCTGGTGCAGAAAGTAGGGTCTCTACCGACTGAGCCAAACGTGTCGTTTTATAAAATAAAAACATACGGAAATCTCTTAGAGCGCGATCCCCCAGATTATCTTAACTACTTTCGTGTTTTCCATTTTAATGAGGACTTGAAAAAGAGTATAATTTCTAGCAGTATAAATATTATTGTTATATTATATTAAACTTGCCTAAATACAAAGTTATTTAGAGCTCTTATAACGTTTAAATTATTTGCGAATTTGTTTAACACATGTTAACTGTTGCATATGCTTCCGGTCGCAGTAGTACGTAATTGTAATAAAATTTATTACTACAATATGCAAATGCCTCCCGTGAAGTTTAAGGAAGAGACCTAGTTAATCTAGATCACACCATATTTTAGTATCTAAGTATAAACACTAATATGTATTGGCCTTTCAATATGAACAAGCGCACTTCTAAAAGGAAGTAGGTTACTACAATTATAATATTGTGATTCTATATATTCAAACATTGAAAAATCCGTTCAGGAAAACAAATTACATAACATTCAAAATATTGGGAATGCCTTGATGCCAGAAACTGTAACTTTTTTACTTATATATATCGTTTTTGAATATTTATAAATAGAAAATACCTACATACTAAGTTTATTTTTAGTTAGCTAGTTTTTCTCGCGGTTCTGCTCGTGCGATGGATCCTGTTTTTTGCAGTTACATGGTGAAAAAGTAACATTTCTTTTTTATCGATATGTTCTCAAAAAAATATGTAAAAATTATAATTTTGACATGTTTTTGCCTTAAACAAAGCTATGATTATAAATTATATGTTTGGTATTGGCATTTATTGATAAAAGACCAAATTTTTTATTATATATTATTTTAATCTGAAGACATAAATAAATGGAAAGTACGTAATCAAACGTAATTGGCTCTAAATGCCGATCCTAAGCCATATTAAACCGTAAAGGCAATATATATCATCATAAATCAAAAGTAAACAATCGACATTTTCCAAATAGTTTGTTTCCATAGCACCAAATTCGTCGTATCATAAAAACGGCGCCTACGACCTATAAAGTGGGTTTCAGTCCATATTATTTTATTATGACGTTCGTTGCTGGGCCGGTGGCAGCCCATTTTTACAAAACTAACAAAATAAACAATTCCGTCACGTTCATAATCTCAACAGATGCATTCACAGACCACATGCCTGGTAGAGTCGACAAAAAAGCTTTAAAAGTTGTACGACTTTATGATTACTTAGGTATGGGTAGGTAAATATAATTAAATATTCTAATAATGTAAAAGCACAGATATACTTCATTTT
Source organism: Boloria euphrosyne (assembly GCA_951802675.2). Lineage (NCBI taxonomy): Eukaryota > Metazoa > Arthropoda > Insecta > Lepidoptera > Nymphalidae > Boloria > Boloria euphrosyne. Next base: position 12,084,469 of record OX637888.1, read on the forward strand.
TAACTGACTTAAAAATAAGAAGGTTTTCTAATCAGTTGGAGTTTTTTAAATAAATAACAAGGATTCTGATCGAAACTTAGAATTTTTATTAGGACGAGCGATGTTAGCCCTAACACTATCTATCCCACAACCTGAGCATTTAGTGGTACATTTTACTGAAAATTGATTTGTGCTTTAACGTTATTTAACTTCATATCTAGATACAGTGTTATCTGTCAAAAAAATATAATTTTATAATCATTAAAAAAATGCATTAACAAATTTGTGTTCATTGGATAGGATGTTATTATACTACTAACGCCATCTGTTAGAAAACCAAAAAGTTGACATTGCTGTAAAATTATTACCTGTTAGAAAAACTACGTGTGCCCTCACAAAGCTCGGCTTTTATTATATAAAAAAAAACATATGTTTATATGTAAACATAATATGAGATGTAGGAAATTTAACATGAATTTTAAAGCGAACGAACCAAAATAATTTTGCTCACATAGGATACATAATGTACATTTTACATACTTACTATCAAACTAAATGATCTATATATTATGTATAATGTACTGACATTATCATAATCTGAGTAATTATCACCTCGTCTAGAATAGCAAGGTAACTGCAACCCGCATCTGTTACAAATACTCAGTGCTATAACAATTAACTGATGTAATGAGAATTTACAGCATATTAATGAGAACTATTAAAAACCTGTTAGATTCTTCAAAAAATACAATTTTATACATATTGCACCAGGCTTGATGTTCGAGTCTTTAAGTTTAGAAGAGTAAGCTTTTAATTTTCAGTAACTTTCATAGATACTACTCAAAAAATATGTAAAAAGAGCCATTAATTTGTGAAAGTAAGACTTTCACTCCACACATTTCAAAAACTAATTTTACCCTTAAATACTTTTATCCTCGTTTCTTATCATTATAATAATGACTTACTTATTATTCATGATAAGCATTTACATGTATTATTTATGAGTCGATTATGGGTCATAATGTTTTTTACCATAACATGGCACGGTGTAATCACTACTACTTATCATAAAAGCGCATACACACAGTAACTAGGAAGTGTATATATGCGCGTGCATGTCTGTTACGGCTTCACTCAGAAACAGCTGGACAATTTTAGATAAAATATAGTATACAGATAGAGTTTGACTTGGAGTAACACTTAAGTTAATAATAAAATTTAGCCAAAGCGTGACTCTACCTGTACACTTATGCTTATATTTTTTGTAGTTTTTTTTTTGTATTAAATAAAATAATTTTAAATATTTGTGTAATTTATTTAATAACCTTTAGTTTGTATTATATTTTATCTTTTAGATTTTAACGCTTCCCCAATAAGAATCATATACAAAGCAACATGTACTAAAGTAATTAGCGCGGGCCCCGCCCCCACGCCGCAGCATCGTAACGTTTTAACATAATAATAATATACGAACCGTCAGAGAAAGTACACGTAGCTTAGGTTCTTTAGTAACCGGCTCGTTAATCTTACGGAGAGAAGTATTTAATAAATCCAATGCATTACAAGGGTAAAGCCGTGGTCTCACCGATCACTGTAAATAGCTATATATGAGTATCGTATCAAATATGACGAGTATATAAATATTTTTTTCAAACATTACGTTAATGTAAATTGTCCCTATTACTTGTGAATCAGGCACGAAATCGATCGGTTACAATTTATCTTCGTTTTTGACTTTATTTTCGCGCTATCTATATACAAGTATACATAAAAATTTATTTAAATCAATTGCTTAATCTCGCTAAAACTCAAAAACGGCTGCATCGATTTACATAATTATTTGTATGCCTTGTAGGGGGTGTGCCAACAGAATCCACTAACCCACTGAATTAGGCTTATGCATTTATTATATACTAGCGACTTAGGGTTCGTCTTAATTAGGCTTCCCCAGGTAAGTTTCAAAGGTTGGTATGGTATGGAATCTGTTTATACAAAGGCATGATGAGTTTTAAATCTCTTCCTAGAAAATGATTGATTACGATTACTTACAAACTTTTATTCCCATTCTCATCTTAAAGGGTGATTTCCTGTCAAAAGCTATCCTTCCCGGGTCTAAAACTATCTTTATACCAAACTTTACGTAAATCCTTTTGGTATATTTAGTTTTAGTGTATCCATTACAATCAAAGATACAAACACCCAAAAAAGTAATCTTTTTCCCTGTAAAATATTAGTAAGATGACACGTAAAATTTTATTATTAAACATAGTATAGTATTGCATATGGAAAATCACCTTTATATGAATATCTAACATCTGTATTCTATTCGAGGTGACGGTACCATTAGAGTACCTTTTTAAAAATATCTATAGAAGAGATTGACTTAATGTTTATCCGTTTTAGAGTATAAATCTCTTTACTTCGGGTTATATTTAGTACCTGTTAATTAACTTTCAAGCGGTATACATATTTAGAAAGAGTTTGTTGAGAGTTATTACAGTCAGATGTACTGATATAAGTAATCTTATAATAAAAATCTCGTGTCACAGTGTTTGTTATCGAACTCCTCCGAATCGGCTTGACCGAATTTCACGATTTTTTTTGTACATTGTGTATATTATTTAGGGTATTTTTTATTTCCTTAGGGGCCCTCTCCAGATTATAATTTATATTTAAGACCAATTTTTTTTATATGATTAAGCATCAAAATATAAATGTAACCCATTTTCATTCTTCTACCATTAGTCCCTATTTTCTAATAGAAATATTAATATTTTTATTTAATCGATTGCCGTCAATTATTATTATATGTGCATCGATCGTAGCATTGACGTTTTACTTTCTCAGTACAACTGATTAACATAGTAAAAGTACCATAAGTTTATAATTTTTCATTTAACTACCAAAATATTCACTGCAAATATTGTATATAGCAAAACAGCGTTTGCCGGGTCAGCTAGTATTGTATTGACGTTTAGTAAGTACACTTCTTATATTTTAACAAAAGCAAAAGTGAGAAATGATTAAGACCTATTGAACTACTCGTATTAGCTTGTATTCATCTCTTTTTAATGTCCCACTGCTGGAAACGGGTCTTCCTTCAATACTCCACACCGCGATGACTTAAAAGTAACTTAAAACACTTTTTTAAATTGCGAAAGATAGATAATATATTTAACTAAGAACAAAATATTTCAATGAACATAGTATTATGAGTAAGTAGACAAACAGGATACGTATAAATAGTATGATGACTGCATAAATGTTGAGACATTACTTTTAGAGCTAGAACGAATAGACGCCGCGCCGGCTTATATCTCCTGGCAGCTATGATATCCTAGTAGCGAAAGATACAAACGACCAATGTAACCAATCAGTTACAATGGAATATATTTTTCATTATGTTCCATGCTACCCTGGTACTAATGTTCAAGTTACTGTTGTAACATTCGTATTGTGACAATGTGTTGAATACATAAAAAAAACAAAAAAGATTATATTATTAAAATATAGAAATTGGTGGTAGAAGGTAAAAAGTTTAGGGTTATAAGTATTTTATGATGCCAAATTATTAAAAATAAAAAAAAAATCATAAAAATCAGTCAAACTGTTTCGGAGGAGTTCGATATCAAACACTGTGACACGAGATTTTTATATACGAGTAAAAGAAGATGTAGTATAAGTCTGGCTGTAAAAAATTTTAAACTAAGCAGGTTTTGACGGACACTGTAATCTAAACTCTTCATGAGTTACAAGCGTCTTAAACTCAAGTTATCAGGAAAGCGTATATATCATATTTTAATTATAATTTTAATGGCGCAGCAGCCGACTGGAATAACTGCCCTATAAAAATGGTTTCGATCATTTGCTTAAGATTTAAAACACTTTTGGGCTAACGATGCAAATTAAATCCGCCGTCAAGGATCATTTACGTATTATTTATGCGCAGATGCACCGATAGCAATATCGTTGTATAGAATTAATTGCACCCGAAATAGTGCCGGTTATCTTCCGCGTTCGTTGAAATCCGCAGGAAGGAAGTGAAATGTTCCCGCGCGATAAATGGAAGACACTTATTTGACGTTCATGTTACATCTCTAGTTCAGTATGTTTTGTATTATTAAAATTAGTCTGGTCGATTAATAGTTATAAAAATGCTCATCAGTATTTTCTAAATATAATGTTTGTGATATGCAAATTGCACTGTAATTGCAACAATTTATGTCACTTATACAGGCTGTCTCTGAACAAGAACAGGTTTTTACAATATCCTATCGGTCAGTTAATGATATAATTTTAGAGAATATTTTATGAAGTACTAGACATTTTTTATAATATTGTTGTGATAATAAAGTACCTATGAAAACTAAATCGCTCAGTTAGCGTGGCGGGCTCTGCTTAGATGTAATAAAGTTTTATTTTTATAGTAATCATTCCAGCAAACTGATATCGTACTACAAAGAGCTTACAGCCAACTATACTATCCCACGCCGTGTATTGACCTCTGCGAGCGCATTTGCTAGGTGCTATAAAATTTACAAAGAAAAATTTTCTTTTCAAATATGATTTGAACGAAGAGCCTAACGTAGCTAATTAAAATAAAATATCAAGTGACTACGCCGCCGCGCCGTGTTTCCAGAAACAATTACACCGTTTAGATCAGAGTATATATACAGGAATGTAGGTGAACTATGGCCCTTTACATGCAAGTTTACGCAACTCGTCCGTTTCGGCTACACTGTTTTGACAGATGAAACATAAAAGTTGAAATATTCGGTCATGTTTGAATTATGGCTTACTATAAAAACAAAGGAAACATCTAAAAAATTAACGATTACCCTTTTTAACCGACTTCAAAAAAGGAGGAGGTTATATGTTCCGATGTATGTATTTTTTTTTTTTTTATGTATGTTCACCGATTTCTCCGTCAACTGTGGGCCGATTTCAAAAATTTTTCTTTTGTTCGGTAGGGTATAGTTCTGAGGGGGTCCCATTATCACAAAATCAGGATCTGATGATGGGATCCCAGGGAAATCCAGGGCAACTTTCAAAATTTATAGGCACCTATTATGTTTTTTATATATTTTCTTAAGTTGTTCAAGCAAGCAAGACGCAAATCGTCTGAAAATCGTCATCTCATGTGATGAGCTGATGGTGGAAGGTAGAATTCTTCAAATGTTATTTTTTATCTGTGTTCACCGATTTATGCGTCAATTGTGGGCCGATTTCAAAAATTTATTTTTTGTTTGGTAGGGTATACTTCCAAGATATTCCCATTGTCACCAAGTTAGGATCTGATAATGGGATCCTAGGGAAATCGATGGCAACACTTAAATTTTATAGGCACTTAGTACATTTTTCATATATTTTCTAAAGTTTTTTAAGGATTTGCATTTGATAATTACCATTTCATGTGGATAAGCTGATGATGGAAGGTACAACTCCTCAACGGCTAGGAGTTGAAAGGAAATTCCTTTAAAATTATACATACATATAGATTGATAGTTGTGTTCTTCCAGGCTATTACGTTAATATGATAATAGAAGGTAAATCTCATTAACCTTTAGGAGTTAGGTGGAATAATGGACGTGGTTTATTTAAAATATTTCGTATGGAGAATGTAAACATAAAGATGAGCTCGTAGTTTACGTAGTTTAGTTACAGCTACAGTAGTCATAGATCGAGTACTCTTTGGACACTAACAACCCCCCCCCCCCCCCCTCCCCCTTCGGCAGACCCGATAATTAATTACTATTTTCGTTAATGGGTATGCTCGTTGTTTAATATAAAGCTTAAACAGATTTTAAATTAGTGACACATAGTAAGTCACTATAATTAAATCAGCTAAATAAAAGGCACACTAAAAATGTAAAAATAAGTTATTTTTAAAAAAAAATTAAACCGACTTCAAAAAATCTGCACTAAAAAGAGAAAAATCTAAACTAAAAAGTAGAAAATAATACTTTAAAGAACTTTGTTGATTTTGGAGTCGGTGCCAGCCAGGTATTTTGATTATGTTTACAAATTGATAGATTAATCGAATATACGGTTATTTTGCTTTGGCTGGCACCGACTCCAAAATCAACAAAGTTCTTTAAAGTATTATTTTCTACTTTTTAGTTTAGATTTTTCTCTTTTTAGTGCAGATTTTTTGAAGTCGGTTTAATTTTTTTTTAAAAATAATTAGACAGACGTTGCACAGTTCCCGCGAAAATTCGTGTCGTGTTACGAAAGATTAAAAACATCTGTCCGTCACAAAAGATTTTCATCTAATGCATGAACGATTGTGATTAAAAATAATGAAATAATAAAAAAGACAAATAGCAAAAAAATATTTTCATTATTATAATTTATAATGCTTTAGAGGTTTGAACAGATTGATTGAAGCTGTGCCTTGTGGGAGGTGAAATATTTTTTCATAGACAACAAGAGTTGACCGAGAATTTTTTGCTCAGCGACGGAAATCCATACAAGGCTAGAACAATGGTGCCTTGTTTTGGCCGGTCATTCGTCACAAAGTTTATAATAGTCGCGTTTGTTGTGGTGTCTGTTCGTGTTCTTCTCAGGATGTGACTCAATCGACGTGACCAACTAATGCTATATTTTAAATAAATTTTGCATTATCAAAGAGTTCGCATTATTTTAATATGTCAATAAAAGTTAATATAAAAAATGAATTGATTTTTTTATACATTTTACAAAAGTTTAAATTAAAGTTCATATACACTCAGTCCTTTTTAATATTCCACTGCTGAGTACAAGCCTACCTTTAATATGAGGGGGATCAGGCCATAGTCAACGCTGGCCAAGTGAGTATTGGCGAACTTCACATGTCTTTCGAAAACTTGCTAGGTACTCTCCGACATGCAGGTTTCCCCACGATGTTTTCCTTTAATGTAAGACAATTAGTGGTAATCATGTTAGAAATGATTCACACATGAAAATACCACAGGTGCGAAACCCGGATTTGAACCCGCATCACACGCTTATCCAAGCGAGCACGCTATCACTAGGCATACCGTCATATATATAATAATATTTCCAAAATAATAACGTAATGTTGACTACTGACTCTAATTCGACTTATTTTATTGCTCTAACATGGCTTTTACAAAAAAAACATGAAAATGTCAACTACTAGGAAAACATAACTCTAGAGGAGTACGAAATAAAATGTCAATATAAGTTAAGAACTTAATAAACGCTTAAAAGCTACTAGACAAAGTATATGATAATAAATCATGCAATGTAATATAAAAATGAGCATCTACAACATACGAAATTATATAGGGCGACGTTAACTTATGTGAAATTCGAACATAATGCGATTTGACATAACTACGGATATACTCCATGGAATCATGGAGGAATCAAGTTTGCAGCCATCATCCCGTTTCATCCTGTGGTTTAGATACTGTTAGCTAGCATAATTAGTCACTATCAGGCGGTTGGCTTTGGTATGCGTATAGCAAACCACAAAAACGGGAATATTCACGGCGGACATTTTTTTCTTAGGAATATCGCTTTAAAAAAAAGAAAGATGACTTTTGCGGTTAAACTGTAGACAGTGAGTAGAAAAAATCGCATCCATCAAACGGAACCTGTATTTCTGACGGAGGCTATTTTGTTTCATAATCATAATATTATTCAAGCTGGATTAGATGCGTATAATTCAGCTCAGCTTTTAAATTAAAATACTAATTTATTGAAGAAAGATAAGGCTAAGTCTAGACTTTATCTTTGCTAAGTGTGCTAAATATTATATATAAATTACTAGCAATTCCCCCGGCTCCGCCCGCGTTCTTATCACTATTATAAAATAGGGATTGGTGGTAGGAGTAGTAATAGTGGTAGGTAGGGGTGGGGGAGAAGGTTGAAAATTTAGCGTTATAAGTATTTTTTGATGCCAAATCATAAAAGATTAAAATTAAAAAATCCGGTCTAAAAATAAAAATGTGAAGAGGGCCACCCTTGTCACCTCGGGGAATAAAAAATAGCCTACGACCCTCAGACCTCCCAAATACACACAACAAAATTCATAAAATTGGTCAAACCGTTTCGGAGGAGTTTGATAACAAACACTGTGACACGAGATTTTTATATATTGGACATATCAATTTTAAAAGTGTATTGCAAAATTAGCTTTCTATATGAGCCTGTTGATTACAAATGTGTGATTCTAACACACACAATTTCGTGTAGAAATGTAAAGCTATGCGTACACGGACGCGAGCGTGTGAACAATAGAGTCGGCATGCATGCACTGCGCATGTGAGCGCGGTGCGGGCGTGCGTGCGGTGCTCCAACGCCCGGCAAATACCAGGCGTGCAGAGCCTATGAAGAGGTAGCGGATAGATTCGCGTGAGTGACGAGACGATTAATTCAACCAGTTTGCCAAAGTGCGAACGAGAGGCACATATACCTGATGTGAATGTGTTGGAATGGGTGGGAAAGTTTAGCAGTGGATGAAAAAGTTTGTTGTCAGTGAAGGCCGATAAGCTTTCACGTACACTTGTGTGCTTTACAAGCGATTTACTATTTATTTATTTATTTATTTATTAACAAAATTGGGAAACAAACAGGGTTTATAGTACAGTTAAAAAAAAATACAAAATAATTTTACATTAGCCAATAAAGTTTCCACTTATAAGTAAACATGGAGTGAAAGTAAATATCATAAGTTGAGTTGAGTGTACAATATATATTATATTAAGGATGATCGAGCTTGCTTAATGTTTTTAGAAAATTTGATGATATTATTATCAAATATGTCAATTTGATTATAATATGTATTGTGCGATCTACAAGCTCTAATTAAAAAACAATTACTGGCATAATTTGTTCTACATTTAGGAATATAAAAGGTGTCTTTAGAACGGGCATTGAAAGTAGGGCATCTGAAATTAATATTACTTAGAAGATGGTTGGAATCAATTAAGTTATGCAATATTTTATAAAGAAAAATTTGGTCTCTGTATTCTCTGCGTTGTTTTAAAGATAATATATTTAATTTATTTATGTCATCTAAATCGAATTTATATTGTAATTGCTTAATAAATTTCTTTTGCACGCTCTCCACTGCTTTAATATATTTATCATATTGCGGATTCCACACAGTAGAAGCATATTCTAAATGACATCTAACATATGAATTGTATAGAAGGTTAAATGTATGTATGCTTTTAAAATCATTAGCGCTTCTAAATATAAAACCAAGCATTTTATATGCTTTTGTAATTATATTGTTTATATGCTTATCAAATATAACGTTAGAGTCAATCAAAACTCCCAGGTCTCTCACCTCGTTAACCCTCTTCAATTGGTTATCAAACATTTTGTACTCGAATGTAATTGGGTTTTTTTTCCTAGAGAATGTTATAATACAACACTTGTCGATATTTAGAAATAATCCATTAGAATTACAATAATTCTCTAAATTTACTAAGTCATCCTGAAGTTTCATACAATCTTCTCTAGTTTTTATAATTTTAAAAATCTTCGTGTCATCAGCGTAAAGCAGCATATTTGAATTTTTACAGGATTGTAAAATGTCATTTATAAAAATATTAAAAAGAAGAGGGCTGAGATGGGAACCTTGGGGAACCCCAGAAGTAATTGGGACAAAGCTAGAGATAAATCCTTTAATAGCTACCGCTTGAGTCCTGTCCCGAAGATATGATTCAAGCCACCTTAAAAGATCGCCGTGTATACCAACTTGCTCTATTTTGTGTATTAATAAAGAATGTGAGATTTTGTCAAAGGCTTTGCTAAAGTCGGTATAAATAGCGTCAATTTGAAATCCGCTACTCATAGCTGAGAGTACATTATCCAAGAATTCGCACAGGTTAGATTCTGTTGAACGTCTATTAACAAATCCATGTTGTTGTGGGATTAGTAAGGGTCTCAATAATGGAAATAAAATATCATAAATAATTTTTTCAAATAATTTAGGTATCACCGATATTTTCGAAATTCCTCTATAGTTCTTAATATTATGCTTATTTCCGTTTTTAAATATTGGCACAATAATAGATTTTTTCCAGATTGGTGGTAATATACCTGAATGTAAAGATTTCAAAAATAGTATGTGAAGCGGAACAGAAATTTGATTACTACAACATTTTAAAAATATAGGGTGCAATTGGTCTGGACCACTTCCTTTAGAACAATTAAGGCTTAATAAATATTTTTCAATCGTCTCTTTAGTTATATTGATACTACTTATAGATACATTTTGTACAGATGGAAAGGATTGTTCTCTAGTGCTATTAGTATTACTGTCAATTTCAAATACAGATTGAAAGAATGAGTTAAATAAGTTAGCTATAGTTTGACCATCCGAACCAAAAAGATTATTAAGAAACATATTCTCAGGTATACAGTTACTTAATCGCTTAGATTTAATAAATGACCAAAAGTGTTTTGAATTCAAGTGAATATTTGTTTCTGCCCTTTCTATGAACAAATTGTAACATTCTAGTTCTTGATTTTTGGTTTCTCGACGAAGTACTGAAAAACGGTCATAATCACTAGGCCTTCCATAAATTTTCCATTTTTTATGTAATTTTAATTTTTTATTAATCAATCTGATTAAATGCTTTGAAAACCAAGCCGGAAACCTACCATGATCATAAACTAATTTAGTTGGTACAAAACGGTCAATTACTTCATTTACTATGAGATAAAATTTGTCAACAGCATCTGTTATATTATCTGATGCCAGTTGTTGAAACCAATCGACTTTACTTAGCTCATTGTTAATAGTATCATAATTTGCGTCATGGAAGCGACGAACAGTACGAGAAGGTTCTCTAATATTGTTGTCTGAAGTACTAACATCAAAGCTTACCATGAGAGCTGGATGGTGAGCATCCTCTGGTAAAGCTAATGGAGCTGTCCTCTCAACTAAGCAGGCAATATTAGATAAAATTAAATCAAGTAATCTGTTATTAGTATTTTGGATATTATTATATTGATTTAATCCAGTGAATGTCATAAATGCTAATAATTGCAATATTAAATTACTACCGGATGCATTCTGAATTGTTAAATTTTCTTCATCGAGTAGATAAGACCATATCGCTTCCCCGATGTTGAAGTCACCCAGTATGACAAATTTATCGTTTGGGTTATTAATTATTAAATTAGACAGAAATTCGAAAAAACTTGCTTCAGAGTCACATTGATAAATACTTTGTGGAAAATAACAACAAAATAGATGTAACTTCTTCCTCGTTGAGTTTTGCCCTACAAGCAAATCAACGTATGTAACATCAGCGTCTGGTAAACAAGGGAGTGTACTATGGTTTCGTATATCTATACCAACACAGCCATGTCGCACAGCAATGAGAGTACCACCTCCCCTCTTTACTTCTAGACGAGCATAATCACGGTCGTTACGGTATATGTTATAGCGTGGATCAAAGAGTTCTTCGTCGAAAATTCCATCCAACAACCAGGACTCAGTTAAACAGATAATGTCATAATTTTCATTTAGTAAATTTAAATAAAAATGTTTAGTTTTAGTACGTAGGCCCCTAACGTTTTGATAAAATATACTTAAATTCATATTAAGAGTAAATAAATTAAACGAAAATAGTAATTTTGTGTATTAATAATAATTGATAACCAAATAGGAAGAACCTGCGGTAACTCAATTGAATGATGGAAAAGAAAATAAAGAGACCAAAATGCCCTACAGAAATTAAAACAATAATTAAAGTCGCCCGAATAACAATACCTAAATACATCCTCTAAGTATAAGTATTTATAAAAAACATGTAACAAAATTAAAGTACAATGTAAATTAAGTTTCATAATACTTACAAACCAAAACCAAATTAAAAATGCAAGTGCAGATTTTAGTGCAGCAAAGCCTACAGAAGGTGTAGTTCTTATGAAATTTTTTTTAAGCATTCGTTTGAAGTTATGTGTAAGACTGGAGAGTTGTCACTTTTACGGACCATAACTGTACAATTTCGGACCCAGCAGTACAAGTAACCCTTCTCCTTACTTCTGCGTTTGGCTTCTTTCAGTAGTGCTTTGTTATAGGTAGATAGATGGTCATTAACATATATTGGATTTTTAATGCCAGTGAAACCAATATCACACGCCAATAATCCCTTCAACTTCCGTACTGATGAAAGAAAATCATCTTTTTTGTATCGTGCTTGCATTTTCAAGATAATAGGGCGTGGTTTACTGTCAGCAGTGTCATTTTTTATAGCAACTCTGGTTACGAAATCTATGTCCGTGTCCACATTAATTGAAAATCCACATTTTGAGGCCAAATTTTTAACGATTTGTATTAAGTTTTCGTCCTTTTTATGAGGTACTCCGTTAATTTGGATATTGGATCGACGAACCCACTGGTCATTCCTAGTAGTATTTTCTGACAGTTCTTTAAATTTTAGAGTCAAGTCTTCAAGTTCAGTCCGGTAGTTGTCGATTTTAGATATTTCCTTGTCCATGTCATTTATTTTATCAATAACGGAATTAACAGAAGTTTCAATGTATGTGATTTTTGTAGACCATAAATTAACAGTTTCAGAGAGCTTACGAAATTCCTCAGTAATAAAACTTTTAAATGATTCCATAGTTGAGTGCAGACTGTTAAAACGATCGTCGAAATGAGCAATCATTGATTTTATATTATTATCATTAGCCAATTTTAATTTAGTTTGGGAAGTACTCGTGCAGATACTTTCAGAAGATACCGTAGATAATCTCGGACTAGTATTACTATTACCTTTCTTAACCAGTTTACAGTTAGAACATTTCCATTTACCTTTGTTCATCGGAAGCATTTTTTTAAAATCGCTATCCTTCAAACCAGCACAAGAATAATGAAAATATCCTAAACAGGTCATACATTTCAATATTTCTTCACATTTCATATCATCAGAACATATTTTACATTCCATAATTGATGTTTTGTATAATGTCGGTAAAGTTATAATAAAAATTATAACTGCTGTTTATATAAATCTGGTAAAAAACTGATATACTAATATGTATAGTTTGTGTAGATTCACTCCCGAAAATTAACTTTTTATTGAATATATTTTATAATTATTTATATTAAAAAAATTTAATGACACTAACGTCAGTCAAATTTTTTTCTTTTATGATACGTATTACGTATCGCATATATTTTAATTTGTTTAATTTGAATATCTTATTAATATTTGTGGTTTAGTTAACGATTTGCAAATGTCTATCTATTGTTTCATTATACAAACTGTTAAATTACGATTTTTGACAAACAAGCATTTTGAATACAGCTGTAATTACCGCTATTTTACTTAGTTTTGTATATTTCTGCATTAAAATGAACACGATTTTATTAAACGGAGGTTTTAATATGCGGCTTTAAGTTTCGTAAGACTTTTCTTCTAAACATCATGTATAATTAATAATTATCTTCTTTGTAGATACGAGTAATTTATCAACACATTATATTGATTATATTATTCTCTGTTTATGATAGTTAATAAAGATTAAGAATTGAAGTTATTATTAAATTTTACATGCGAATGACAAAATGAAAGCATTACGCAGTGCAACTTATTCAAAGTATGCATAACGTTATATTTTATGTTAGAAGCAACTTACTCGTAAAATGTTACGTAACACTGTAAATTGTCAAACGTTGTAAAGCACTGAAGGTATTGTACGAGTAGAAACGTTTCTTACAAGCTATTTATTTTAAAGTTGAAACTTGAAATGCTCTCTAAAATTTATTACCTATAATAAATAGTATTGCAAATGTTTTTTCACTTAATAAATACTAGCAACTTATCCTAGCTTCACTCGGGTTCTTCCTTAGGTATGTGGATTTTGTTCAATATTTCAATAATTATTTTGGCGAGTAACCCAAATTCTTCGTACAATTAAGAGAAGCGTAAGTTACTCCATATTACTTTAGTTATCTTCTAGTAAAAGTCCCATCAAAATCTGTCCAGCTGTTCATTCCACAATATACATGCATTTTGGTCTCTTTGATCTCATACATTCTTTATTCTTATGGTGTGATGATATATAAATGTCGCCTCAAATATTTAAGAGCGCTACATTACAACATCATTACAATACAACGACTGTATTAATTTGTAGTTAGTATTAAAAAATCTAGTACATATTATATTCCTTTATGAGAAAGAAAACTCTAGCTAGATGATTGTTTACTTACATATTTTAATATATTATTCTGTCCGTCTGTACGAATATGGTCATGTAGCGTCGACACTGCCCAACAATTCATATAAAATGTAGGTTCTATAAAATCTTTTTTTAATTATTCGACCTGTGTCTAGTAAAGTGTAACAAAACAATGTTATATGTAGTTATGTTGTTGAAAAACGAAAAAATGTTTTGATTCAAACAGTAAATCCGATTTATCGAATTCATTTTATTTGGAATCTTCATATGTGGCATAAACCTAACGAGTATTCGTACTGTTTAAGGGCCTAGGGACTTACTCGTGACCTTTTCCTCGTGTATGCTTTTAGGTACCTAACTTAACTATAGCTTTGTAGTACTTCATGTATCAGCCCTAGACTGCCTATTTACTCCATTTAATCCTTTTTCGAACAAACACAACGTATAAAAAATCTTTTGCTATTTAATTTCTCTATATTGGCGATATTTTTTTGTTGATTTTTGTATCAAGTTTGTATTACGAGCTTTTAACATTCTCGCATATTTTATGTCTATATATATTAATGGTTGGTCCTTTATCGTAAATCGACGGGGTTACGCTAAAACAATTTGGCATCAAGGGGCTGAACCAAGTAATTATGGAGTTTACCAAAATAAAATATGTGCTATAAAAGCTTCACCGTGTTTCTTTCGTTTTTATTGCTCGTAAATAAGGGTTTCTTCTTAGTTAAGTACAATAAGAAACAAAGAAAGATGTTAATGTAACCAAATTACAAAACCTAGGAAGCAAAGTCCTCGTAATAGATGTTGTAAATGTTACCAGGATATCAGAACGATGGTGGAGTGTTCGCGAAAGTCAACGTACTCGGATTAAGGGCGAGCGCGTTAAAATAATTGGCCATTCTTCGCGTGACCTTCTCGTGAGCGCTCTTAGCCTTACTTACGTTTTATTTTCTCAACTTGGTACATGGACTTATTATATTTGAACACTAAAAAATAATAAAACAAGTTTTAAATTTTATATACATGCATATATATCTACTTACGTTAAGTTACGAACTTTTAATTAATAAACACATATATTAAACGCTATGATTCACTGAAGCAACACTTAAAAGCTTAATCCTTGTTGAAATGAGAAAAGTAAACTTTATATCATAAACTTTGTAGAGACAGTTTCAAATAAATGAAATAAATTGTCTGATTTTGATTTATTGAACATAAGAAATTATATTTTGTTACATATATATCTATTATCGATTTATGGAATCGATTTTCATTTAAGATATCTACTATCACACTAATAAATGTGTTTATAATCTTCGTAATATTTCTGTTCGGAGGGTATCATTACACAGTTTGCGGATGGTAACAGCTTAATAGAGCTGATAACGACTCAGCTCTTACAATGTTGGTGTAAGTACCAATTTTAAACTAAAAATAGATATGAAAGATATGAACGATTTTTTTCATGTTGGGACATGAACACACAGCGCCAAGTTGTTTCGTGGTAAGGTAAGTGGCTTGAAGGATACTAGATAATTAATACGCTACACATATATAACTTTAAATACATACATTTTATATGTATTAGTACCTATGACTGGATTACAAACATTCGTGCTCAACAAATTACTCGAACCCGCGACCATCGGTACAGCAAGTAGGGTCAATACAAACTGAGTCAAACGTGTCGTTACATTAAACGAAGCTTTGGAAAAAATCTTACTAGAATTTTTTTTAAAACAGATGAGCCAAGTTTTTTCTTGTAAAATACTCATTCGTTATAAAGAAAACAAAGTAACATGAATAATAACTTTCCCTAACTTTTGTGAGAAAACTCCTACTTTTCGTAACGAAAATACCAGGTAAACAGAAACGTCGTGGAGATCGCCGCTGCTTCGTGCGCTCGGAACGGTCGTAATCGTCGAATGAAACGAGATTTGGAACCAGGAAGACATCAATGGGCCGTCATAAAGAGTCACGCACGCCCGCTCTGATGCTTTCCGCGGGTGACTTAGCGCATATTCTCGATAAGTTACTTAGGGCTGAACTTATATACAAATATTATTAACATACTAATATATAAATCGATCGATTTTGTCTATAACAGAATATTATGTATTGGCACTATATAAAGGCAATGTTAAAACGAATAAAACGACTTAATAATAGATCGATTTCCAAAGAATTTTAAAGTTGCCCACCAAGGGTAGTCCTTCCACGGTATGCGGGGTGCATGTGTCCACCCCCCGAGGCGTACACGTGGCGCCCGGCTGCGACAAATAAGCGACTTTCTCATGTCGACGCTCAGACGCTCAGACGAAACACTTCAACCGCTGTTAACTTTTAATTGACTCAATAAGTAACATGCACTGACATAATTTTAACTTCGTTATAACATCTAACGTCTCGAGAATGACTGAATGGAATCTGAAGCTACTTTAAGATTACGTTCACTTTTAAATAACCTATAAGGCTACGAGTATAAGGGAAGTCTTATAAAATTTATGATGTTTTAATGTGTTGATTTCTCATGTTTCGTTCGTTTATATTTTTTCGTTCATATTATTAAGGATATTTATTTAAAATAATAGCATACACTCTGTATACAGAGTGATGATAACAAACTTCAAAATTGTTAAGTAACAGTTCCAGCAATTCTAGACATTTTTTACAAGAAATTCTATTCAATTCTATTGCTTTTTCCAAACAAAATCACTAAATATAAATTGGATAAAAAGAAGCATATTATATATATAACCAGAAAAAAAATCACTTTGGCCTCTAATACTGTAAGCCTAAACTGAGTCTAAAGTCTCTACATTAGAGTCTTCTTTAATATTAAGTTTAACTTTTATTCAAATAGTCCCACGACAAAGCTTATTACTTAATTTTTTTTATATTTGCTTTTTTATAGTAAACATAGATTTTTTTGAATAAAATAAATAATATGATTTCTAAAATAATCGAACCCTAGAGGCCCATTCTACGCCAAAACGACAAAGCACTAAAATGTCCTGTTGCAGAACAAACAGCGCAATACGCGCGTATGAAAACTGGCAAGCGATGTTAACGCTTTCACGCCCACCATTGCTTTCCTTGTGTTATAGCTTTCTTAAACAAACACTGCACGTGTAGCTGTTTCTATTTTACAGATATTTTCTTAAGTAAACAATGAAAATTTATTTTTTTATATTTTTACTTTCTACCTTGAAATCTAATTGGATTAGTCCCGCTGAGTTTCTTTCGGCAGTTCTTCTCTGGTCTGAGTTCAAACATAAAATGTAATAACTTTATGATGAATAAAATATTTTAAATTTGAAAAAAATGATAAGTTAATGAAATATTGTAATATAAATGTCACTCGTACCTTTAAAATATAAGTACTTGTTAGGTATATATTTTTAATACAGTGTATACAGTATACTGTGCAAGTACCTATTACTGTATAATTAAATTAATAAGTGGACACACTGGAAATATGAATTCATCTTAGTATTGATTTAGAAATTTCAGAAGTGAAAATGTACAGTCATTTTGTTTATTAAATGCTTGTTTCTGCCTTAGACTCAATTGTCGCGTGTATTTACGTAGTCTAAAACCACTCAGCATGGCTCCCGCTTTATTTATGCAAATACGTAGACAGAACACAGCACAGGATGTAGCTTCAAATCTACTGAACCGATTAAAACGACTTTAGCTACGTATAAAATCCTATTAAACTCAGTTGAACGCACTCACCCAGACAAACATTAACTCTATAAACTATAAATTTAATTTGTAATGTATTCCACAGGTTTTCGCGAATATGAATATATAATATTTGAACAAACTTATAATGTTTAAATAGTAAGTAAATCTGTCTGTCTGTCTCCCTCGCTGATACCTTTCTCACGATATCATCCACATTGTCACCAACTCGACACGTATACTTAGTGTTGTAAAGAAATGTTTTTTTTTTTCAATTGTGAAAAAGATTTGAGCCCACACTGACAAGAAAAGACTACTGCTACCTAGCACTGATACTAAAAGTGGTATGGAGATTGAAATCCAAATTCAAATTCAAAATATTTTATTCAGCATGAAATTATTACAATTTTTTACTGAATTTCATGAGTCTACTACCAGTTCGGAAGGAAGAAACCACTGACCTGAGAAGAACTGGCGAAAGAAACTCAGCGGGACTAATACATATATATATTTTTTTCGTAGTGTTTTTCTTTTTTTTCAACCGACTTCCAAAAGGAGGAGGTTATCAATTCGTCTGTATTTTTATTCTTTTATTTTTTTTTTATGTTTGTTAGCTCATAACTTTGAGCTGGGTGAACCGATTTTGATGATTCTTTTTTTATTTGAAAGGTAGTGCTTCCCATGTGGTCCCGTTTTAATATTTTGCAGTTCTGATAATGGCATCCATGAGAAAACCATAAAAGTCTTAAATTTGCATTAAGTATTTGCGCGACAAATGGACGAATAGCTCAATATCACGCCAACCGATTTCGATAATTCTTTTTTTAATGGAATTCTATTTTTTCCAAACAAAATCACTAATTATAAATTGGATAAAAAGAAGCATATTATATATATAAACCAGAAAAAAATCACTTTGGCCTCTAATACTGTAAGCCTAAACTCTACATTAGAGTCTTCTTTAATATTAAGCTTAACTTTTATTCAAATTGTCTCACGACAAAGGTTACTTAATTATTTTTTTATATTTACTTTTTTATAGTGAACATAGATTTTTTTGAATAAAATAAATAATATGATTTCTAAAATAATCGAACCCTAGAGGCCCATTCTACGCCAAAACGACAAAGCACTAAAATGTCCTGTTGCAGAACAAACAGCGCAATACGCGCATATGAAAACTGGCAAGCGATGTTAACGCTTTCACGCCCACCATTGCTTTCCTTGTGTTATAGCTTTCTTAAACAAACACTGCACGTGTAGCTGTTTCTATTTTACAGATATTTTCTTAAGTAAACAATGAAAATTTATTTTTTTATATTTTTACTTTCTACCTTGAAATCTAATTGGATTAGTCCCGCTGAGTTTCTTTCGGCAGTTCTTCTCTGGTCTGAGTTCAAACATAAAATGTAATAACTTTATGATGAATGAAATATTTTAAATTTGAAAAAAATGATAAGTTAATGAAATATTGTAATATAAATGTCACTCGTACCTTTAAAATATAAGTACTTGTTAGGTATATATTTTTAATACAGTGTATACAGTATACTGTGCAAGTACCTATTACTGTATAATTAAATTAATAAGTGGACACACTGGAAATATGAATTCATCTTAGTATTGATTTAGAAATTTCAGAAGTGAAAATGTACAGTCATTTTGTTTATTAAATGCCTGTTTCTGCCTTAGACTCAATTGTCGCGTGTATTTACGTAGTCTAAAACCACTCAGCATGGCTCCCGCTTTATTTATGCAAATACGTAGACAGAACACAGCACAGGATGTAGCTTCAAATCTACTGAACCGATTAAAACGACTTTAGCTACGTATAAAATCCTATTAAACTCAGTTGAACGCACTCACCCAGACAAACATTAACTCTATAAACTATAAATTTAATTTGTAATGTATTCCACAGGTTTTCGCGAATATGAATATATAATATTTGAACAAACTTATAATGTTTAAATAGTAAGTAAATCTGTCTGTCTGTCTCCCTCGCTGATACCTTTCTCACGATATCATCCACATTGTCACCAACTCGACACGTATACTTAGTGTTGTAAAGAAATGTTTTTTTTTTTCAATTGTGAAAAAGATTTGAGCCCACACTGACAAGAAAAGACTACTGCTACCTAGCACTGATACTAAAAGTGGTATGGAGATTGAAATCCAAATTCAAATTCAAAATATTTTATTCAGCATGAAATTATTACAATTTTTTACTGAATTTCATGAGTCTACTACCAGTTCGGAAGGAAGAAACCACTGACCTGAGAAGAACTGGCGAAAGAAACTCAGCGGGACTAATACATATATATATTTTTTTCGTAGTGTTTTTCTTTTTTTTCAACCGACTTCCAAAAGGAGGAGGTTATCAATTCGTCTGTATTTTTATTTTTTTATTTTTTTTTATGTTTGTTAGCTCATAACTTTGAGCTGGGTGAACCGATTTTGATGATTCTTTTTTTATTTGAAAGGTAGTGCTTCCCATGTGGTCCCGTTTTAATATTTTGCAGTTCTGATAATGGCATCCATGAGAAAACCATAAAAGTCTTAAATTTGCATTAAGTATTTGCGCGATAAATGGACGAATAGCTCAATATCACGCCAACCGATTTCGATAATTCTTTTTTTAATGGAAAGGGTATACTTCAAGGGTAGTTTGATGAGAGTTTGGTAAGGTTCTGATGATGGGATCCATGACAAAGTATCGGAACTCTTCAATTCTTAGGAGCAAATTAACGATGCTCGGCCGAATCTTTTATAGGCTATATGGATATTTGAGTCACGTACCGTAACTGATGATGGAAGGTACAACTCCTCAACGGTTAGCAGTTTAAAGAAAATTCTTTCAATATAATACGCAATTATGATCGGATAGTTGTATACTTTCAGGCTATTAGGTTTACCTCATAATAGAAGGTAAATTTTTATAGTCATTAACACAATACGTATCTACTTTCCGCAAAAAATTTAAAAATAAATTATTTTTAACAAAAAAACAAAAACCGACTTCCAAACTTAATAAATCTAAACTAAAAAGTAGAAAATAATACTTTTAAGGACTTTGTTAATTTTGAAGTCGGTGCCAGCCAAAGCAAAATAACCCTAAATAGATACATATTTGATTAATCTATCAATTTGTAAACATAATCTGGCTGGCACCGACTCCAAAATTAATAAAGTCCTTAAAAGTATTATTTTCTACTTTTTAGTTTAGATTTATTAAGTTTGGAAGTCGGTTTTTGTTTTTTTGTTAAAAATAATTTAATTAAGTTGAAATTAACAATAATTCTATAGGTTGAAACAGCCTGGTGGCGATCACATCATTCCTAAGGCGTACTGTCTTCTAAAAAATCGTTAATCGTATAAAATCCTTTAGTACTTACACAAACGTTCTTTCACAATTTTTATAATTTGGCAATAGAAGCTTTTTGAACGTTTTCTGGGATCCTGTTGTATAAGCGTATACGTCCATAAAAAGAATTACTGCCTCGGCGTAAACGAGTCACATGCATTACAAGTTTATTTTCACTCGTAGTATTAATGCTATGCATATCGCACTTCCTGGGAAATTCGTGTATATTTTTATGAACATATATAACATTTTCGTACACGTACTGAGAAGCAACAGTAAATATTTTTATTTCTTTAAACTTATCTCTTAATGATACTCTAAAAATAGTATTGAAATAAAGAAAGTAGTAGTAAATAGTATTGAAATAAAAAAAATAGTATTGAAAGAAAGTCATTATACTCACATAATTATATATTTTATAGGCAAATGTAAGAAAACAGAAAACACTCACTCTAAACCTCAATAAAACATTGAAATTTCAACATTTTTTTATTCTTAATTGAAAAGCAAACGTTTTTATAACAATACAACATCACTGCACATACATATGTACTATGGCAGTTATTTCCTTCAACATCCCATAACGTAATTCTTATAAACAGGCACATGCTCCTCTTAAAACAGGTAACACCAGATCGCCTGATCATGGGATGCAACCTTGACCGAATTATATCCCATACATCCCACGTATGTACGTGGGCGGCCATCTATACTTGTTAACTGTAAGAGCACCTGCGACTTAAACATTATAATAAAGGAAATCTTCTTCAGTTTTATAAGCGATGGTAGTATTAAAAAATACCACCACAAATACAACATAGTATTGAATAATACTACAAGAAACGTAAGCGTATGTAATATTTTGTATTTGTATAGGTACTCGTAAATAAATGAAGTGATTTGTGTGCTGGAGACGCTGTTCAGTGCTAACGCTAATTTTATGGACGAATGTAGAAGCAGCCACGTTATTAAGAACGAAAATCATTTCGTTCTTACAAATACTTAACTAAACAAAGAATGTAGGTAAGTACATATACTTGAACGTTTACATACCGCTTTAAATTGAAAAATCTATCTTATATAAAAAATATTATTGATTGATAAAAAAACCTTTAATTTAGGTCAAGTTACGTCTTCAGCAGAAGTTCTTTATATCCCAACATACGTCGTACACGTCTGTGCAAACATTCATTACCTAAAAAAATAAACTTTACATCCTCTTGCAGAATCTGTTACCCGAATTCTCATATAACAATGTTTATCTAACGCGCTTTTAAACGTTAGCCATGTTCGACATTTCTAAAACTAATTCGGCGTTAAAACGGCGTTATGGTTATATCGAACTTTACCGAGAACTGAAGAGGAAAATCGTTGATTTATTTCGTTTAAAAAAAGCTTTATAAAGGACATCCGGTCTCTACAATCTACATCATACATATTCAGGGATAATCCTCAATTAAACTTTTTATTTTGTTAATCTATAGATATAATAAAAAATAGTCATTACGATACAGAGGCCAAATCGATCGTTTTTAGAATTTTTGTCTGTCTGTCTTTCTGTCTATGACCGCAACACGAGAAAACCACTGGTAGCTGGTTCTCCGGGATATTTTTTGCAGTAAAAGGTTACTTTTTACTGCAAAAAATATCTCATTTCTAAGAAATCTATACCCACCTTTAAAAAGAATCTTGTATTAGTCTTGTATATAAATAAAAATGAATGTTGCTAAGTGAGAATGGTCGATCAATTCGGCTATTTTTTATGTGTGCCTTTAAGGCACACGTAAGGTTTTAATATTAATAACGAAAAACAAAGTTTGTAAAAAACTTATGACGAACCCGAGCGAAGCGAGGTAGAGTCGCTAGTTCATAAATACAAAGAAGAAGCTTATTTTCTGCAAACAGCATTGTTTTTTATTTTTTAAATAATGTTACATTTTTGAAAGAATTATTCACATATTTTTTTCAATTTTGTGCAATAGAACTTATTTGAGATTATTAAAAAAAATTATTATTATAATTAAAACAATTAATAACTTTAATTTTATTAAATAGGCGAAACGCTAGCACATCCAATAAATATTTTAAATGCGAATCACAATTTACAATATAACTACCACTTGTTAATACCTTGAAGAAAAATATCGTGAGGAAACCTGTCTGCGAAAACCTAACCAGTTCTTAAAATCGTCGACTCGACCCTTCCCAATAAGGGGAGGCCCACGCCCAGCAGTGGGATGCAATAACCTATTAAAAATTCATTTATTTAGTATATTTTTTTATATATTCAATAAAATAATAAATTTTATTTAAAAAAATACTCAAAAATGATCCTTCACTGAAAAGAAAGCAACGAATCTAGCCGAGTCTATGAAGCCATATCTAAAGTCTAGACCTAGGTCTTACTTTATACCTACAAGTACCAGGAGCACATAAACGCCGAGAGGTATGTAAGCACTAGATTCGTTTTCAGACGCACGATTATACGAAGTCTAGGTCTTGTTTGCATAAAGATTAAAGAGAGTTACTTAAAACGTTTGTCGTCCAATTACTGTGGGATCCCACGTCATTCGTGTCTAAAACTAGGCAATTACCATCAAGGCGGTCCGGTTGTTTAGCGTGATGTCTAAAAAACAATTTGTTTAAAATACAATTCGGTCTAGGTGTAATGTGACACAACGGCCTTAAACCTTATTGTTTGACGTACGATACGAGTAGTAGTATGACCCAATTCCTCCTAATGAACTCGCGAATGTATAAAATATTCAGAATTGGGTTCAATGCTCCTCGTATTTGTTATTTGACTCATAAAAGTATAGGTACACTTTTATCAAATCAACTTGTGATTTCCAATTGGACCGTTGCAGGCAATTTACTATGCATTCAAGGTCGTGTAGTAAACAAAACACTCGATATACTTAATAAAATATGAATAGAGCTTGTTTAAATAATATCGTCTGATATATACTTTTAACTTCTATAATATAATGTGACCTATATATACAGAATAATAAAATTGAATGTCTGTTTGCAATGTCAAAATAATAAATTTTTACTAAAAAGTTTATATGGAAGTATATTGTACGCCTGTCCTGTCTGTTTCCGGCTAATATTAAAAACGGCTGGACGTACATATAAATAGAAATGAAGGGTCTGTTTTTAATTTCATATTGACAACTTTTCACTAAATACATTTGAAAGTGTAAACGGTACTTACATCAAAAAATATTTTTTTTCAATTTTTGTCCATCTGTCTGTATGTCTGTCTGTTTGTTCCGGCTAATCTCTGAAACCGCTGGACCGATTTGAACGGGACTTTCACTTGAAGATAGCTAATGTTATAAGGAATATTTTAGTCTACTTTTCTTTTATTAGAAAATTATATTATAAAAATATATATAAATATATATAAAATATAAATTATAAAAACCGTTTATTTTGTTTAACTTAAAAGTACAGCGAAGCCAGCCGGGTTTGCTAGTCTCATTTATAGTTATAAACAATAATATGTATTTTTGATATATGTATGTAATAGAAAAAAAATATAAAAATATCCACTGTGCCGACACAGCATCAAATATTCGGTAATTTAAGATGATATTTCATCTTAAATTACCGAAAGCCAAAGCGGGTATAACGTAACACTTAACACGCTTCGCCAAGTTACAATCCAAATTACGGAGCGGGATGAGAACAAAAGGATCATCACGAAACTGTACGAGGAATTTCAAAGAAATCGCGTGCGCAAAATCCTAACGTTAGTCCGCAAGAAGCTCAGTTGACATTTGGTAGCATTCAATTAAAACCCCTATTCTGTAGAAGCAGTCGTTATATTGCCTTAAGCTTACCAACCCTTATCTATATCTGGTAACCATTTAATTATACTCGGCAGTAGCACAAGACGGCATTGAATTTATGCATGAAGCGGTAGAGAATTTCACTGTCGGGATGCTGGATAAAACGAACAATAGGCTTAGTCTTAAATCTCGCCTTTTTTAAGTGCCGATCCAGTTTGCGGGGGGCGGCCCCCGCTCTCTTTCACCGGCGCAGGCGCAGCTTTGACATGACAGACGCTGCAATTTGCAAAGCTTTCGTCGTCCCTTACGAGCTTCGGCCATTCCGATCATAAAGTAAAAAAATTCGGTTTCAATTTTCTTACTTTATTTTCTAAATATATATTTTTTTATATTTTAGATTATTTTGTACGACATAATTGCAATTAACAGCATTTTATATGTATGTATAAATTAAAAGAGTTGTATATCTAAAATATAAATGCACAATATTGTATAAAGTGAACCACTGAGTGTATAAAAGGTCCATTAAAACCATAATTTTAACCCTATCATGTAGAGCTTATAGCACCTGAGTACCTGAGCGTCGACTATTTCCATAATGTGTAAGTAATAAAGATGGTAATTCAACGGAATTACACTTGGAGCATGATTAAAGGGCGCGGTTAAGTTCGTTGACGCTATTAAAATGTTAATACTTAAATATATTTTTAACCTGGAAAATGGACATTCAAATATGAATTTCACACAATATTACATACTTTCTAATTGATGTCAAGGAGATCGTATTAATTTAAGTATCAAACACTTAGAACAGAATTGATTAAGAACCAGTAAAATATATGTATACTCGTAAAAGATATATTTATAATAAACTAGCAATTCCCGCGGCTCCGCCCGCGACCGAACTATGAAAATTTAGGATTATAAGATGTTTTGATGCCAAATTATAAAAAAATGTGGAAAATAATAATTTGGTCCAAGAATATATATAAAAATTCTGGAGACGCCCACCCTTAACACCTAGGGGAATAAAAATGAGCCTACGACCTATTCTCAGACCTACCAAATAAGTATACCAAAAAAAATCTAAAAATCGGTCAAGGAGTTCGATAACAAACACTGTGACACGAGATTTTTATATAAAAGAACATTATGTTCATATTTTCGTATGTCATGTAAAGGTTAATCTTTAATTTATGTTCTAAAATAGAGTCTGTGTTTAATTAAACAAGCATAACTATTTTTCTATTAAGTAGTTGATGCAGTTACATTATCTCTGTGTCCTTTAATGTACTTAATACAAAAGTATTAACATAATATGTAGGCAATATCACATCAAGATAAGATAATATTTTTAATCTCGTTTCTAGAGTAAGGAGCGCTTAATTTTTGTTACTTGACATTTATTTCTTGGAATATTTATGTCTGGCTTCTACGCAAATAACATTTGAAAAAATTTTTGACTTAAATTTAAATAAAACTTTTAAACAACTTCATTTTATTAATGTCTAGTAGAAAAATGTTTAAAAACTCGTACCACGATGATAAAATACAACCTATATCACTGTCAATCGAATTCGTAACCTTCCTATTGTATAATACATTGACTTCAAAATGTAAATTTTAAAATTTAAAAAAAAAGCGATTCATAAGTGCTTGTAAAAGTCTGTTCGAATAAAATATATTTTTCGACTTTTCAACGTCCCACTAATGAAAAAGCCTCTTTGATATGAAAAACATCAAGCTTACACATGTCTTTCGAAAATTAATTGGTTTTTTTATCTAGATTCAACAACATCTAGACCTTAGGAGCTGAAATTATGATAGAATAGCTCTAAAATAAGGCCTATTTGTATAGTGATGAGAATGAATGATGAGAATGATGAAAGAAAATAGTCGGAGCAACGTCAGAGCAGGCAGCTAGTAAGTAAAAAAATAATTAGTAATATCATTAATATTTTAAAATCAAAATTGTTTATATTAACTAAAGACGCCTATAAAAATGTTGGTGGCAAAATGTGTTCTAGTGATAGAATAGAAGATATTTAAAATATGTTAAGGAGCATTCTTTATTGTAGGTATTTAAAGTAAAATTATCTTGTACATTCACGTTATTTATTATCCTGAATATTTAAAAAATAATTGTTTATATTTATAATTCATTATTAAGGCAGTCGTAGCCCAGCGGTAACACTCTCGCTTGGATAACCGAGTGATGCGGGTTCAAATCCTGCGAATCATTTTCTATCATGATTACCACTTGTCTTACGGTGAAGGAAAACATCGTGAGGAAACATGCAAGTCTGAGAAAAACCTAGCAAGTTTTCAAAAGACATGTGAAGTCCGCCAACACGCACTAGGCCAGCGCGGTGGACTATGGCCTGATCCCCTGGTACTGAGAGAGCCCCGTGCCCAGCAGTGGGACGTTAAAAAGGGTTGAGGATGAGATGATGATGAAGATGAGTTTATTATTTATTTGCATTATAATTAATTTAATCCATAATTATTTTAAGGCTCGTTTTATGAATTTTAATATGCTAATTACTACATACGTACAAACATAAATAAAAATCTACAATGTAACACTTGACGATCCAGGATAAAAAGTCGCTTAGGTTTGTACCTA
Organism: Boloria euphrosyne; assembly: GCA_951802675.2. NCBI lineage: Eukaryota > Metazoa > Arthropoda > Insecta > Lepidoptera > Nymphalidae > Boloria > Boloria euphrosyne. Next base: position 12,112,088 of record OX637888.1, read on the forward strand.
CTACCTACTCTACCATGACTCTGTCAAAAACTATTCATTTATAACTTCAAAGCTGACAAACTTTAATAATCTCTTTAAGTCGCCAACCTATTTTATATAAGGCATTGCGGACAACTTTATTCTTCAAAGCCACCAGAAAAGGCTGTGCATTTTGTATCAGTTAATATTTTGAGATGAGTGTGGGATGAGATTTATTAAATTTGGAGTTGCTGTTTAGATATCCTTAGCCATACCCGATTCTATTATAAAATATATCAATAGAAGATAATAGTTATTTTTATCTAATCCGCGAACTATGAAACAAAGTAATTTTAAATTTATAACAATTAATTATAATCTAATAAGTATATCTGAACTTATTATTACCAGTAATTTAAAATAATAAGAAATATTTTATAAGCTTTAGATTTATGCGAATATTTAACATTTAATAAAAACGATATAATGACCTTTGAGACTTCTAAAACCCTAGTCTCTCCCGTGAGCATAATTGCTGTAAAACATTCGAAACGTCGGATACCAAAAATCAAAATAATTACGCGAAAAAATTCAAAAAAGATGTTTAGTCTTATTTAGAATTAATGTTTTATATTCAGTTATTTTTGATACATACTTAAGCAAATTGTAAGAACTAACCTGGAATATAACCGAACTTACCTTAAGTTGGACATCCCCATCTTACAGCATGCCCGAAAATTCACGTGAAAATCTCACACACAACACAACACTGGGGACTGACACAGTCTGAGCTTCAAAATGTTCAAACAGAGTTTAAAAGAACATAAGAAAAATTCATAGATTTTTTTATGTTTTGAATTTCCCGCGCTCCTGCGTGATATAGAGCGTAGAGCTCACACGCTGCGGTTTCGACTGAACTGAAGAATAGCCTCCGGCGCGCGCGCATCGTAGCTTAACCCCCTCCACGCCATTCATGAAAATCGCCGCTCAATGGAATAAGTTTCCGCGAGCTTTTTACTACTTCTTATAATAATAAAAAAAAAACTTCTTTTTCATATAAAAACATAAGTATTATTAAAAATATATTTATAATAAATTAGAAAATTACCCTCTCACGGCTCGGGTTCGTCTCTAGGTCCGTCCTGTCAAACGCACTAAGTTAGAATAATTATTACGTTTTTCGCAATTATCCGATGTTCTGCGAAATGTTATTATTATTTTTTTCTTTTTGTAAGAACCTTCCACGAGATATTAGAAAACTTTGAAAAAAAAGATGAAATAAAATGGTAAAGTCGTTCTCAAGTTATGGTGTGACCAAGGGAAACAGACAGTCATTTTTATTTATATAATATTTGAGTGTCATTTTTTGTAAATCGCCTAAACTATTACAACTACATACTACAATTTATAAATACTCTTTAATTTATAATATTGAAGTATCCCCGAAGAAAAAGTCCTGAATTACAAAACTATGTTTACATGCGCAGATCCATATACAAAACTAGTTTAAGCTAAACTAAAATTGGAATTTGGTTCTCATAAAAATGTACATGGTATCCCACATTACACAATCAAAATGTAGTATATTATAATTATTATATCTATAATTTTTAATCAAGCAGTTTCCTTATGATAAGCAAAAATAAATTGTAACATAAAAATTAGGGCAAATTGATGTTAACTAATAATAATGTAAAAAAATGTCTAATCTATATATGCTATACAATACATATAATAAAATATTTAAAAAAACGTATTAATACAGATGCCGATAATATTACCTCCTTAGTTACTATAATACTTTCTTTCATTTATAATCCTTAGTTACTAGTTAGTTCTTAGAATATTTATTTGTGTGTCTGAGAGCATCACGAGCAATCCACTAAATGGATTTTGACCGTGGATAATATCTTCAAAATGTTCATAATTTATGACCAAGAAAAGCGAAAACTATAGGATAAATCTATTTGATTCGACTTGCTTCTTTCTGGCTTCATTCAGATAACCACTAATTCAGGAGAACATTCTCTGATGTCTTAATTTTAACTTCAAATTCATGTTTGTGTTCAGAAGCACGCTAGAAATTCTATACTCAACCACATTACGTCAAGGGATGCAACAGATAAGGTGTACAATGCGTCAAAAGTCAAAGCATCCATCAATTACAACTTGTTGATAAGACATCAAACGGCAAAACATCTTGTATCTTTAATAATGGCCCGCCTGTGTGTAATAAATAATGTATTTTTGCTTAAGTCACGCGTTCACATTGATGTTAGTAAACTTTATCTTCGTACAAACTAGCAAAGTGCAAGTAGGTACTCGTATTTAAGAAATTGAAAGGATCTTTACAAATTATTTCACGTCTTGTTTTGTTTTTGATTTCCGATTCTTTAATGAAAACAAAATTCATCATTATATAAATACGAGTTTAAAATAGCCGGTGGTCTGTTCATTGATGAATCATTTAGGATAAGTAACTAAACTATAATACTAATATAGATATACTACAGAGTAGCGACTCCGACTTTGGCGATCTTATCTTCTTATTTGTACTGAAGGCTTTGCTACACATTTAGGGATTTAATTTAAAAAAATCCATCGTAACGATTATAAATTATTATGGAACAGCGAAGTAGATTTATTGAATAAAGAAAAAATTAAAATAATGTTACAGATATAGAAAATAATAGAGCTTTCTTATAAAGAAAGCGCATGTTACCCATAAATACTGCTATAATTTTTTTTATTTTGTTTTTTTAATTTTTAATACATTATTGATCTAATTTACGTTTTACATTAAATGGTACGAATATAATAAATAATCCACGCATAAATATGTCAACATAACAATAGTGTAACTTAACCTCTACTTACTTTCTACTACAGCGCATACAATACAACAAATAAAAATATAAAAAATATTAATATTATAAATGTTACATAAATTTATTTCTAGTTAATATTAACATAGACAAAGGCTAGTTAAAGGTAAAATAATTTTGGCAAATTTCGCAATTACAACGTTATCTAGGCTAGTGAAGCGCGGAAGCTCTGCTTTTGCGCAACGAGCGGATGGTGTGGCGCGTGGGCATATCACATCCGTCTCGGACCTATACGTAGTGTGTGATCACACTGCTATTAGATTTTTTTTAAATAAAGTTGGATTTAAAAAAATGCTATAAAATTTGACGTAATATTTATTTTATATCATTTTCCCAAAAAAAGTCCAGCCCAGTAATATAAAGGTAGGTAATGAACTCGAGTGACTCTTGGAAAATCAAGTGAAATAGGTTTAAGTCCAAGGTCTCGCACTTCTAATATTTTCATGTACCAATCGTTTATGACCACTGTGATGACCACTTCTGAAGGAAAAATCGTAAGAAAACCTAAGTTTTCGAAAGAAATGTGAGGTACACAAACACGCACTTGGCAAGCGTGGACTATTGTAAAACGAAAACCAGTGACCGCCTCTATTCATATCTTAAAAGGAACTCTTACCTACTTGAAATATTTACATTTTAAAACCACCCTCGACATGCACGTTAAAAATGATACGTGTTTAGATAGAATAAAAATCATCTGAATTCAATTCCTCTTCCGTTCTTGGAGTCGGTCAAAGACAGTAAGAAATGTAGAGATCAAATGTAGAGATCATCGTTATATAGGGCACGTTTACTACAAAGTAAGTTATCATTATAAAATTGACATTACAGAAATAAATCAAGCTCAATTGAAGAAAAAATCTGCTGTCAAATTAATATGTCAGAACTAAGCATTTGAAATTTATTTTTTATTTTAATTAACTTTAAGATAAATTGTTAAAATGAGTGGAAATCTAAACCCGGAGCGCACTAGTTGCGGGACATGCCGCACCATCAATTTAGCGAACCACGTGAGCCATTCGAAGCCAGACATGCAGATGTACGATAAATGCAGTCCCACATATAAAATCCACTGTCCTCGAGTACCAGGTAACTGATTTAATGCATATTCGTTAAAAATATTATAGTAAAGTAACGTGTGACCTGACCTAGATTTTTACAAGTATATTTTTTTTTCTTGATACTACATATTATTATGTATTTAGCTCTTTTTAATGTCCCACTTAGCAGTGGGCGCTTCCTCCCTCCAATACAAAGGATCTGGTCATAGTCCACCACGCTGGCGAATGGCGGGTAGACGAACGTCAAATGTCTTTCGAAAACTTGTTTAGTTTTCTCAAACATGCAGGTTTCCTCACGATATTTTCCTTTATTGTAAGACAAGTGGTGCGAGACCCAGTATTTGAACCCCTTTTACTCGGCCAGTGAGCGCGGTACCACTGGGCTATCACTGCCTGCATTGTAATATGTACATATATCGTACGTTATTTATTTCATAAATATACTAACCGTACACCTAAATTACAAGTATTATAGCAATACAATTCGTTATTCCTGCCACTTATCGTAAATTAATTAGCTATTAATTAATGTCACTAATAATAATGGTTATAGCATATCAGTCCTCTGTGGTAATACCAACGTACTTCCCTCTTTCTAATATAAGTACTCGTAAATTACCTCAGTTGGTTATTAGTTAATAATATAAATATCAATAAAGCAATATATTATTGTAATGTTGTACGTGAGTCATAATATTAGGCCATTTTGCCCATTTTGCCTGACAAATTATGTTAATTTATTTTTAATTCTTAAGTCTTGTATCTTGTAACAATGTATGTTATTGTTGTCAAATAAAGATATTATGCAAAATAGAAATATTCAAAACCAAAAAAGGACGTTTACTTAATATCTAATAAGCGATTAATGCAAAAGTTCCACCGAAGTTTACTAAACGCGCAACAGTCTTCAATGCCGCAATCAGTAAGTTACACGATGTTGCTATCTCGTTCACTCCACGTTACACGTGCGATATAAACGTAGTTACATCTTACTACGGCGACCTCTCCGCGTTCATGTTCTCCTGGTGAATATTACAAATTATGTAACGATCCATACTCCCAAATTTTGCACTCTTTGTAATATGGTAAGGCGTAAAAAAAGCCTTGCTCTTCAAATAAGTGCAAAATGCTACGTATAATTTAACAATATTACTACCGATATTATTTAGTTTTATTATGTTTTTATGTTTTTTTTTTTTATAAAATAGCAAAAGATTTTTTAAATATTTAATAATAATTAAATAAAAACAGGAACCAATTAATAGGTTCTCTATAGAGTATGCTCTACATCACGTATAAGTAAGTTATAACCAACTTATTAGCGAGAGAGTCATGTTCGCTTTTAAACTTATTGTTTTTACATTTAGAACTGCCCATTCGTCCTACTTGCATCAAAGTATGCGACAAAGAGGAATACAAACTAAGAAAAAGTGGCAAGAAGCCGGCTCTACCAAAAATGCCTGCCTATGCTCACGGCAAGCTCATGTATGCTGTCAAAGTGGGTACAAAAATTATGTATTACTTTTAATATTAATTGTAACAATCGAAAGTCAGATTATTAATTTATCTTTATTTTAACAAAAAAATAAGGTTTTATATTATTTTGTGAAGAGATTAGATCGGTAGTTTCCATCCCGGAAAAAATAATTTTTTTTTTACAATGGAAATCTACTTCCTAATAGAAGTGTCAAAATGTAAAACACCTGCTTAGCGATTCATCGCCATGTAAAGTTGTTTGCGTATGTCGACGGTAATCGTGAGCCGTGCTCTCTGCGCAGGCTGGCGTCCTGGTAGGCGCGGTGTACTTCACGTACGCGCAAGGAGTGTGGGGTAACCAGCGTGACGTCACGGAGTGCGTCCGCCGCTGGCGGGAGTACGCGCGCAGTGTCAACACTAGGCGCCCGCCCACCTTCGATCAGTACGGTAACGTCATAGTACGTACAACACCACTCAAACGAAATACTACTTTATTCCATGCACACTAAACTTATGACGCTTCGTTGTTTCGTCGCTATCGCAACCCCACTTTGATAACGCTACCTCTTTAGGTCCCATGCTGCCCTAGTATTCATAGTTACGTCACCAGTTGTTGTGTCGAAAAACCGGCTACGATCGTTTCCATGGCAACCCTGCTCTATCTTGTGTTGACTAAAGAGAAGGCAAAAATAAAATACGACACATTTTGTCCGTCTGGACTCGCAGCGTTACTTGATTTGTAGTGAATTATGGATGAGACCATTAATCTTTTTTTTATAATTTTATATGAATAAATTAAATGTAACCTGTAGATTCTTGTAATTGTCAATATACTTGCTGAGTGTACTTACTAGATATTTTATTATTCTAGCGCCATATATATAAGAATAAAATAATGTATATTATATCGTATAATTGCTGGCTGTTAATAAAATAAATATGTGTATATAAACTTATATACAAACAATAAACATACATAAACTAGAAATAGAAGCCAGATAAAACAGACATTTATTATTAGGTTGTATTTTTATTATATTGTTATCCATACTAATATTATAAATGCGAAAGTAACTCTGTCTTTCTGTCTGTCTGTCTGTCTGTCTGTTACCTTTTCACGCCTAAACCACCCAACCGATTTTGCTGAAATTTGGTATGTAGATAGTTTGCATTCATGAGAAGGAAATAGGCATATTAGTTTTTGGAAATTCAACCCCTAAAAGGGTTAAAAGGGGTGGCAAAGTTTGTATGAGAAAAATATTGTTATTGCACATTTTTGCATGAAACTTTGAATTAATGCTTTTTAGTACAAATGATGAAAGACGTATTTCAGGGTTTTTCGAAATTCACCCCCATTGGGGGTTAAAGGGGGTGGCTAAGTTTGTATGGGAAATTTAATTCTATTGAAATATTTTGCGTGAAACTGAAATAATGCTCTGCAATACAAATTATGAGATACATATCTAAGCGTTTTTTGAAAATCAACCCCTATGGGGGTTAACGGGGGTGGCACAAGTAACAGTATATAAGCAAAAATGTTTATTTTATTCACTCTTAGCGCGAGCGAAGCCGCGGGCACCGCTAGTATTATAATATTACTAGCAATTCCCGCGGCTCCGTCTAGGTCGCCCTAGAGATGAAAATTTAGGGTTATAATATTTTTTTGATGCCAAATCATAAAAATAAAAAATAAAAATTGGTCTAAAAATAAAATATCTGGAGAGGAGATATCACCCTTATCACCTAGGGGAATAAAAATTAGCCTACGACCTATTCTCAGACCTACCTAGTAAGTATACACAAAAAAAAACATAAAAATCGGTCAAGCCGTTTCGTAGGAGATGGATAACAAACACTGTGACACGAGATTTTTTTATATTAGAGATATTATATTATGTAAGTCGCAAAATATTGTTGAAAGTGAACCTTCATGACCTCATTGTATGTAATCAGACTTTTTTAACTTCCCACTGCTGGGCACGGGCCTCCCTCAGTACGAGTGGGATCAGGCCATAATCCAATACGTTGGCCAAGTGTAACAATAAATTTCTATATTCTTTATAATTTTTATTGGAACAATTACAGGGTAACACAATTTGTAGCGTAGAATAAAATAAGAAATTACACAAGTTTTGGGTTATATCGCTTATGAGTTATGAGCTTTCTGTTGTAAAAAAACGTAACTTTATTCTTTTTAAATGCATTGCATTGCATATTATTTTTGGTTTCTACTCATCTTATTATTTTATGAACTCTCCGACAGTAATTATGTATATTTTAGGACCTAATTTTAACCTATCTATGTGTCAAAATAAACAGATATAAACCAAGAAATAATCTTTCCTAAATCTAATTGAAAAGTGTGTAGACTCGCTAGCTTTAACTTGTAGAGATCGATATATTTCACAAAAATCTACGTCTTTTCATACTACATTAAAAATATAAAATGAATCATTCGTTACGATTACTAGTACCTTTCGTTAGTAAACATCGAAGCCTAGATTGAAATTTGTCTGAAATGACTCCTACATAAGTATGCTATCCTGGTACTTATAGTCCCTAACTGTCCAATGTCTAGCGATCGTTGTGACCGTAGCGGGCAGTGCGAAGCGTCCACCCTCGTACGGGCCAAAGGCTGAGAGGAATGTCTCGCTAAAGCTCCTACTCGCTCCTAGCGTCCTGGTACATCGCATCTCACTATGTCCAATGCTAACGTGCGTCGCGTAGTCCCCGCGGACTCCAGCGACGTCCTCCCCTTTCAAGAGCATTCCGCAAACTGGTTTCGCCCGAGCAATGAGTTTGACTTTGTTCCGCTATCGTAGCGCGCCTCTGTGCACCTGGTACCTACATGCCGCGTGAAATACAAGACGCTCTGCTTCTGTAGAGGTCCGTCCGGCTCTTTGCGTTAGGGTTGCCATTTGCACATATTTAATATCTATTATTTCTGAAAATACTTACCAAAAAAACGGGTTATCAATTCAACACGTATCTGTATAAGTGAAAAAGAATTGCAAAATAGCCTTTGATTACCCAATAGGACATGGTATGCATAGTATACAATATGTGTGACCACGGCTCTACCTTGACAATTTTGTACCTATGCATTTCTATTTGAAATAATTCCTTGTGTCATCCTTGACATCCTTGAGGTTTAACCCCTTTTTTACGTAGTCGGGTTATAGTTTTTTTAACTTTATATTACGATTTAGATTTCTCAGATACTTGAGTAATTTTCTCGCAGTAAAAAGTGACAGACAGACGAACAGACGGATAGACACTTTAAAAAACTATAGATTTAGCCTCTATATCGATAATAATATCTGTTTTAATAAGATTTTCCAAAAAATAAATAAAAACATTAAAATAGTTACTTTTTTAATGCCTAAGTATAAGTATTTTTTAAGTTGATTTATTTTTTATCATATCCATACAACTAACTTTTTACTAGTGTACAATTGATATTCATAAATGATTTTTAATGTTATTTAAAAATAAAGAAATGATAGAAAAAAAATAATCATAAATCATGCTGTAACGTGTTGCAACCCTAGCTGACACTTAAACCGCCACGCCGCACGTTGCATGCCGTCCTAGTAACTTCACGTAGATTACATACGAGGGACGTCATTCCTTACGCGTTATTCATTCATTTCATATTTATCGCATTCCCTTCATTTCTTTAAATGAATATCGCTGTCTCTTTCACTTTAATAGAGAGTAGCGCGATAGCTTCACTTTGAGTCTAATCGCACCTCGTAATCGTGCTTCTCTAATCAACATACCAACTTTATAATAGTAATCAACTCTACATTTTAAGCAATATTATTTTAATAGAGTTAAATTTGTCTACAATTTATTAAAGGCAATTAAAACTATATAGTTAATATAAAATTATATGTACAATGTAATACATAGTAAAATTATTGTAAATGTAATAATTAGAGATTATTTCAGCGCTTTGCCTTGAACGGCCTACACACAGTACGACACACGCGGCGTCGGAGGCCGCGAGTTTAGGCGCGAACTAACCCTTGAACGCAGGATGTGGCTTCCTTGACGTTGATAACTCCCTGGTATAATTGGGTCATATCATTGACAGTGTCAGCCGCGCTGAAATTGATAAGCAAAATCATTGTGTATTTTCCATTTATACTTATTATTATAAGTACCTATAATTTATAAATAATATAAAATATGGTACGATTTTAAATGTTACATTCAATATTAGGTGGTTTGTTGTATTTACTCAAAACAATGTTTTAAAATTTAGGTTGTTCTAATTTAAATAAGCGTTTTGTTGAACTGGCACTTAGATCTCAAATAATTATTTCAGGCCGATCTACTTAGTAGTTTTTTGTTTCTCGAATTTGTTAATACAATGGTTTTTGCGTCATTTAAGTTTTCTTTGACATGATCCTGTTCCCAGTATGGAAAACTTAAAATATTTGTTAGAAGAACTTAAGAGTTCTTAGTTCTTACAATAAATAACTAGATTTTTGCTTACATAGATTAGGGACTAATTTTGCCTTTCCCCGTCATATATTCAATATTGATGTGGCTGAGCTAATTTACAAAATTGGCCCTAATTTAATTATTTTTTGTAACATTTTTAATTAAGTATAGCGATTAGGCTCGCGTATAACATCTAGTGTAGTATAGAAATAATTTAGCTTAAATCCTATTCTTTCAGAGAAAGGAGTCTAGTGAAAGTCTAATTGCGCCGCTGTATGCTATGTACAAAGGCTTTGTGACCACGTGTTTTGCAGGTAATAAATTAAAAGAAAACCTCTAAAAAAGCCTTTAAATCCTAATTTTTATCCAAAAATGTTTAGTAGAGATTTTCTCGTACTTTTAAAACCCACTCAATCGGTTTCCCAAGCGAACAAGTACCTGCTGCTCTACTGTTGTAGTTTCATAATTAATTTCGTCTGACATTGAGCGAACACAAGTATATACATTTGTATTACGAACTTTTTTTAGGTGTTGTGAAAATCCCATTAATAGTGAAGTGCGCTTACATCGATTATGTCAAAGCTCTTGAAAGGAGACAGGCGGAACTAGACAAAGAGAGAAAAATTAAAAAGAAATCTGGATGAACTTTGATACGCTTCGATAAAATTTGTATAAGTAAATATGTTTGAACGTTCAAACAATGTTCAATGTCATCCTAATATTTATATTATCTTGTATGTGTTTTGTTTATACAATGTTTTTGGTTTTTTTTAATAAATAACAATTTTAATTATTTACTTGATCATTTTTCTATAACAATATGTATTTCTAAAAGTTTTATTGAAAATGTAGGTATACGTATATGGCCAGTTGACTACTACTGATTAGAGAAACGTGGTTTTGTAAAGCGGGTATAGAATTGTAGAGTTACTATTTCCTTTCAATCTAGCCCGGAAAAAGAAGTTTGAAGATAAAAATAGCTAGTCTAATTAAAATATTTTTATTAAAAGGATCCTAGACAAGTTTAACTTTAATGTCTTCGTCGTAGCTCTGTGCTGACATGAATCTGAGGCTCGAAAAACGCCGAGCTGTCGTCTTGCGAGCCCCCCGCCAGCATAAACTCCAAGTGGCGTATGTAACAAATTGCTATTCTGAAATTTACAATAAGGACATTAACTGTTAATATAATTCTTTTAAATACATAAGTCATAAACAATCAAGTTGAAAGGATTTTTCCTTTAAAACTTTCTTTCAACACAAATTTTCAATACTTTGTTTCAACGCGAAGCTAACTCTACCCCAGCCAGCTGTGAATAAACTCTAACTAACTATATTGTATGAGTTTTTTTAATATTTCTAATTGTTAATTATAATAATTTCACAATTTTAGTTACTTAAAAATTTAGCCAAATTATTTTCATGGACTCTTCACATTTTTTGCTACTTTATGTAGGTACGAGTATATACAAATAGTAAGCTACTGTTATTCTTTTTATAAAAAATATATCAGAAAATGCTCAATCTTATACAAGAACAAGAAAGACACCTATTTAATACTAAGTAGCTTTCCTCACCGTAGACACTCAATCTTAGAGTATTTCTTCTTGGAAGGCTTCGTCACCGGCAGCTTGGAGCGCAGCAAGTCAAACGCGCGGTTCATATCTCTCATACGAGTCCTCTCTCTATCACAAGCTGTCTTTTTGTACTCTAAGTATAAAATAAATAAAATTCTTATATTATTCGATGTATGATATATTTGTTAATTCGATCATAGCCAAAGATCGACTTTAAAAAAAATCCTTTTAAAATTATAAATAAATGTGATTATTTCAATCAAGACTTTTTACTCTGTGGATAAACTTAATAGTTTATATACATAAAATGTCTAGAAATATATTTTAGTTCTTTATATGCCTTAAGCGAAATCAATTGATAATTATTTTTTGAATTAAAACGTTTTTAAATGACTGGCAAAAATAAAATTTAGCTTCTACCCTTTTCCAACTGCAGGGCTCTCTCTTTCCAATTTAAAATTGAATCTTCCGGGTCATCAGAAAATTTGGCTGCGTCCTGCGACTCCTGGGAAAACTCCAGTGGAGACCTCGTCACAGCGTCCATGAAACTCATTTCCCTGTAATCTTCTAATCGTTCAATGCATCTTATACCTTAACCAACAAAACATATAAATTATTATTATTTTTAGTCTAAAATAGTAAAGGAAAACTTAAATGAAAAGTAATTAATGACTTTTTTACTATCAATTTAAATTCATATTATTTTAAATATGTCATCTAAGAGGACTTTAATTAAAAAAACAATAACGATATTTTTAAATATAACTAAAGAAAACTCATAACAAGACACAAATGAAGCAATATTTACCCATATGACGTAGCGAATTAACAATAATTCACTACAATTTTTAAAAGGAAATAATAAGTTCTTATATCATCAATTTTAAATAGGTGCAACACAGTTAATATAATTAATTAAACACGTAGATACTTATTGCCATTATTAGTATCCTATTAGGATCATATTAGAATGTGTTATATTTTAAAAACACGACTAACCTTCATGTGGCTGAAGCTCATGGGGCCTAAAATAGGTAATCTTTGGTGGTTCTGAATGTTCCTCCAAAACATACGATCTATGATGTGATATGGTTTTGTCGTATTTCTTATGGGAAAAGGTGTGTTCTTCCCTGGGCCTGTCGTCTGGCCGCCCGATTTCCAGTATCACTCGGTCATCCGAGTCCCGCTTATCTTCTATTCCAGAGTCTTTAATCACAGTGTAGTTAGTGATTAATGGGAGAGGCGTGTCGTCCTCGTATGCTTCACTATACATTGTCAAATCTTAACAACGCGTCTTCTCTCAGTTGCTTCCAATGGAAAATGGTAAAGGTTCTTAATATTTAAGTATCAATGTAGAAAAGATTTTGTTTTCATGTAAAATGTTAATATTTCCAAAATACCACTTGTTTCGTGCAACAGCTACCTGTTGTGAGGTGTAACTGTGTCATCCACTCTGGTGCTCTATTGTCATGTATATACGATCAAAGTCGGTATTGTGTACACAAGTGTATTTCTTAGTGTTCGAAAATTTATCTTTTTGTATTGTCACCATCTATTTGTTTCGTTTTCGGTAAAATGTAATGTAAATTTCAAGAGGCAAGCCTTTTTATTATGTTCATATTGGATCCGTATGTACACTATGACGTACCGGATTGAGAAAATGGAATGAAAGAACAGGAATGGACTTTTTACTGGATCCAACTTTTATTGCTTTGGCTAATTAATGTATAAGATATATAAAAACGCAGAATAGATGTGTGTATAGACAGAAGCCAGAAGGTGTCAATATACGACGCATAATATTTCTTTTCAATTTAATTGTATTCAGCCCATATTCATATGCACCACCCTATACACCATGTAGCCCATGTTAGTCCACCACGCTGGCTAAGTGGCGGAGTATTAAATAATTAGCCTTATCAGACAGTAGGTATACGTATTTCCATGCAAATTTTAAAGCTTGCTTTAAGGCCACATTTGCGTGTCATCCCCAAGAAGTCATGGCTTATGTTTATAGAAACAAGAACAGACGAAAGTGACAAATAAGCCAACTGCACAGTACATCTTTAGCCCTATAATTATTTACTGCAAATCAACTTTAGCGACAGCGAAATAACATTTATTTTATCATACAATAAAAAACCAAATTAAAAATTTTGAAAAAACCCACGACGGTTATTAAAAAAGGATAAAATAATAAAAAAAACTCCGACTTAAAAATAAACGTAATGCGAGATAAAAAAAACCCAAGAATATCCGTCGGGGGCTGCCATCACTATTTTAAATTTTGATCGTAAATATCCTTCTAAAGGTCCTCACAGTAGGTGATGGGGGATGTAAGTATAGCGCTTAAAATCTCTAATTATTCATGTTACTATAAACCTTCAAAACTAGTTCATTTAATGGCAGCCCCCGACGGATATTCTTGGTTTTTTTTTTATCTCGCATTACGTTTATTTTTAAGTCGGGGTTTTTTTTATTATTTTATCCTTTTTTAATAACCGTCGTGGGTTTTTTCAAAATTTTTAATTTTGTTTTTTATTTAAACTTTTTAGAGAGCATAAATAATATATACATAACGCGCCGACCCGGGCGTTCGCCCGACCGCGCCCGCCTATCTAAAAACATTCAGCAATCTAACCCGAACCCATAACTGAAAGCTGCATCAAAATCGGACTAGTAGTTTTGGAGAAAAATGTCTTTAATATATATTAGCTAATATAAAATATATTACTGCAGCGCCCTCTAGTGAGTTACTACCGTAACATCTATTTAAGAACCCTTACTTATTAACCAAAAACTGCATCTAACTACTAGGACTAGTTTCGGTTCTGCACTAACAGTTGTTTACTGCAGCGCCCCCTGGTGAGTTGTCACCGTAACAACTATTTAAGAAAATGCACGAATCAAATCCAAACCCATAACTGAAAATTGCATCAAATCGGACAAGCTGTTTTGAAGGAAAATGGCAACATGGATTTGCACTTATTTGTGTTTGCTGCAGCGCCCTCTGGTGAGTTGTCACCGTAAAACCTATCTAAGAACATTCATCAATCAAACCCAAACCCATTACTGAAAACTGCATCAAAATCGAACAATTAGTTTTGGAGAAAAGTGGCAACATTAATTTGCACAAATAATGTTTGCTGCAGCGCCCCCTGGTGAGTGATCACCGTAATACCTATCTAAGAACATGCGGCAATCTAACCCGAACCCATAACTGAAAACTGCATCAAAATCGGACTAGTAGTTTTGGAGAAAAATGGCAACATGTATTTGCACAAACATACAAACATCCTCTCACCCCAAACGTGCATATACCGTCTCCGTTCCGTCGTGGGTAAAAAAATATATTGACCAATGGCTTGTAAGTTGTAACCGTAAGCAAAAAAATGTAATAAATTACACAAAGCGCCATCTACAAACAGGCAGTACCAACTCCAACTCATTATAAAAGGTGATTTTTGAAGTATCTAAATCAAAACAAAAGATCAATAATTTTATTTAGGGACGCACCATTTTGATTTTAATAGATTTTTTTTTCAAAACTAGGATATACCTACATACATTTTTGTCCATTTTATAAATTTTGCAACTTAAATTGTTATTTATTGTGCCATCTATTATGACTTATTTGAACTTATTTATTTTATTACTAGCATTTCCCGCGGCTCACGTTGTAAAAGAAACTAAATTCTTAGATTTCACATACTCTGAGAGATTTCTATGAAAATTAGATATTTTCCAGCAGTAAAAAATATCCTATATCTGACCCGGATAACCAGCTATCATCATACCACATTTCATTATAATCTGCCCGGTGGTTTTCTCGTGATGCGGTCACACACAGACTGACAGACGAAACTTCTACAAAACTATAGTTTCAGCCTCTACATCGATAATAATTACTATTCCAATAAGAATTTCCGAAAAACATTCAATGTACAGATTCGACTCAGTTAGAATTTTTTATATTTATAGATTAATGAGCGAGACCCCTGCAGACTGCAGTCGTCTGCTCTTTCTTTATAACCAGTCTTTATTACTTACTTATAAATTATATGGAGAATGTGTTCATTATCGCAAGAAATAAAACACTTTTATTATCCAATTAAGATTTATTCGCCAAAAATAAATATTTTACGCATTAAGCACAGCCGTAACAAATAAGGCCTTACAATTTGTAAGTTTGTATATTATTCACTGTCTTTACATACATATAAAGCAAAGTGCATTGAGATTAAAATTACACCATTATAAACCCATGCTATGTGTTTTGCATCTAATGTTGAATTTAAAGAAATTATTGTAAGTATAATAATGTATATTTATAATAATAATGTTGGGACATTAAAACATAGCACCTTATGATGCAAGATAGTATAAAAGTAAATGCTTTTCGTAATTATTTAAATGCAAGAAAACTGTAAGTGTACTGGGTGCGGAGATCCTGCGGCAATATACGCGGGTTCAGTTCTGGACCCTCGAAATATTGTCGCCGACATTTAATTACAACCTGTGTAAACAACTCACCTTCTTGATACTAGACAATGCGAAAAAAAATTAAGTATTTGTCATAATAGTGTAGAAGATTATTTCCTTAATTATATTTCGGTACATTTTACTATACTGTGATAGTTCAGTACTTTAATAGATTTTCATTGTAACATTAACAATATTTTGAATTGTTTTTATTGAACAAATCAGCAATAATGTTTACGTTTATTAGAATATAATTAATAATTATTTATTATATCGTTCACATAATTTATACATAAATCAGTATTGCAACAATAAAAAAACAAAATAATCAATAAAATTAAAATATTTTTTATTGGGGGCAGTATAAAAAATATCCATGTAATTAAGAGTGAGCAAAGCCACGGGTCGCAAATTGTATAAAGAGGAATAAGTTATTTTATTTTTAATTAAAATTTCAATTTCCGTATAGCGAAGAACTCCTTCATGACTTCGTCGGTGACTTTCGCCCTGCGCGCCTGGTACTCCTGCACGATGGGCGTGATGGTGTCGATGGCGATCTTCTTCAGCTCGCCCGTTAACATTTCGCCTGATTCGTATGATTTTTTAATCTGTAAAAAATATATATAGTAATCATCTTAATAAAAAAAAAACAATTTTCTGTGGAAACGGAATGTGAAACAATGTTTTTGATTTACATTTCAAAGCAAGATTAATAAGTTAATAAGAACTCTTATTTATTACAGACAGACAAAAATATGATTTAAACATCGCACAAAGAGAATAATATTTAGTTATTTCGATCTAGTTGGATTCTTACATGAAACGCATATATTGTTTCAGTACTAATGGTCGAACTCAAATAAAGTGAGATTAGGTCACTATTTAAATATTATTTGCATATTTCAAAACAAATTAGTACATTAAAAGTAATATTTGAAGATAGCAACGGAAACGGAATGTCATTTGTCATTTTGGCCATTGCACCGAACTAAAAGCAAGAAGTACACTGATCGCTCTAAATTGTATTCACATTGAACGGTGTGAGCGCACACCATTGACCATTCTCCATTGAAACAATATTCTGTTATTTTGAGTGAAAGAGAACGAACGTTTAGTTTTACTCGGGAGTAAAAGAGATAACATGTATTTGTCGGTGCGGTTGTGTAATCGCAGTTTTGCCATGTTTTTCAAGGTCAGGTCCTTCTTGCTTTTAGTTCGGTGGGCCATTGTAATAATAATATGACTATAGCAATATATTAGGCGTCATGATCGTAACAGAACAGACGATTTCTTGTGTTGAGTTGCGTTAAAATAAATATTTTGTAGACATTAAGGCTCGTCTCGATCCTCACAATAATCACAGTTCGTTCTCGATCTACTAAAGTCATAACATTTTCATATTTACAATATATATTTATACCACCTTACGCAGTTCACGATTCATTATTGATGAACATCAAGATAGGTCGTGACTGAATGGGATGAATGGGGGGAAATTTGACAGTTACCGAAAGTATGAACGCACACATAATATATTTGTTACTTAATATATTGTACGAGACCGAGATCGGCCAGAGAACGAACTATGAACGGCTTGAGGATCGGGGCCTAAACGTCCCAAGCATACAAAGTTGGCACTCGGCGTACCTCCGCCAGGCGGTCGTCGTCCTCTAGGAAGAAGGTGAGGTACTTGTAGGCGACGTCGACGTCGGTGTCGCCGCCGCGCGCGCGGTGCTCCTCCACCGTGTCGCGCCCGCCCGAGAACGCGTACTTGTTTATCTGTAGAAACACAATTATTTTATCATTTGTTTTGAAATTTTATTAAGAATCTTCTGGAAGAAGCTTTTGTATCTATAATTGTTCTTTTCAAATGAATAGTTTATACCCTGAGGGTAGTTATAGAAATTATAAAAAAAAGTCCACGTTTAAAATGAAGGTGACATTATTTTGAACCAATTTGAACTTCATCACACCTTAATTGAAGGGACATTCCTCGTTTTACCCCTGTACCCTTTAATTAATGAAATGAAGTGAATATTTGACATGTTGTCTTACAAATGGTTTTTTTTATATTTACTGACTCTAAAAATAACGAAACAAGTCAATCAGACATATCAATTAAACTTAAGTTTTATGATTTATCCCCTATGTTGGGACACGTATAGTTCCGTGGCGACTGGCAAGCGACTCGCATGTGGTGGGTCGTACCTTGTTCTTGATCTGCTTGGGCGTGTCGTCGAGGAAGAGCGTGGCGGCGGCGTCGGAGGCGGACATCTTGGCGCGCGCGCCGCGCAGCGCCGGCAGGAAGGCGGCGTGCAGCAGCGCGGGCTTGGGCAGGCGCAGGCGCGGCGCCGCGTCGCGCGACAGCCGGAAGTACGGGTCCTGGTCGATGGCGCACGGCACCAGGCACGGCACCTGCATATAGGAGAAATAAATTATTATTAATATAACATTAGTGTTATAAATAACAGTTTGGACTCGCCTATTACATTAAAAGTTTTTAGCCCAAAAAATTAAGGACGCAGTCAAACTTGCGAGTTTGTAGACCTCCTTAATTTGGTACTGTCACAAAACCTGTTCTTAGCGCACATCTTTTCATCACCTTTATATGCCAAACAGATTTCGATATTTCGTGATGTGTGAACGAGTGGCCTTTAACTTTTATATATTTAGATTTTAAAAAACATATTACTTTTTAATATTACTCACAACTTTATCCCCAAAAATAAATGGGAAAGATGTGGAGAAAGCTGGAGCAGCCTCAATTGACGGGAATGTAATTTTTCCAATGATGTCTGAATCCCCAAACCCAAATATACCTTTCACTTGGTTAAACGTCACACATTTCTGTATACGGAGCATATTTTGGTAAAATGCTGGACACTGGCTAAAAATAAATATATATTGATAAAAAAAGAATAATTATATATTAATAATAAACTTGTTAAGCATTTTGATAAATTTTTACTTTTGTGAATTTCTTTACAAAGTCAAAACCTATTTTAGTGAAATTCATATATTAAACACTACATTAATTATGCACAATTTAAAAAAAAGAAAAAAAGCAGTATAATGAAAAATATAAATATTAAATATATATAACATTCATGAAGAGAGAAAAAAGCACAATTAAAATGTAATATACACACTATGAGGTCTTTTGTAAATACATCAGTGCATAATAATCTTTATCTACTTCAATATCCATTTAGGTACCCAAACTATAAGTAGGTCTTGCGAAAATTATGGTAACTTATAAAACTACTATAATCTTCAACTAAATTCTAATTATTCATTAAGGATAAATTATAACATTACTGATTACACAAGGTAAATATAGCATGTATTTTTAATATTTTCCTTACCCAATAAAATCTAAATCATTAAAAATGAAGGTATTTGAAGGATTGAATCCCAATGCTATTATATCTTTAGCATTATTAAAGGCCATTTGCCGAGCATCTTCTATCTTTATATCACGCCACATGACTTTTTCATCATCAGTAAGTTGTATGATTAAGGGCACATCAAAAACATCTTGCAGCCATCTGGAATGTAATAAATGCATGGATCTAAGATCTATAAATGTCATTTACAAAGTATATCTTTGTAACTAATGCAGTACTCACTTTGTAAACAAAAAAGGTATCATATGTCCAATATGCATACTATCAGAGGACGGCCCTCTGCCAGTGTACAGGTAGAATTTCTTACCTGACTCTACTAGATTTAAAATACTATGTATATCTCTATGAGAGAAAAATATGCCACGTCTCAGAAAATGATGTGCTAAAATAAAAATATTAAAACATCAAATATTCAAGATAATAAATGTATATTTAATTTAAATTGAATAATAAACAAATCAGTGTTCAAAATTATTAGAGATGGTTTTAGAGTAATACAAACTTAATTTTCTTACATACCTTTTTTCCCTGTTACTTTCTCAAATCTTGCTATGACTTCATCATCAATTTTTTGACTACCAAATCTTTCTAAAAAAAATACTTGTTTAAAAAAAATTGCTAGGCACCCCAAAATTATTATAGGCCATATACATCAAATGAAATTTATAATAAAGTTATTTATATGACTTACTTATTAATTTATCATAATCAATTCCAGTCTGAGACTTTCCAGCTACATTCCAAGGATCGACCACATCATCTTCCTCATTGATAGATAGATTTTCTACTTGCTCTTCTGTCATTATAAAGACTGAAAAGAAACGCCTAACATTTAAAGTTAGATGAAAAGAACATACGAAAAACTAATCTATTGTGAGCTAAAAGACAGGCTGAATATCCTAATCTAACAAGAAAATAAATTTTACGTAGCTTATTTTCAAATTGTATGATTTTGTTTTTTAAATTGTAAGATAATGTGTAATAAATAAATAGCTTGGTTATGTATAAATAAGAGAACACACTTACCTTTATATAAGCTTAACTTAAAATTTAAATTATTAGAGTTCAAAATAAATAATTATGTTTAATTTGCTGATGCAATTTATTTCTATTTTCTATAATACATAAAACGAGGTTATTCTTATTTCATATTTGGCAAAGATTGTCAAATTGATATACCGTGTCTTGTCTAGAGGTGAGTGATAAATAATGTCACAGTGAAAAAATCACCGTGATCTGCCTTCTTGGAATGTCACGGTGATTTATTTCAAAGTAACAACGTTCCAAAAAATAACAACGTTCCAAAGTCACAACGTTTTAAAAGCAGTCACTGTGACTGTCCATGTTACGTGTCACTTGTCAGTGACAGACGATAGTTCTTTAGAGCTGCGTTTATACATAATATGAAAAGTAACCTTATTTTTAAACCCATACAACTCAAAATCATATTTATTTTTGGAACATAGGATTATAAATGATATAACATTAAAAACCATATTTCTATCGTCATAAGACTCAATATCAAAAGGATTCGTTTCATATTAAGCGGCTAAATTAGATTCTACTTGTTTAAGTAGTATTTCTGAGGAATTGAAAACGTAGCGATTTTATTCGTGTTTTTTATAACACAACGAACCGGCAAGTGTGACTTTTTTTTAATTACTACGCTAAGTGCTACCTACGCTTTCTGTTATTGACATATTCGACATCTTACATGATACAATACATAATATTTATTTATTTAATTTACGCGCACGATCAGACATTAAATATTATTTTTATATTTATCTTATGAGTCTTAGTTAACTCATAAACTTTAACTTATATTATTAATAACTAGCAAGCAAAAAGCTTTTGACTCGCGACTCACCCTTGCTTCGCTCGGGATCGTCCCTAGATGTAGCGTGAGCGAAGCCGTGGGTTTCACTGGTTAAAATAAATTAAAAATCTAAAATAAAATTAACCTAAGTTACTCCTTACAACATTAGCTATCTGCGAGTAATATTTTCAAAATTGGTCCAGCCGTTTCAGAGATTAGCCGGAACAAACAGACAGACAGGCAGACAAAAATAAAAATAAAATATTTTTGATATTAGTATCGTATATGCTTTCATATGCATTTTAGTGAATAGCTGTTAATTTGAAATTAACAGACAATTCAATTTTATTTATGTGTACTTATAGATGTAAGTACAATATATACTTTCATATGTGTTTAAACGTGCGCTCAATTTAAAAAAAATATCACATCTCTAGTAACAATTAATGTAACTAACATAAACTAAGACGACAGTCACGGTAATAACAACATAACGTTTTTACTTTTTCCAGCTCTCTTAAGTTGGCGGCGGAAAATGAATTTTTTTAATTTTTTTTTGCTAATTCATTTGTTCGTCGTTAGTTCGTGATTGTCCAATCAAATTTATTGTTTGTTCGTTGTTCGTTTTTTTATAAATAATTTCCAAAAATTTAATTTGAACCTAGCGCCGACAATTATAGGAACTAAGGTTATTTTTTCAATCAATCTAAGCTAGTTATCGTTTGTCCGATCAAAAAAAATGTTTGTTCGATTTTATTTATGCTGATAATTATTTTTTTTTTAATATCATTACACCCACCTTGGGTATGTTCAAATAAATACTACTGCGCATGCGTGAACTCTCGACTGCTGCGCGAATGAAAATTTATTTATTTTTTAAGAACTCAATATTAAGAGAAAACAAATTTTTTTAATCGAGATAAATCTCCATTATTATAGCAATTTGTTAGAAGTATAAATCAAAAATTATCTATGACATTAGTCGAGTTAAGCAGGAAGATGGGGTTGGAATACCATACTTGATTTCCTTTTGTATATAGGAGTTTTATAATTCTTAGTTTTAAAATATATAATAATTTTGTGAGTATGCTCTTGTGATAATATGATACTCCATATAGTTAACCATATCTTTTGGCAACTAGAAAAATAAAGCAACTGTGTTTATTGTAATACTAGCGGAACCCGCGGCTTCGCTCGCGCTAAATCTAGGAATGAACCCAAGAGAAGCGAGGGTGAGTCGCTAGTACAAAATATTTAACAGGGGCTGCAGCACTGACCTCTATAATACCATTGGACTGGCTGTTGTCAACGTGCTTTTGTGGCTGCTTGATATTCGCCATTTTGGCGCTGTCCGCCGCTGTCGGACGTAGCGAGAGTTCGTGGTACTAAAACTAATGATGTCGATATAAAGATTTTTATTTTTTTATTTTTATTAATCAATAACCGTATCATCATAATTACTACTTATGTTATATTAACAACGAAAATGCAAAATTACTTTACAGTTTAATTATATAAAATGTTACAGCGTATACTCATTATATATGCCTCAGATTGTATTCATAATAATAATATAACAAAACTTGGTTATGCTTTAACCCTTCTTTATCCACCAAAAATATTATATAAATATTCAAATAATAATAAGTATTGTGAAATTTTAGCAGAGGCCTACAGTTTAACCTACAGTTTTATAAAACAATTCACAAAAATAAAGAACGTAATCGTGATAATTTTTCCTTTTCATATTAAGCCAATTATCGTTATTTTTTAAATATACCTATATAATATATAAAATATTATAGCAAAATACAATTAACACTTACTCAAATTGAATAATAAAAATATTATTATTTTTAACAGTATATTTTACAAACGAAGTACGTTTTAAGGATTTTTTATATATAAAATACCGCCATCTGCTAACATCTGTTTGAACGACTTCATCTTACTGAAGAGATTGATTTATTATTTATTTATCAAGTGAACTACTAAATTAAACGTAAAATATGTAGATATGGGGGGTTTATTTATTATATTTCAAATTACGCTTTTAAAATAACTTAAGCATAATTTCACTTGAAACACAAATTAAGGAATAATAAACATGAAAAACAAACTGAATTATTACATTATTAATTATTACATAAAATGTATTAAGTTAAATTCTAAATATTTTTATTAAAATATGTGACCTGCACTTTATTAGTTTATTAAAAATTACGTAAAATGTAAGAAATGTAACCTTCTGGCAACACAGGTGTCATCCGATGTCAGTGACGTTTCGCTTGAGTGGCCAATATGGCGACTGCGATTTGTCTGTTATCACCATTAGAATTAAACGAAATACTCGACAATCCGAATTTTGCGGATATATGTTGTCGACTCGAAATGTTTATTTTTTCATGTTTTATTATTCAGCTAAGGTTTCGATCGAGTCTACCGTACCCCTTCACGGAATTATTAATATAGAAATATAGAAATATGACACTAAAACCAGATTTTAAATCAGAATACTAAAACACCTGAACTCAAATATCATCCTACTTATATAATATTATAAACGCGAAAGTTTGTTACTCTTTCACGTAAAAACTACTGAATGGATTTTAATGAAACTTTACAGTAATATTGCTTATACATCAGAATAATACATAGGATACAATTTATAAAGATATTGTGCGAATTGTCCAAAATATGATGATAAATGTCAAGTAAGTAGGACAAATTAGGATTACCTCTCGTCGCAAGGTGTATTAACTTTTGCCGTATTTGTTTATTGTTTGGAACGTCCCAGCCATATTGACTAAAAATCTGACGAATATTTTCTTCTACACAGAAAACATTTTATATCATTATCACTCATATTATCAAAATAATAATAAATATAACTAACCAAATTGTATTTATAAAAGCAACATTTTATTGCAAGCAAGCTGGAGCTCGGCTTGCGTAAATTGTCAGATTATATATTTTTTGTAATTGTGGTATCATCACCCTTACAATATAAAAAAAAACTGCGCACGAGTAAGTCAAGGTATCTTTTTTTTACAAGCACAAGTTCACTAATATTTACGAATAGTAAACAATATTAATCAAAATATTCAATTCAGATCCGCCATCTTAGATTTGAAAATGGACCTCATTTTCGCAATCAGCACCCCGAGAAACCTCGAAAATGACACCCTTGTCATTATTGTAAAAAACCGGATGTCCGCCATCTTGGATTTGTAAATGGACCTCTTTTTCGCAATCAGCACCCCGAGAAACCCCGAAAATGACACCCATGTCATTATTGAAAAAAAACCGGATGTCCGCCATCTTGGATTTGAAAATGGACCTCATTTTCGCAATCAGCACCCCGAGAAAACTCGAAAATGACACCCATGTCATTGTTGAAAAAAAAACTAGTGTTGACTATAGCTAACTTCAACATGTAGATTTTCGTGTGACGGTGCTGCGCGCGCATCATAAAAATTGCCTCTCATCATTTTTTCATAACGCGCTTTTGAATTTTATATCATTTGATAAGATACACCGACGTTGTGTCGACCGTCATTGAAGGTCGTTTTTTTTAATTTATATTAACTCATCGAATACATTGATTCGCAAATTGTTTTCTTGATCGTTGAACTTCGAAATTACTAGAAAAAATAGGTCGACAACATTTATTTAGCCGGAACACATTGTCGACCGAACGTTTATATTAAAAAAACAATATTTATATATTTTATGATCTACTTACACAATTGTTTATTGCATATATATGCACGATTTTAGTTTTAAATTAATCATAAAACTTAGGGAGATACGATTAAAAAAAGTTTACTTTAAAAACTGTTTCATAAAACAATATGTCGACACTTAACAATAAAACATAATATGATATTAATCCTTACCTATATAAATAAGTTACTCATCACAAGTATTTAATTTTGAACAAAATTGCTCTTGGCATCATTTGATTTCTATTATAAATGTATATCTTACGAGATCGAAATTATTATTTTGTTGCGAAGTTGAGTTAACAACTATGATATAGTTAACTTCGCAACAAAATAATGATTTAAATAAATGTAAATTGCGTGCAAGACATCGGTAGCTCTGTGAGATACCGCTTAAAACTCGAAAAAAAAATTTGGTTTCCAGCCTTAGAACGCGGACGTAGTAAATAATAAGTCAATGTTAAAGTCAATAATACTTTAAAGTTCTAAGTAGGTACCCAAAGATTAGTAATTTTATTTTAAAAAAGCGTTTAAACAAATAGCGCTTTTATGTACGCGCTTAAAAAAATAAGTATAACGTTTAAACGTGTAGTCAATTTAAAAGCGCTTATCACTTCTCTAGTAACAAATGTAACAAATAGCAAAAAGTTAATGTAGTGACCGAATATCACTGTTACTAAAGGAACAGCTGTCACATCGGAACCGAAGTGACAAAGTCACGGTGATTTTTCACGGTGACTTTTATGGAACTGGAACGACAGTCACAGTGACTACAAAATAACATTTTTCCCCATCTCCAGTCTTGTCAAATGTCATGTGTCATTTGTCAATAAACATATAGTGCTACAAGGACCGACACAATTTTAGCACCCCATCGAAGGATTTTTGAAATTAATATGGCCTGAATCGATAGGTCTACGATCGGTCAGGATAGGTCCACTATCATTTTTGTTAGGTCGCCTGTGATTTTTTAATAAATATTTTTTTAAATTTAACTATTATTTTAAAAAATTTTAGCACCCCATTGAAACTGAAACTGATTAATCTTTATATTTCTACATTCTTTATCGTTAGGACAGTTTTGGTCTCTATACGTTTTGCTTTTATATTATCCATTTAGTTTTTTTATTAACAATTATAAATAATTGACATTGACAATGTCATAAGTCATTTGACATCTCATTTATGTTACCTTTTGAGCATTAGCTTCTGGTATTTTGGCTATACATTTTTATGTCATATTTAATATGTATTGTATAGTCTATATATAGTTATTTAATATTATTATTATTTTTGATTTGTTTTTAATTTATTGTTGTTAAACGAATATAAACAAAGTAGAAAGTATGAAGGCATAAAAAATAATGATACACATAAATAAAGAAAACACAAAAATCAACAACAATAAATTAAAAACAAATCAAAAATAATAATAATATTAAATAACTATATATAGACTATACAATACATATTAAATATGACATAAAAATGTATAGCCAAAATACAAGAAGCTAATGCTCAAAAGGTAACATAAATGAGATGTCAAATGACTTATGACATTGTCAATGTCAATTATTTATAATTGTTAATAAAGAAACTAAATGGATAATATAAAAGCAAAACGTATAGAGACCAAAACTGTCCTAACGATAAAGAATGTAGAAATATAAAGATTAATCAGTTTCAGTTTCAATGGGGTGCTAAAATTTTTTAAAATAATAGTTAAATTTAAAAAAATATTTATTAAAAAATCACAGGCGACCTAACAAAAATGATAGTGGACCTATCCTGACCGAACGTAGACCTATCGATTCAGGCCATATTGATTTCAAAAATCCTTCGATGGGGTGCTAAAATTGTGTCGGTGCTACAAGGATCTTTTGGCACTTATATGACATTGACATGAGGGCGCTGGTGTGAAATTAGGGTTACAAGCTAACAACATCTACTCACTTTTAGGGAATTGTTTTTAAAAATCTATCTCTTATAATCCGTAATTGAATTCAAACTTAGAAAATGAAAAAAATAAAATTAAAAATAAATGAAATTTTATTATTTAATATATAAATTATTTAATATAAATAAATAAAACATTAAATTTTATATATATTTAACTCTTTCAAGTGAGCGCTAGATTGCTTTTCTTTCATAAAATAATCCTTAACTTTTAGCACCACCTCTCTATCACCACTTCTTGTTACTTTCGGCATATTTTGAGATATTTTTAATGAAATAAAAGCACAAAATATTCACAACAACGTCAACACTCCAGCTGTCTGTCAATAGTGACAGATGGCGGTGTTAGTTCCGATTTCTGCCACGCGCCAAAAGATCCTTGTAGCACTGTATTTCATGTCATAAGTTTTTTAATTCCCAACTCGTAACTCGTTAAACACATGTACCTATATAAATACATATTTTAAAAACAATACAATTTCAAGTAACGTTAAAAATCAACGTAGTTTTCTTTGCTTTAAATATGCCTATTTAATTTTTTTTGCAAATACAGCTTGGTAGTTGGCAATATTGTAATTAGGCACTCTAAGGCCTTAGAGCATTAAATCAGCCGATTTAATGCTCTAAGTCTAAGGCACAATCACAAACATTTTTTTTTTCTGAATACCTAAAAGATTCAACATTTATTGGCGAATATATATCAAAATAATAATACATGCATACACTTAATGAATTGTTATTGAAGTGATCGTGAATTCTTAATGAACAATTGACTTCATAATATTTATGACCTTAACTAATATTATTCTTTAAAATAAAATAGCCTTTATTCAGAGAAAAGTACATAATATAAAAATTATTAAAATATATTGTTTATGGTTGATTCATTTAAATAATATCCCTTATCTCTGTGTGCCTATTGGCAAAGGCCGTATATTATCTATACTCTTTGGGCAAAGGCCTCCTCCACTGACCTCTATAATACCACTGGACTGGCTGTTGTTAACGTGCTTTTGTGGCTGCTTAATATTCGCCATTATGGCGCTGTCCGCCGCTGTCGGACGTAGCGAGAGTTCGTGGTACTAAAACTAATGATGTCGATATACCTAAAGATTTTTATTTTTTGATTTTTATTAATCAATAACCGTATCATCATAATTACTACTTATGTTATATAAACAATGAAAATGCAAAATTACTTTACAGTAAACAAACACTTCTCGCTGTAATTTGCAATATACGTCAAAATTAGTTCTCGAAACTCTCGCTAGTGGCGCTTCAAATGGCCACAAAAAAATTGCTGTCAAACGCTTGGAACAGCCAGTCCAGTGGTATTATAGAGGTCAGTGATACGAGTAGTTTTGAATAAAAATTTATGAAATAGTTATTTATTTCGGATAATTTTATTATGTTATGCCTTACATTATTTATTAGATTTTACTTTTAAAAAACTTATTTTTAAAAATATATAATTTTTAACTAACATCTATGTGTGTTTTTTTGATTTACCACACTTATTTTTACTGCTGTCTACCGACCCGCGACCGATGCATCATGCAATTGTCAAAAATGTCAATACCTCTTCAGTCATCACCATGAACTCTTGCTGTTTTTAGATTATTTAAAGTAGAATAAAAACCGCGCGTGTCTTCGTCGCAAAGTATATGGCTATTTGGTTTTGAACCAGGTGGGACTTAAGTGTTCTTGATGGTTTCCGGTGACGATTTCAATGGTGGTCGTTTACCGCGAAAAACTACTAGGTCTCCGAACCGAAAATCCAAGAAGACTGATGCAGACATAGCGAAGGGTTCAGCGTTGCGAAATGATTCGCAACCTTCTGTTCACAAGAGAAATCTTTATGTGGTCTCATTCCCTATTATTATTCTTTTTAATTTACTGAGATCCATTTTATACCAGTTATTTATAATTTTCAAATATTTATACTCGGCGTCCCATCGCTTTATTCATAGGCCTCGTAAAAACGGTGAATGTAACTTAGAGGTGGTCGTAAAAGACGGTGTTGTGTCAACTGAAATTGCGAACAGTGAGGAGATGCCGTATGTAAACAATGTGGGTCCAGGGGACCCACTGCTGGCAAAACAGAAACATCATCACAGAAAAGCTTTCGAGTACATCTCGAAGGCACTAAAGATTGATGAAGAGAATGAAGGTGAGGCTTTTTTGTACTTAATTTGTTATTTTTCTGTAACTAAATGTGTTGTACTTTAGTATTAGTTAAATATTTAAGCTATAAGCTTTTATGCCTTTGTTAATAAAAATAGTATTAGAACTGAGTAAATCTAGCCTCATATTACTAGATCAGTAAGTAGATATAATTTATCCAATACAGGGCAAAAAGAATTAGCAATAGAACTTTACAAGAAAGGTATTTATGAACTGGAACGAGGTATAGCGGTTGACTGCTGGGGGGGACGAGGTGATGCCTGGCAGCGAGCACAAAAGCTACATGATAAAATGAAAACCAACCTAGGCATGGCTAAGGACCGATTACATTTTCTTGGTAAAAACTTATCTTAATATTTATCTTTTTAGTATGTGTTCATTGTTTACACTGCTATATATTATTTTAGGCCTTCTTAGTTTATTGTGATTGGATTGTACAACTGAACTTGGCTGTTTGTAGCATGACCAGCTTCTTATTTTTTGTTCTGAGAAATACTCATATAATCACACACTACTCTTATAATGTTAAAGTTTAATAAAAGTAAATGTTATCCCCCAATGTAGCAAACCTAGTCGCCCTCAGTAAGTTGGGCGTAGAGAGTGAGCCTGAACGAAGTGACAAAAAACCTACGGAGTCTCCTCTTAAGGCGAGAAGGCCATTAGAGAAGTCCAAGACAACTCTTCTAGCACATACAGAAAGTAACAGTGGTCAAACGAAGCCACCAAATGAAGGTAGAATACCACACTTGCTTTGCTTCGTTTGACATAACCTACTGCAAAGTTTTGGAAACTCATGAATTTCACTTAACCCCCAAACATTAACAGAAAACATCAGATTGACAATTGGAACGTTTTGTAGCAATGTTTGCATGTGGGTCACTGTGCTTGCAACACATTTTTGTTTTGCTTACTGTGTGACACAATCATTATTTATAATTATATTTTATATAGGTTTATTATGCATATGCATATCAACAAGGTTTAATTAACTAATATCATCATAAATATTTCATATCTATTACTTAAAAATAAGAAATAACAGAATATTTTATACAACCATGAGCAATAGAAATGGTAGTTTTGACTCCAACTCTGGAGGTTGGCATTAAAATAATAAATGAATATGTACAAAATCAACTAAAAACTAATTGTATAGGTAGATGGGTTATTAGCATCCTGTAACTAACGACTAACGTTTTTATAATATAACTAGTTTGGAAAATTATTTGTGTGCAACAACAAGTTTTTATAAAACACTAGCAACCCCGGCCCGCTTCGCTGGGCGTAAGTTAAATTAGAAGGTTTTATAATCTTGTAATAAAATAAAAGTATCCTAAGTTACTTCTTATAACATTAGCTATTTGCGTTGTATAGTGACAGTTCCGTCAAAATCGGTCTAGCCGTTTCAGAGATTAGCCAGAACAAACGGACAGACAAAAAATTTAAAAATAGATCTTTTTAAGCAAGTGAAAAGCTGTCAATTTGAAGTTAAAACAGGCATTTCAATTTTATTTATACGAGTATGTACTGATAACCAATTACGCAGATCCAAATTCTAGATATATGGAAACTAAAAAATATTAGGTCTGGGAATTAGTGAGAGACATTTGGAAATTCTAGGACGGATTTTGTAAAAAGTTTTAAATATGAGCTCTCTAGGGGCTTTTGTTTCTAAACAAAAGACACTACTCATTGAAATTGCAGATGCGTAATTTTATAGTCGGCTTAGCATGCAGAGCTAGTTGTGGGCAACCTTGTTTTATGACCATATACTATTAGTGTATGTATGTATGTATTACCATTATTAAGAGGACAAGTAATTCCGACATTTTGCATATAAATTCATTTATTGTATGCTCTACAATAAGTACTCAGGATTGTATGTTAGTTTAAACATGCTTGCTTAGTAAATATTTAAAATATGTAGAAATAGAAGGATTTGAAGGCCTATAATATGACATATTATGTCGCGGGTTTGATTTTCATCAAAGGAAAATATGGTATATTATATTACTAGCGGTGCCCGCGGCTTCGCTCGCGCTAAGAGTGAATAAAATAAACATTTTTGCTTATATACTGTTACTTATAATGTACCAAGGACTGATTCCCCATTTAAAGTTCTGGCCCTCTTTTCTGAAAACTACTGTGTAGCATCCTGCCGCGGCCGTGCCGCCACTGCTGCGCTTTCTAAAACTTATTTCCTATTTTTAACCAATTTTGCTACTATGTGTATCATAATTTCTTTGTGTGTTTTTCGTTAATGATAAACTGATGTACGTGGTTCATTGTTATGGACTTATGGTAAAAATTACTGTTAAATATTTCTCCTACGCAAATTGTGCCACCCCCGTTAACCCCCATAGGGGTTGATTTTCAAAAAACGCTTAGATATGTATCTCATAATTTGTATTGCAGAGCATTATTTCAGTTTCACGCAAAATATTTCAATAGAATTAAATTTCCCATACAAACTTAGCCACCCCCTTTAACCCCCCAATGGGGATGAATTTCGAAAAACCCTGAAATACGTGTTTCATCATTTGTACTAAAAAGCATTAATTCAAAGTTTCATGCAAAAATGTGCAATAAAAATATTTTTCTCATACAAACTTTGCCACCCCTTTTAACCCTTTTAGGGGTTGAATTTTCCAAAAAATAATATGCCTATGTTCTTCTCATGAATGCAAACTATCTACATACCAAATTTCAGCAAAATCGGTTGGGTGGTTTAGGCGTGAAAAGGTAACAGG
The DNA here is from genome assembly GCA_951802675.2 of Boloria euphrosyne. Taxonomy (NCBI): domain Eukaryota; kingdom Metazoa; phylum Arthropoda; class Insecta; order Lepidoptera; family Nymphalidae; genus Boloria; species Boloria euphrosyne. The sequence goes on from OX637888.1 coordinate 12,143,817, forward strand.
CAGACAGACAGAGTTACTTTCGCATTTATAATATTAGTATGGATACATAAATACTGACTATAAATCATACAATATTACATAGCAATATTATTTTTTAATTAAAAAATAACTGAAGGCTTAAGTCGTTAAAGTATCATTGACTGTTGGCGCACCCTCGTCCCTAATAGCCTACCTTTGTGTATTTGTCACCCGAGCTGTTAAATAACACGTCATTTCCGAATACGCGTTCCCAATTACATTCATTGGTGGTTATAACATAATACCCTCGATGTACTGCTTAATTATATACTGCATTTTTTGGTTTTCCCTTTACATGATTTAACAACCCTTATAAGATTACGATATCATTAAATCATTCAGACCCTGTCTGTCCGTCTATCACAGCCTAGTTTCTTCTATTGTTTAAAGAAAGTCGTTGAAAAAATTATATCACTGGAAAACGAATTTTTTTTTTTTTTTTATGGGACATAGGGGGCAAACGGGCAGGAGGCTCACCTGATGGTAAGTGATCACCTCCGCCCATGGACATCTGCAACACCACAGGGCTTGCAGATGCGTTGCCGGCCTTTCAGGAAAGGGAGGGAGGGAGGAGGGAGAAGGACGGGAGTAGGGATGGGGAGTGGGCCTCCCGGACTCTCACTTACCGGACGAAACGCGACAGCATAGCTGCCACTTCACGCCGGTCTTCTGTGAGAGAGTGGTACTATACGGGGCGTGCCGGCCCATTCAGCTGCTACCCGAAGGTAACAAACATGGCACTACCACTTGAAGAATGATAAGCCTATCCTAAATATTTTTTTATTATCTCCGGAAGTATTGATCCTTTATGTAGAAAGAAATATTATTTATAGATAGGTACGTCTAGGGCTCGGTATGTTTATCTACAGAACAATATAACACAAGTCACACAAAATAATTAACAATGAAAGATAATAAACTTTTTCGCTGCAATCTGACTCGCACTTGGTCAATTTATTTTAATATAATAATAATATATTAAATATCCATTTTATATATTGTTGTAATAAGTTTCAAATTTAAAGTATGGAAAAAATCTGCATCTATCATCTAAGAGATAATAAAACAAAGATTTAGCTAATTAAACTATATCGGACCATGCTAATTAGTGTAAACACACGCATTACTCATTTGATTGTAACTTAAAATAGCCAAGTGTGTAACCGTCTAGCTTACTCAAGTTTCAGTCATTCGTGTAAGTTTACGACTCATATTCTAAGTATAGCTTGAATTTACTCTCTCGTTGCAAAAAAACCCCTTGGTAGAGAAAACACATTTAGAACATGATTCAACACGCTTTTCGCTAGGGTTGTTTTTTTTTGGATTATAATTTCTTAACCTGCTCTCGGAAATAGCAGGCGTTTATACTGAAATGAGCAGCAAAATTTTCGGGTTGAATTCATTAAATCTCCAAAGAACCTGCTCTCTTGTTTGCCGAGGTCGACATGAAATTATATTTTAAAAGTCATTACGTTTATATTATGTACTTGAAACGTTCATTAAAGTTTGAGGTTTAACACCTTTTTAAAACTTTCTACAATTATCTCTGTAAACCCCGATTTTCTTGGTAGCCTTTTCCGTGAGAACTAACATCCCGACTAAGGTCCGGAGAAAGCGATGGAGCGGATACCCAGTGAGCCGCCTCACGCCTGTTTCCGTTTGACTTGTATTTCCACAATGGGATCGCGTTACGGATGGGCAGGCGCCACCCGCTGTCGATGCGACAACGGTCCAACCCATGTTTAGTATGCATATCTATCATAGATATCAATGTCCGGTTTTCACATCAGTCGAACTAAGTCATATTTTGATTTTGGTAGAGAAAACTGCGTTTGATAGATTTGATAGATTTTGTTTGTTTTACCTTGTCTTACACGTACAAAGCAATTTTAAAAGTAGCCTTATAACATTTTATTTTAATATCGTAAACAAAAGAGATTCATTATATGTATCATCAATGGAATTTATTGAGACTATTCGACGACTATAGGAGTGTAAACATAAAATATTTTTTATCTGACTTAAAGCATCGTACTTCACACGATGTTTAAATATCTTTATTCTGAACTCACGTAAATGGAAGATTGATTAAATGCGAAAGACATAAATGTCAAACAAGTCGTACACCTTACTCATCAACCACCCTACAATTATTGGCGAACTTTAATATAAGTTGCAAATTGACTTGTTGCCCACTTAGCGTAATCATTTTTTTTTTCAAAAATAAATTACGAGGCTTGCTTTATGGATACAAGATACTTCATACACTACACTGATATAACTTTAAAAATATACATAGTGTAAGTATTTAAAAAAATACATATTGACCGGAGTACAACATTCAGGCTCATCACATAAATGAACCACCGCGGGACTCGAACCCTCGACCACTGGCATAGCAAGTTGGGTCACTACAAACTAAACCAAACGTGTCATTGAAGTTTGAACAGTTGCCTAAAAGATATATTTACTATCTTTATCAGTAAAAAGTTATCGTTATCATTCTAATTTAGAATTCTACACACTCCAATGTCATATTAGCAGCCATACTTTCATTACAAAATACAGAAAATTCATATAGAAATTGTCTGTTGAAATTGGTCCTTTATATATTTTATATTAAAAGGGTATTGTACGAATAAAGAGAGAAACGACTCAGTCTGAGAGACGCAGACAAAGGGAACAGTTTGAAGACCTCTCAAGAGCTTTTTCGGTATAAATGAGAATATTTTATATGAATTTGTAATATTCAACCTCAAGAGCATCATTATTTTATATACGCTTTAGTAAATATATGTTCATGATTGTTTGTCGAGGAGATAAGCAAATATGTATTTATTTGCAAGTCGGTATGAAGTCAATAAATCAAATGAGATAAATCCGTTATTTCTCTGAATGTTTGTACAATAAGTTTAACAAACACGTTAGGACTAAGAATGGATTATAATATTCTTATTGTCTTCTTTGATGCATTTTTTACTACAATACAGTTTAAGTTTATATTAATTATTAACAGTACATATAACTGAATAATCTTTGGACTTTTTGCGGATTTATTTTATTTTTTGATTCCCGATTGGAAGGTTAATCCCGCGTTTCTCTTTGAGAGTCTTTTTATAATTTCAAATCGCGTAAATCCTATCAATCACTTATAAGAAAGTATTACGTTTAAAATAAGTATACTAAACTGGCAAAGCTAAGCTAACTAATTATACTGAGTTTCACAACAATAGTTGAAGCAAACTATTAGACGATGAATACTGTAGCTTACGTAGCTTATAAGGCCACTCTTCCTGCATGCGAGTATAAAGTATTGTGTTCGTAAATAGTTATTTCAATCTGCTGTCCGCTAATAAAGCATGACCTCTCTTGCACTGAATCAAATGGATCTAGTTGTGATTTTAGTTCGTTAATACTACTGGGAGGACAAAAGACCAAGCGAGGACTTCAATTTACAGTGTAGGTACCTACATATTTATTATTTACGTACAAAATATACTGTGTTTTATCCAAACTAACAAATTTTAAACTACAGGCGTCTTAGGTACGTTGGAACTTTCTGGGACGACACATAGGAATGTAGAATGTACCTATATTATATACTACAGGCCTGTAAACGTACAATACGTATAGTGGATGTAATAAAGATCAACGGAAAATTTATGCGGTCGCAAGACATTATCATAAAGTAGTTTTATTTGCGTGTATTTAACCTTTATATATATTTACGTGAAACTTTCGAAAGCATTAAAACTGAAATGAAACCGTCCTGACGCAGTGGATAGAGCTTTTATTTTCCAATAAAGTAAATATATATTTACATATTTTTATGACGTGTAGACGAACATTAGAACGAAAAAGGTTTAGAAGTGGAACTTAAAGGTCAATGATCGTCAAAACTTTTTCTTTTTAGTCCGGTATTTCTTGTCGAATAATAGCAAAAGCTTACTAAAAAGCTTTAGTCAATTGTCAGTGAAAAAATAAGCTTTATATGAGCGAGAGCCGAGAGGTGAGATAGCTAATAGTTTCCCATTCAAGCTTCAATTGACGTTACAACATAAATCATCGTGGGTGGATCTTATTACGAGCGGAGAAATTCATGTTTTGGGCGATATGTTATTAATCACTTAAAATTGCATCAAGGTGTGCCTGACAATTTGCGTCCCAATTTCGTAACACGCGACCCGTCGGGTTTGCATTATTTGATCGTGTGTTACAGAAAACACTTGCAAGGCGACACGTTTAAAGGTAAAATGCGTGTAATAACCATTTACGTATCGGCCTGGATTGTAATACTGTCATACATTGATAACGCGCTAAGGAGGACATCTCGGTCGTGATATTTCGATTCTGATTATAAAATTATAAATAAGAGCCATCGATAAACTTTCTATAACCTAGATACTCTATCTCACAGCGATATAAAGAGTAACATATATTATTTCTATTACCTCATAACGAATTTAACTGAAAAAAACTACCAAAATTTTTTACAATGTTAGATGATAAGGTAATTTTTACAAAATACGTTATTCCCTTCTAAATCACGCCGTATAGTGATCGGCGAAAGTGGTCACGAAATTTTTACCAAATCGTGAGGCTCTTTGGTGTACTATACCCTCTTAGCACTATCGAACTATTCGTATAACATAGATTGGAAGCTTTTCTAAAAGTCTTGCAAAAAAATTCAATAGAGCTTTCACTGTTATGCATCTCTAAGAGCAGAATAAAACGTAGCCGGCTCTCGATTGCGGATCGAATAAGTCATTGAAATAGTTCGCTTCAAAGTTACAAGGAGGCGTGGGAGAACCGCAAGGTCCCGCAAAGACGATACTATAAAGTAGGCTACTGGTGTTTATTTTTCATTATTTAATTAATCCATATTTATAAATTGTCTGATTTGAATGTTTGTTTACTCCGAAATCTGGAAAAATATCACTATGTAACATTCCTAGAAATGATAGGTTCTGATCAATTTTAAGAAGTCAATATTTTCCTTCTCTCTAACGTCCCATTGCTGGCCACGGGCGTTTTACAACACGAGAGGGATCAGACCGTAGTCTGCCTATCCGAACGATGTTATCCTTCACTGTGAGACATGTAATAATAATGTGGGTAATTAATTACACACTGAGTTGCGAGACCTGGGATTCGAACCAGCTCCACTCGGTTTTTGCAAGTGAGTCACCACTAGGCAACAATCCCGTCATAATTATTAATTAACTGATGCTTAAAACAATTTTTTTATTTGTGTCTCTATAAATCAATAAAGTCAATGACAGAAGTCTGGGGTATTTTAAATTTTAATATCTAATTTATATGTAAACTTCCTACACTGAAAGACTTTAGCAGAACACGTAATTTTTAAGGTACTTTTTATAAAATAAGTTATCTGTCAATCATAGTAGAGCCGAAATCGGCCCTGCTGTTTCGAAGATTAGTCGAACAGCCAGAAGCAAGCAGACAGAAATGTAAAAAATTGTGTTTTTCTTGTAGACCTTATATTTTTATATTACAAACCCTTCATTTTTTTAGTTTTAGGAATTAGTTCAGAGTTGTTTTGTGGTCGGCTATATGCCAAATTGAGGATGGTATTATGAATGAATATTTTATACTAAATAATAGATTCATACAATACCCCTCTAACCTTGAAAATGAATGTAATATATATGTAGGTATAACGCAAATTAATCCGCTAGTCTATACATAGAGAATATATTATATCTATATAGTCGAAACTCTACATTACAGATTTTATAGGAAATCTTATAGAAATAGTAATCTATAATAGTTTTCTTAATTTTTGTCCATCTGTCTATCCGTAACTGCAACACGAATAAAACAGATTTTAATAGATTTTATTGCGGGAGCTATTTACTGAGAGAAAATATATCGTCTAAAAATCTATATTAAAAATCTTATCAATATTATAATCATAGATTAAATAGTACTCAGAAGTGTCCACAGTACCTACTGTCTGGCATTTATAATCGAGTCTACTTATAGAAAAATCAATTCGGCGCGCCCTCTTTGCTTGACCGAAATGCAACTCAGACTACCACAGCTAATCAATTATTTAGAACTGTTTATATTAAATGAAAAATATTACTATGGCGTCTAGTTTCTTTTACTTTTAGTTTTATTATAGTACTAGTAGCGGTGAAACTAATCTCTCAAAGAAGCTATTTCGTGTACCGCATGATGAATAGAGCCCATGAATACATCACTCTCCGTCTGATAAGTAATTTCTATGGCTAAAATTACATCGGACCGCTGTATCGCTGCTTGAATAAAGGACAAACAAACTCATTTCGTATTCGTAACATTACCTGATATTAAAATTTCCAAATTCTGAAATATTCATTTTAATTGAGTAACTTATGTCAAAATTTTATAACTTAGTACTGTTGGTGGGCCTTCAAATTAATTTTAACATAACTACAAATGATTATTTTTAACATTTAATGTTTATAAAGTGATCGTTAACTTGTGTTTAATTTTATTGTTTCTATCTTATATGGAAATACGGAAAGTAAACTGACTTTATAAAACATGTAACGTAAAAAGTGATAATATAACGCTTAATGCCTCTGTGTCTGATATTCGGGATTTGTCCGTCTCGAAATTATCTGGTTATATAGGACTTTTTTACCACTATATTATTCGTATTAGGGACATAGCGGTCTATCAATGAAATCTTTATCAATCATATCATTGCTAATGTAATAAACAAAAAAAAACTTCTATTAGGAGTTTGTAATTTGCGACATTTTGCATAATTAATCGTATGAGAAATTAAGAATGTATGCAACTGTAGCGGCCGATGCAAATGTCGAAGTCGGAAATAGAGTGATCTTGGCTCCGCTGATCGCGCGCAAATTGTTTTAATTAATAATTTTATCTTAGCTCGAATTTTATTAATTTTTAACCGATTTAACCTTATAATACACTGTTAACACATACTTTGAGGTCACATTCCACTTAAAAGTTTTCAAGGTCCATTGGTAATAAAAATATTGGTACGAAAAATATTACCGGATTACGCCTGGTAACATAATATGGTCTTTTCAGTTTTTTAAAAAAAGGTCAATTTTTTTAACTTTAAGAAATTTATAAACTTGCAATAAGTTTTCTTTCTGTATAATGTTAGACACGGCGCGAACGATTCAAAATGAACCTATGTAATTACACAGCATGCTTTATTGCATGTATAATGAAAAGTCATGAAGTAGATAAACTACTACACAAAGTAACTTTAACACAATGCAGGAATCTTTCGGACTATTTAACATAAAAAATCTACAGTCGCAGGCCGGAAGTTGACCACAGCCGGTCGGCGAGTGCCGAGTAACGGAGGATCCGTGATGAAGTCGCAAACCCTGCCGCGCTCTATGGGGCGCTCGTCCTCGCAACCGAACAGCTCCAACGGAGGCTACAGTAGATATCCCGCGAAGCCGGCGTCCACACCGCCAGCTGTAAAGCGCCAATTATCCGTAAGTAACTAATCTAATTTACTTGATATTCGAAACATTAAAGCATTCATTTAAACCAACTTAAAATTTGTATAATACTATTATCAATAATTTTTTCTGTGAAACTTGGCTCTATACCTTCAGTCATTTGTCAAACTCATTAAAACATTCATATTATGCGATAGAAACACGAGTACTTTTCGTTTTTATTGAATGAAAGATTAAAGCTCGAAATAAAAAGGTCACCTCTTAACTTTGTCGGTATCTCTAATGAAAGGATGAGTTCGTGTACGACTCATCGCTTCAATAGGCTTTGAGCGGCTGAGTTTTCAGAATTTTCCAAAGTTCTCTGAATTTATAATAATATTCTATATTTTAAAATCGTTGCCTAACGAATATTTATTTTTTATCTGTATTGTTATGCGAGAACAGAATAGACAAACGATAATAAAAAATGTTTTTATATATAGAAATTTTGTTCCAGACACACTTTTTTTTCGATCGATTAGGTTTAAGATGAATTAGTTAAATACTAACCCCTATAGAGAGCTCAGAGCAGAATAACGTGATGACGCACAAGCCTTGCTTCGACGAATTTAATGTGCGATTCGAGGGGTTAACTTCCACCGTCACGTCGCAATCTTCGTTTATAACAGACTGACATACACCGACTTTTATATACATATATACATAAATGAAATAAATGAAATTAGCCAAGCCCGAGTCGCACTCGTGTACCACGGCTTTTGTGTTATAACAATATATTTTTGTTACGCATTTATCAATGATTTGAGAAATAGGCTAAGTCTTTCGACTGCGTGGGAAAAGTATAGTAGCCTTTCAAATATATATTCGCATTAATCGTATTATCTCATAATTTTGTTATATTGCTTAACATCGACAGTATAATAGGTTGTTTTTTGTTTTTTTTTTTTGAGACAGAAATTGAACCCGCTTCTTCCGTCTTGCAAATACGCACTTGAAAGCTGACAATTATAATTGTAAATATTATACTCGAGTATTCATTATTAATAAAATACTTATTGTTAGTGTATTCAAGGATATTGTTAATGTTGTGTCTCGTTTTTGCGTGTCGGACAGATATTGGATACAATTAATTAGAGCAATTAGATTAACAATTGAATAAAAAGATACGATTTGCTTTATTTATACTAAAACTGAACTAATTCTCGAAAATTTACACGTTACTATAACTACATCTATGAAATTTAATATAAAACATCGTTCACTAACCTAATTGGCATGTCATTCATCTTTCATTATTGGCATATTCTATAACAAGATTTAACTAATGTTTATTTTAAATTACTAGACATAGAAATGCTTAATTAAGCATATAATAAATTAGTTAAAAATAAAAATAAAATAATATAAATGGAAATGGGATATAATATGTTTTGATTCAAATTTTTGAATAATATTCAAATTGTATTCAACGGTTTTTAACGTCCCACTGCTGGGCGAGGGCCTCCCTTTAATACGAGTGGATTCAGGCCATAGTTCACCACGCTGGCCTAGTGTGGTTGGGGGACTTTACATGTCTTTTAAAAACTTATAAATATTCAAATTAATGAATAAATGTTATTCAAATTATTTCAACACGTAGAAAATCAAGTGTCATAAAATAATGAACGTACTTATCACTTCACTAACCATTTCATCCATTAACTTTGGCCTGTCTGACACGTAGAGCGCGTCGCAGGTGCCGGCGGGCGGGTCGCCGGCGCGGCGCGCGGCGCCCGGCTCGGCGCGCGGCACGCCCACGCGCAGCCGCACGCCGCAGCCCGCGCTGACCGTGCGCGGCGTCGACCCCAAGCTGGTGCAGCTCATACTTGACGAGATCGTCGAGGGCGGGCCCAAGGTGCATTGGGATGACATCGCCGGACAGGACGTAAGTCTTGTTTGTCTTCAGCCCTTTTTAGCGTCCCACTGCTGGGCACGGGCCTACCTCAGTACGAGGGGATCAGGCCATGGTGCACCCCGCTGGCTGCTGGCATAGTGCGTGTTGGCGGACTTCACATGTCTTTCGAAAACTTGCTAGGTTTTCTCAGACATGCAGACTTCGCAATGTTTTCCTAAGCCGTAAGATAAGTGGTAATCATGATAGAAATGATTCGCACACACTCCTAAATTTCACATTATCTTTTTACTTCTAGAAGATATTCTGTTTATATATTACCCTATACTTTATTTTTGTTTTGATCAGTGCAAAGAAAAAATTTTCATACAAAATTACCCTGTTTACTCCTTTAGAGATTAAATTTTTTTATCTGGATAATTTGTATATGAATGACCCATATGACATAGTTACCAGTCCTGCCTTTGCAGCATTTATACTTTTTGAGTTTTTTGAATTAATCATTCAAAAAATGTTATTTTAGTTATATATCCATAGATTTTTTTATATAAAAATACTGCAACTAACTGAATACTTTCACTTTTCTAGGCGGCCAAGCAAGCCTTACAAGAAATGGTCGTGTTGCCATCTCTACGGCCCGAACTGTTCACAGGGCTCAGATCACCAGCTAAGGGGCTACTGCTCTTCGGACCTCCCGGGAACGGTAAGTATTATAAATAAACAAAGTCGGTGGTCAGCGGTCGGCTGTCAGTATACGGTGTGTGTTGTGTCGCAGGCAAGACGCTGCTGGCGCGCTGCGTGGCGGCGGAGTGCTCGGCCACGTTCTTCTCGGTGTCGGCGGCCACGCTCACCAGCAAGTACGTGGGCGACGGCGAGAAGATGGTGCGCGCGCTCTTCCAGGTGGCGCGCGAGCTGCAGGTACTCCACCTCATACTTGTTGTCTTTAATCGCAAGTGTCTGTTTTCATTTTTTAAGTAACAGCTTTTCACTTACAGTACTTCAGCAAAAAATAATTTTTAAGCTATTGCGTAGCTTCTATCGCGGGCCTTGAGCGTGGAGACCGAATCCAGAAATTCCGTAACGAAAATAACCTAACACATTTTGTGCTGATTGCGTAAATGAGGTCCATTTTCAAATCCAAGATGGCGGACATCCGGGTTTTTTTCAATAGATAATAAAAATATTTTGAACAATATTAACTTCTCATTTATTTAATAAGAAAAAAAAATTGTTTTCTTATCGGTCACCACGCTCAAAAAGTGTAACTTGAATTAATATCGAAGAAAAAAAAAGAAAAGAAATACTGCATAAATAAAATAAATAAATAATTATAATTGCATAAGTTGATAAAAACAGCTATGCAATAGCTTTACCGCAGCAGTCTCCGAGTGCCGCACGTCTTTTTTTTTAAGTTTTGCCTCTGTCTGTTTGTTCCGGCTAATCACTGAAATGGCTGAACTGATTTTAACGGGATTTTCACTCGCACGTAACTAATGCTATAAGAAGTAAGTTAAGCTACTTTTATTTTACACGAAGCGAATTTAACACGAAGCTGGCCAGGTTTGCTATTACTTAATTTACTTAAGCAATATAATATTTAATATCCTTCCAATCTAATAAACAGAACTTGAAAACAATTACTTGAGGTGTTACAAGGATATTTAAGGAGACGCAAGTTTAAGTAATTTATAATACGTGTATTGTCGTATATAACGTGTATTGGTATCTACAGTCACAGATCCTGGGTTGAAGTCGTTATTGAGTGTTTCTGTAAAGTAATTTTTAGTAGTCTGGAATTAAAAAGTAAGCGATGTTGCATCCCATACTTTAAATCTTAGTATTGTATCAAGTAATCGTCTTTTTTCAACTTTGACTTTCGGGTTTCGAGAGTAAAAACAATGGAGAGTGCACGTACGTACACGTGTTGTATTATAATTTGTTCTGCCCTTGTTTGTGTAAGATTTGTCGCTCGAATCGGTCGGGGGATAAGTCATAGTAAGATAGTTCATTAGCCGAAATGTAACAGCCGTCCATCATCTTCGTGGACGAGGTGGACTCGCTGCTGTGCGAGCGGTCGGCGGGCGAGCACGAGGCGTCGCGGCGGCTGAAGACGGAGTTCCTGGTGGAGTTCGACGGGCTGCCGGCGGCCGGCGCCGAGCGCCTGCTGGTGATGGCGGCCACCAACCGGCCGCACGAGCTGGACGAGGCGGCGCTGCGCCGCTTCCCCAAGCGCGTGTACGTGGCGCTGCCGGACGCGGGCACGCGGCGCGCGCTGCTGCGGCGCGTGCTGGCGCGCGGCGCCGCGGCCAGCCTGGGCGGCGCCGAGCTGGCGCGCCTGGCCGCCGCCACCGACGGCTACTCCGGCTCCGACCTCACCGCGCTGTGCCGCGACGCCGCGCTCGGCCCCATCCGAGGTACACTCCGGGAAATAAGAAACCCCTTATACCCCTATCTGTCCGAATTCAATATAAATACTTCATTGCCTGCAATCACTAAAATCTATGAAAAAAATATAAACTTTTTAGCCGATGTAATCAGAGTAGTTAATTAAATCTGTCTGAAGAGAATAAAAAACGAAAAAAAAGTATTTTTGTTTCAACCTGAAATTATAAAATTTAGCAAAAAGCAATGTCTTATAGCTCAAATAAAGGTCCTTATAGATAGAAGAATCAAACGAAAACCATGTACTTTACTCAAAAACAAACTTACTTTAATGTTACGGAACCCTCTACATGCAAGTCAAACTTGCAACTTTTTCATATTTTTTAATTTAAAACCTACCCACAGAGCTGGACCCCGAAGAAGTGAAGTGCCTGGATCCGTCGCTGATACGCAGCATCACGTACCAGGACTTCGTGGACTCGCTGAAGCGCATCCGCCCCTCCGTGTCGCCGCACAGCCTCGCCGCCTACGAGAAGTGGTCCGTGCAGTACGGCGAGCTCGGAGTTTGAACGCTTTGCACTGGTAATACGATCGATTGTGTATTGACTTTCATTTGTAATTGAATATTTGTGATCAATTTAATTTTTTTAATAGGTCCACACACACAAATGTAGCCTAAAAAGAAATCAACGACAAAAAAATTAACTTCAAAGAATTAATTTATAATAATTGTTGTTAAAATTGGTGTCATTTTCTTAGTTTCAATATTCTGCTTTCCCCCAGGTATTGGGTCACAATAAACAAGGTGAGTCGATGACTTCGTGGAAGGCATTCTTCTTGAAATGGAAATGTGAAGGATCAAATCAATTTTAATTGTAATGAATTTATTCCCGAATTTTTATAAATCGCTCAAATTTTACGAATCTCCATACTTTTTCCCAATGAAATTCCAATGTAACTAACCAAGTGTCGTGTTTTAAATTTTATTAATATTGTTTCCATATAATATATCGTAAGAATGAATGTATTTTAACTTGTCTAGTCAAACAATGCGGTTTTGACGTTGCCAACAGCAGCCACAGTCCATGGCCATATTAAACCCTAAAATGTATAAAAATTGATCTCTAAGTGCCCAGTCGGCGGCGGATGTAACCCGGATCAATGCGGGAGTAGCTTTCGATGTTTTTAGAGATAAGGGAAACGCTTACGTACTTCACACAGTCGCGTATTGAGGCGGGCGACGCGCGCCGCCAGCCGTCCAGTCGATGGGATCCTTAAGGAAATCAAAACCTAATTTAAATACGACTTCTTATACAAGCACTACACTACTCGCGAAGTTGATCGAAGTATAACGAAAATACAAATTGTAGAGAAGCACTTCGATTCGCTTTGTGCTACCTCGCATCGCCGCAGACTTCTGATCATTGTCTCACTCCAACTCTACTCATTCGCAGAGGATAGTCACTTACTTCTGAGTTCGGTCAATTTCGAGCCTTACTTCGTTAAAGCAACTTCGGCGAGTAGTCTCGTAGAGGCTTTAAGCTTTGCTTACTCTTCTGGCATCTTTGGACTGATTTTTATGAACTGCACATATATATTGTACGCGATTTTGAACCCTACGTGATGGTGTTAGGTTATAAAATAGAATACCGTTTTAAAAAAAACTTTTTAAAACACGTTTCAAAGAAAGCAATGGCTGGCAAATGTTGGTTTTTGAATGATATTGTGAAAGTAAATTTGTTTTTTATATGTATTATGTAAATTAACTTTTATCAAAAAAAAACTAGTGAACAAAGTTTAGCTAGAGCGGAGTTGGGTTTAAAGTGACAATAATTGCAGTATTTTATTTTTACTAATTAATTACAATACCTATCGCCCGCTCTCATAGTCACTTAATGAACCATTAAGTCTATTATAGAGATTCTCGACTTAATGGTTCATTAAGTGACTATGAGTGAGGCCATATATATCGGAACTTATGAAGTTGTCATTTTCTAACTCGACTTAGCTCTACGCATACGTTATAGAAACATTGTACAAATGTGTGTTAACCGTTTCATAGTAGTACCTCAAAGCTCTGTGAGTGTGGCGCAGTCGAAGTAGCTTGTTGAAATTTACGATATTTAATTATGCATATTTATTTTAGAGATGTCGGCAATCCAATGATGTTAGTCAAAATTTTAATACGTTCTAGAAGAATGTAAGTATACAATAGTACAAATTACAAAGTGTTTGTTCGTGGAAGTATCTTTAATTTCAAGCTTTGTTTCTTACATTATAGCACCTTTATTGAACATTAATTTAATTTTATTCAAAACTTGAGATGCATCTCCAGTAAAAGCTACCTTTGCCTATTGTATGTTGTAAACTATAATGTTTATATATTTTTGCTTTATAAGTTACCAGAGACAATAACAGAAAGATTAATATTGTCGTATTGTAAGATGCATCTTTTTAGTAAACGTTGGGTTGTCGACTGTAGTGTAGTCGATGTAGATAAATGAATACGCCTGCCGCCTCGAGTAGGTTACTAATTTGCCGTAGAAAATTATGTACTTATGTGAAGTCGTGCGATTTTGACATCACGCTGCGCACGCGCACACTTGTACTAATGATGCTATATTAAACAATATAAGATAAGAAAATGTCGGAAACAACCAATTTATTCTAAAGTGTTTTAAAGTGTCGTGTGAAGTGTGGTAGAAGTGTAACCGTTTGAAGCGACACAACGCTCAATCGCGCGGCTCGCATATTTTAGTGAAACATTTTAAATTTGTTGTTGTTATTGTACCTAATTATTCTAATTCTGTTGATTATTAATTATTTTTATTTTAATTAGATTTCTTGCCCCCATTACCTTGACATTATTAAATAATCGATGTTGCTACGATTCTTATGAAGAGACGAACCATTGAATGAAAGACATAAAACGGGTAGCTAGTTTACATTTAGCCGAAATCGATAATAATTTGCTCAAAATTTGTATAATCTGTATGCACTTAGGCTCTATGATGAAATAAATTATATATTTTCATACTTGATACTGTGTTATTAAATTGACTATATCTTTGGTCTAAACGTTATTGGGCTAATATCGAATACAGGACCATGCTATAATGCGTAGATTCGTCATAGTGCCATTGATCAGGTGGGATGATGGCTTCATTTCACCATAAATTAAAGGCAAAAGTATATACTATAATATTTAAATTTAATAATAATAGGTTATCTATGGTATTTACACTTAAGACATATTCTTGTCTTTAATCTATGGTGCGATTTTGGGGCCTTGGAAATGAATTGTTTTTATAAGGTCACAGATTTTAATTATTAGTTGTTTTTCGTTCTTATTTTATTGTTAGTATAATAATTTATTTTTTAAAGTAATTTTGCTAAAGAAATCCAGGTAACAAATACGTATAACTCATATCTTTTTAATTATATTTAAAAAAGAATTACCAGTCGCAATAATTTCAATGCACACACTCCAAGGCCCACTTAGCTTTAAGGACTAAATAGTAACTACCCGCATAAAGTGACCTTGTAAAAGTGTTAAAATTAATTATATTATAATTATACAAATCACCAAACTGTACGTAATTATCATGAAAGTTAATGTAAATAATTTTTTTTTATTTATGTAACCACCATCTTTTAGACATTTTAGCAGTTAGGTACTATTTAGTCTAACTAAAGTAGTTGTCTACTAAATAACTTTAGAGTTAACACTCTCCGTAGTCGTAGTGTGAAAGGATTCTGTAGTGCAGTTGTATGTAGATGCTAATATATTTTTCCACTATCTTTCATATACCTTTCTACTTAGAATAATAACGCATATAAAGTGAGTAGGCCCAAGTGAATTAAAGCCATTTCAATTCGGCCTTTCCCGTCTCGATAAAGTCTCGTTACAACTTGGCTGTATGTGTGCGTGCCTTTGCTTATAATTACGTGACTCTTACGCACACATTCATTCTAATGCTGCTTCTATTGAGCGAAATTATGTATGAAACTATCGTTATATGCGTTATTATCCTAAGCCTAGCTATTTATCTTGTACGCATTCAATTATGAACGCTGTTACTTAGTAGTTTGATTCAATTTTCTATAGCAAAAAATAATAGTATGTACTAACGCTTTGTACCACTTAGCCTTTTCCTGCCGATAGTGTCGCTTACAGAAGAACACCACGTAGTCACGAACAAATGGGTTGCAAAGAGCTAAATCCTTTTTACTTAATTATTATATTTTTTCGTTGATACAAATTAATGTTTTATGTATAATAAATAAAATTTTAAAGTCGGTTACGCATTTTCTGTTTGTTCTGCTTTCGGGTGTGATTGGTAATTGGTTGAGTTTAATTCGCGATTATCTGTTTTTATTATATAGTTTACTTTGTAAGACTTTTAGAACAGTACATACATACGTACATACGTATGTAGGTGTATTACACATATTTTGCATTTTCGGTGTTGTGATGAATTATTTTACGATCATTCGGTTGTGCTCGAATTTTTAAAGCTTTTCTTGAATATTTTTAATAAATTTAAGCGTTTGTTACTACGTGCTTTTTAATGTAATCATATTTATATAATAATATGAAGTATTCTTTAAACTATATACAATATACTTACGTAAGTGCCGTGTAGTCGCTTCACACTGTGTTGGATACAAAATATGATGTCTTCTGATGTAAATTTTTGTATTATATTTTTACTTTATATTTATTTAGTTTTATAAATTCTAGTAATGTTTTAATAATTTAATTATTACATATAAATATATATGTACAATAATATTATATTTAAAGTAAATTACAAATAATCAATCAAAATGTTAATTTTTTATTTTAATCGTATTGTATTGTTTTTCTTTTTTGTATCGAAATCTATATCTCGAAATTTCTACCGCTGTGATATAGATGATAATATACCATGCCTTATTTTACTTTACGCGTTTTCGCAAAACAATAATTGTGTGACAATCGTCAAGGAGATGGCCGCCCTTACACCATAAAGGTGATTTTTCTATGCTATTGTAAAGTTAAAGTTACTGGTGTTACGGACGGCCGATATCGTTTAATCTGAGCTTCTTAATAAGTAACGATATGCGACTGATTGTTACCATATAAAAAAATATGGCAGTATTTTCTTTCTGTAATTAAGTATTGTGGAAAGTATTAAGGGTATTGGGTAAGTTTTAACTCTAGCGCTGTCTCTTGCTGGGAAATGTCACGCGGCAATTTCAGCCTTACTCCGAATGTCATTGGTGTTAAATTCGTGTAGTGTCATTTCCTACAAGATTGCGACGGCGCGGCGTATCGGTAATGTTCAGGGGTTTTCAAATTTTGATAAAACAGCGCGAGTGGGATGAACGTTTGTATCACTTAGTTTGCTCTTTATTAATAAGCCATTTATGCTACAATTAAAAACGCAGAAACATATTAATAGTAATTATAGTGGCTGTGAGTGACGTCAGGCTGTGAGTGATACACATCGGATAAATTGCTTCCGCTTTGTTCTCCGAAACACTTTCAACTATTCAAAACTTTACTTTTTATACTTTTACCGCCGCACTCAGAGTCACTTAAAGAACGATTAAGACGTTCTTTACTATGGAGATTCTCGACTTAATGGTTCATTAAGTGACTATAAGTGCTGCGGTTAGTTACTTAAACACGTTAGTTGTAGCATAAACTGGTGCCAGTATGTGAGATATGAATGGAAATTCTAAAACATGGTTGTTTCTACACGCTCGCCTTTATTTAATTTAAGCGCACGAATTTACTGACTTGACTAAATTTAAGAGTTAAGTGTCGTTGAGTGTTACGAAATGTGTATTTTTTCATAATTTTTCATAAACTAAGCACACTTTTGCCTAAAATGTCGTGAATGTACACAGCGCATATGTGATACACGGTTCACCCATGAATAAAACAATTAATCTGTGACTCCACGTGTTTTATTTCTTGCCATTGTGTGTACATCTTAAAATTACTTAAGTATAGTGACTAACGTAGGTGAATAAGTATAAATTCAATTTGCTTTAAAAACTTGAGAAATAGTAATGTTAACTTTGCGAGCCAGGTGGAATCGGGGTATAAACGTATGCTATAAAAAGTGGATAATCAAAAATTTATCGCTTAATGTCAACAAAGGAAAATTATCGTCGAAGTGTAATTAGGTTCAAATGTTGGCAATTACTGGGTTACTTAATCGTATGAGGCTATTATGTTGTTTGTAGTTTAAAATACCTAAGTATCTGTTAGTACACCCGGTGTTACTTGCTCGAATATATTCCCCACGCCTTTTACAATTAATTATTTTACGTTTGTACATTTTTATATCGTGTAAATACAGAATTATAATACTTTTACATCATCGTGTAGACCTTAATTATATTGAGATGGTAAGAGTATGTGCTAGTTGTGATAGGTAATCTACTTGTTATTAGCTTGATTCAGCACTGCGAAATATGAATACGACGACCGCAAGATCTGAAAAACAATTAGTTTATAGTTTTCAAAATGTTACTAAAACAAGTTAAGTAGGTAACTAAGTACAGTACATTGTACGCACGTTAAGGGGGTAAACACTTTCAAAAATAAAATTTAATGACATTTTCCCTACTATCTTCATACTTGATAGTTCATACCCATACTTCACCCGCCAAAATCGGTCCAGCCGTAGCAGAGATTAGCCGGAACGAACAGACAAAAATTTTAAAAATTGATTTTTTGATGTAAATACCTTTCATATTCATTTCATTGGTTTTGATCTTGGATGGGGATACAAAAAGTAAATAAATATAAGTATTTCTTGCATAGGTAGTACCTACATAACACATGTACTAAAAGTGAAAAAGAACACATTTTTACAATATTTATAGTTATGGACATTTTGACATATTTTATAGAGGATATTAAAGTAAAATACTCACTGAGACGAAAGTAGGGCGCGAAAGTGGAATGTAATGGCCGGCTTTAAAAATAATGGGTCTTTTCATACAATCCATCGCAATGACGAGGGACCTTCTGAATTTGGAGTCTTGTTCGTACCAGGGACATTGATAAATCCACTGCCGTAAATCTTCGCTCTGAAATTTATTGCTTTTTGTATTTTAATATTTATCTTTAGAAATAATCTGGTAAGTCTTTGAAATGTCCCCGAAAATTATATTTTATATCCTTAACGTTACTTGAAATACGATATAAATTTTAATCGAATTCAAAATCAATCAATCGATATCAACCCTTCATCCCCTGGTGTGCAAAAATCAAATCAATAAAATTTTCAGTAACCACACTACATAATACAGTCATCTTTCGTTATTTGTGATTTATTATACTCTGCCCAACCCTTTAGGCTTTATCTCAGTATATTTATTACGAAATAATATTCGCTCGGTACGCAGATGTGCAAAGAACGATTATTCAACGGATCTTAGAGTAAGCATAATTAATGAGGTCATTCTGTAAATAAGGGAGGAGGCTTAAGTTATTGGTACTTATCTGACTTAACAGTACATATACTATTATCTATCTATACTTATTCAAATATACTATAATTATTAATTACTCAATTATTAATTACTTAAATAGAGTACCTACTAATAAAACTATTAAGCATGACCCCCATAGAGTGACATTGTACTCGTGTAAGTATTTGATGCATGATATAACAGTGGTAGTGCCATGCTTGTTACCTTCGTGTAGCAGCCGAATGGGCCGGCACGCCCCGTATAGTACCACTCTCTCACAGGAGACCGGCGTGAAGTGGCAGCTATGCTGTCACGTTTCGTCCGGTAAGTGAGAGTCCGGGAGGCCCACTCCTCATCCCTCCTCCCGTCCTTCTCCCTCCTCCCTCCCTTTCCTAAAAGGCCGGCAACGCATCTGCAAGCCCTGTGGTGTTGCAGATGTCCATGGGCGGAGGTGATCACTTACCATCAGGTGAACCTCCTGCCCGTTTGCCCCCTTTGTCCCATAAAAAAAAAAAAAAAAAAAATGCATACTTTAGTGGTGAGCTCGGTGCCGCACCAGCAGTAGAGCAGAAGTTGGGATAACATCGTCACCATGTAGTTCAGCATCGAGTAGAACTGCACGCTGCTCGGTTCCGTCTGTTCATATAATGACGTGATCATGGATGTCGGTAGGGGGGGGGAGGGGGGTGCAAGGGGATGCACTTACACCCCCCTGCCATGAAGAAAAATAAATAGAAAAAGTTTAAGAAACAATATTAGTGAAATTTCTATTTTAATTTAGATGACTTCAAAGAAAAGACGATTAATAATAATATGTGAATAAAAATTGTAAAGTTAATAACTTAAAGATATCTTAGTAGTTAAGGATGAAGTAACAGGCCCCTTATTTGTTTGATCTAGATTCTAGAGTAGTTACTCGTGACTAGGTAGGTATATGTCGGGGCGTCGCGGTGATCGTGCTTAGTTTTTAGTGGGTAGTAGGTATAAGGTACTGGCTTGCCGGTGAGTCCCAACTCCCACATAACCACCTGTTTTCTACATACATGCGTTAATACATTTGCCAAGGATAAAAAAGGTGTTAAATATATAATTGTAAGCATTTTTATAAGGTTAATAATTTATAATGTTTGAATATTTACAATTGTTTATATTTTCTTGAATATTTAGTACGCAAAGGTTTACTAAAACGAGTGATGAGGGAGTAATTAAGTAGTTACAATTGTAATCCGCAGTCCAATGATGCAGATGATGCCGACGGTGCCGCTCAGCTGGAAGAATATGTTCGCGTGATATGTGTTTTCCAACAGTTCCACAAATCTGAAAGAATTTTAACAACAAATGTTGTCATATTGAAAATTACTTGTATGAGACATTTTAAATAGATCGTAGATCTGTAGATACCTAAAGGCTAATAGTAATTTCTAATGTAACTCAGGAGATAGACAGATGCAATTGCGGACTTTCCTTTAGATATTTTTGGATCTAGAATTTTGTGATACAACGTTTAGTCTTCTTAGGTTAGGTTAGCGTCTGTTAAGGTTAAGCAAATTTTTAGGACAACCCTAATTTTTTATCTGTGTTATTCCGGTATTCACCGAAACACCTAATCCAATAGTTATTCCGACGGGACTTTCATTGGCAGATAACTGATTTTAAAAAAAGTAACTTGGCTACTTTTATTTTAGAAAAAGGGTTAGCATTCCATTTAAAAAATATAATGTATCTACTTACTTGCAAACTGTAAGGGGCCTTTCTAAACAAAGCAAGGATAAGTACCTTATAACTTCTTGATGTTGATGAATACATTCAATAAACAATTCATTATTGTCTTTAACCAACTTCTCTTCTACCGTTTTGTTTAATTTGCCTGACAAAGGCACACTTTTCACCTAAAACATAAATATTAGTACACATACAATATAGGAGGAAAATAGTGTGGAGTGTAGCCACTTACGTAGAAGTTTAGACGAGTTCTAAATCATTTTTACTATCAAGTAATGTATTTTGAAATATTGAAGGAAATGTATTTGTAACTAATTTTTTAACCGACTTCAAAAAAGGAGGAGGTTATATGTTCCGATGTATGTATTTTTTTTTTATGTATGTTCACCGATTTCTCCGCCAACTGTGGGCCGATTTCAAAAATTTTTCTTTTGTTCGGTAGGGTATAGTTCTGAGGGGGTCCCATTATCACAAAATCAGGATCTGATGATGGGATCCCAGGAAAATCCAGGGCAACTTTCAAAATTTATAGGCACCTATTATGTTTTTTATATATTTTCTAAAGCTGTTCAAGCATTTGCGTCTGAAAATCGTAATCTCATGTAATGAGCTGATGATGGAAGGTAGAATTCTTCAAATGTTATTGTTTATCTGTGTTCACCGATTTATGCGTCAATTGTGGGCCGATTTCAAAAATTTATTTTTTGTTTGGTAGGGTATACTTCCAAGATGTTCCCATAGTCACCAAGTTAGTATTTGATAATGGGATCCTAGGGAAATCGATGGCAACTCTTAAATTTTATAGGCACTTAGTACGTTTTTCATATATTTTCTAAAGTTTTTTAAAGATTTGCATCTGATAATTACCATCTTATGTGGATAAGCTGATGATGGAAGGTACAACTCCTCAATGGCTAGGAGTTGAAAGGAAATTCCTTTAAAATTATACATACATATAGACTGATAGTTGTGTTCTTCCAGGCTATTACGTTAATATGATAATAGAAGGTAAATCTCATTAACCTCTAGGAGTTAGGTGGTATAATGGACGTGGTTTATTTAAACTATTTCGAATGGGGAATGTAAACATAAAGATGAGCTCGTAGTTTAGTTACAGCTACAGTAGTCGTAGATCGAGTACTCTTTGGACACCAAACACCCCTCCCCCCCTTTCGTTAGACCCGATAATTAATTACTATTACGTTACATACGTTAATAGGTATGCTCGTTGTTTAATATAAAGCTTAAAAAGATTTTAAATTAGTGACATATAGTAAGTCACTATAATTAAATCAGCTAAATAAAAGGCACACTAAAAATGGAAAAATAAGTTATTTTTTTTAAAAAATTAAACCGACTTCAAAAAATCGGCACTAAAAGGAGAAAAATCTAAACTAAAAAGTAGAAAATAATACTTTTAAGAACTTTGTTAATTTTGGAGTCGGTGCTAGCCAGGTATTTTGATTATGTTTACAAATTGATAGATTAATCGAATATGTATCTATTTAGGGTTTTGCTTTGGCTGGCACCGACTCCAAAATTAACAAAGTTCTTAAAAGTATTATTTTCTACTTTTTAGTTCAGATTTTTCTCCTTTTAGTGCCGATTTTTTGAAGTCGGTTTATTTTTTTCATTTAGTTCCTAATATTTAAATCTAGTTATTTAAGATACGTAGGTTGAACACAGTGTTTGATGCAATGAGAGGTAGCTACTAGCTAGTCAGAAACACTCTATTATTACACCTGATACATAGAACTTGTACAGTGGAGTACAATAGAGTATCTTGCTATAGGTACTATACAGTATACCTATACACTATACACAATACACATAACCGTAAAATGATTCACATTTTTTCGTACTTCCAATTAATGAAGTATCTGCAATGAACATTAAAACATGAGTAAGAAAACATAATAAAAGCACCTTCTTGATCTTATCGCTAACAATTTCCAACTGAGCACATCCAAACATGATCATAGAGAGCGTGGTGCTGTCCACCGCGAAGAACAGCAGTGCGCTGATGTACACGCTCACTATCTGGTACAAGTATCCCAATATATACTGTGCAAAAGTATGCGGCGACACTGGCATCCTGGCCGGAAACATGCAATATTAATATTTAGGTATATAGATACTAACCGTACTTAAGTATAATAATCGAAAAAACATATAATAATGTCCTCCCGGCCGGTTAAGGCCACGGCGGCCAATCTCATTGAGACTAGCCAACGGCGCGGGACATATTATAGTGCACGAGTGTACGCGCAAACACAAGTGCACTCTCTGTTCCTTACCTCTCATATTCCGATGGGACGACTGCTCGACACGACCAGTTTAGAGTTAAGGCGAAAGAAAAAACATATAATATGTAGTTAACTAGTTACCAAATGAGACGATACCAAAAAAAGTTCACAATATACAACCTACCCTACAAAGAGAAGCGAGAAGCGCGGGAGAAACTGAGTTTTAAAATAATACGTTACCAAATCTTAAAAGGGAAGGATCTCGTCTCCGCTTTATCAAACCATGGCATGATGGCCCACAGAGAGCATGTCATGAATGCGCTCACTAAAAAAACTGCACAAAGCCTCTTTACTTTTCGAGCATTTGTTGTTAGTATCCTAAAAATTATTACATACGTAAAATTGGGAATAGTTAAAATAATAAAGATTTTTTGTATAATAAAAACTACTTTTACACACTCGCTATGGACTGTAGACTGGGGGGCGAAGGTATCCACCATCATGAACTCAAGTAGACTTTTTAAGTTCTTCTTGTGAAGTATAAAGACGGCCACCTTATAGCAGACTGACGCTTGAGTAAAGAATAAGTAAGAAGCCTCCGAGACCTCGTCGATGTCCCCCCATACAACAACTATGTACATAAACTCGAATAACAAAAATGAATATTGTGTAAATAACACTGCAGCTTGGATCGTGTAATGAAGGAAAACTTGCTTTTCAGATCGCAGCCATATTGATAAGAATGTAAGAATCCCCTTTGGTCTGCTGAGAAATATTTCTATGTTGCTCTTCATTTTTACATAGTAAGTAATTTAAATGTCACCACGAAGTCTCCACGCTGTATTTAAATACGATGGATATTTTTGATATAAGGCTAGGCTACCTACTACTTTGTACGGGATGTTTGATTATGAAAAATACTTTTATTACCATCATAAAATAATTTGACATGAACAGTGTAAACATACCTACCCTTTTAAAATTACCTTGAAAAGTAGTTGCCGTTTCCTGCAGTCGTATCCATTTGCATTTAATATACAGTATTCTTCATAAAACTTAATCAAACTTTTTTCAGTGTCATCTTTATTACTCTACCTATTACGACGTAGGTGTCTTTTCTAGGATTTTCTTTTACGTATGATTTGTATTATAGATATATTATTTTTGTCTCTTTTAAAACACTCTGTATGTTACAGTAATATTTAAAACTTAACAATTACTTGAAGTGAGAACTTTAATTGATTTTGTTTACAAACTTACAGCAAGGTGCAAATTATCCTAAGCTAAAATGGAAATTTAATAGATGGGTTTAACTTTAACAGGAGATGTGCAATTGAATATATGTATGTTATTATTAATGTGTCCTTATTTAATATTTATATACGATCTAGGGACACTCACACTGCGTGCTAAAATATTTAAAATGTTATTTTGTTTGATTGAGGACTGCGAAATATGAATAAGACATGCGAAGAATCTGAAATAAAATACAATAAATTAAAAATTCTATACATTTTTTTCTTCTTTCTACTTTCTTAATCTTCTTTAAATTGTATTATATTACTTTCTGTAAGAGATATAAAATCTATTGTTTTTATTTTCAAAAATTATTAACTCATCAAGAATATATACCATAAATTATTATAATTGAATGGGATTTAAATGCATATAATAAGCTATGTATAAGACTGACCGCCACGAAGGTGGGCCTGGACAGTGTGACGTAGTGCCCGGCGCGCAGCAGGGCGAGGCGGCCCGCGCGCAGCGCAGCCACGCGCAGCGTGCGCCGGAACCGCGCGTCCTGCTCGTACCACGGACACCGGTACAGCACCGTCGGCAGCTCTTCACTCTGATAAGACGACAAAGAAGAAGACAAGTTTACTTTAATTTACTTTAGTATACATTTCGTGCACTTGTTGCACTTGTAATAAAAATGTACTCGTACCATCGCAGAAGGTTAGACATGACGATGAATACTGACCGTGGCCGTGAGCTCGTGGCCGCACCAACAGCTCACGAACAGCTGGCTGATCATCACCGATAAATAAGTAAGGATTGAAAAGAATTGCATACTGCGCCAATCCACCTGCGATAGGAAATCATGTTAAGAAGATACTTTTACCCGACTGCAACGAAGCCCAAAGTCCCATATTATACATATAATTATTAATTATACAGAAGTATGTATATCGGATGTGCCTTAAATTCGTTTATAACATATAAATTCGGATAAATGATACTCCACCTGATTTAGTCGGATAAATCAGGTGGAGTATTATATACTCATATAGCCTAAAGGTATTTAAAAGGTGACAAAAATATACAAATTACATGTTAAAATGTAGTTTGGATAGGAAATCGTTTAACAAAACTAAAAATGTCCACTTTTTTATTCTTACCACTAATATCCGCAACGCAGACATACAAATGAGCCCGACGCTGCCCACGAGTTGGAATAATAAAAATGTGTGATACGCATCCTCTACGAGTTCTGTGAATCTAACAAAATATTTTAGTGGAGATGTTATATTCGGCGTGAGAAACCGAGGGATACCTAAATAATAACAAAAATTATGTAATATTAACTAATAAGTATTATAAATGTGAAAAGTAGGTACATAGCAATAGTATATTATATACTCGTAGTATAGAGAGAAAATATCTTTACCAACTTTTTTAATATTTGCCTTTTTTTGCTTTTCTATTCTTGTTTTTTTTTCTTTCAAGTAAAGAAACAAATTTAATAAATATACTTTATACTAGGTACTACTTGGTATACTTACGACACTATAGCTTGATGGTGCTTTATACAATCGATCAACTTTTTATTATTTTCGGTCATAATTATAGTCTTTTCAATATCGCTTCGGCCTTGAACATGAACAAAACTTATCTAAAAGAAAATATCTCTTTATAATTTTAATTAGCTAACCAATTAGCAATTAGCGATCATGGTGGTAAATAAATATACTGAGATTTCATGAACAATTTTTACTCTCACACTCACTAATAAACCTATTAACGACTTTAACTTGGGATCATTTCAGGATCGTACAGTTTGTTCTTGATGGCAAATGGGCCCTCTATCAAAATTTTGTCGGCCCCCTAATTCTTCCTAACTAAAATTAACTATCGTGTTATTGCCAAATTAGACTAGTCAAGTGCTTTTATGGTCAAATTTTTTAGCAGTCTCTGAAAAAATTAATATGAACGAGGTGACTTATGGCATGTAGATGATTTTTGAAAAAAAAAGTTTGGATTGCATAAACAATTAACTAAAATAAAAAAATGGTTTAGTTTTATGCATATATCTAAAAGACTTGTTAACATTTTTGAAATCAAAAACATGGTTCAATGAGATGAGGAAATTTTCTAAAAAAATTTTCCCCCAGAAATGAAAATACGGCCTAAACGGGTGCTCTTGCTTTCGCAAGCCACATCTGCCTCGGATACTTTATCAATAAACATGAAATATTTTTTAAAAATAATGACTGAACGTATTGTGGATACAAAAAAATTATAGTTATTAAAATCCGCTTGCAAGAATTGCGAGAGTTATAAACAATTAACTAAAACAAAAAAAAAATAGTTTTTTGCAAATATCTCAAAAACTGATTGAGATTACTGAAATCTAAAAAATGGTTCAAGAAGAGCAGGAAATTTCCTCAAAAAAGCTCTCACTTCCTGAACTGTAGGAGTAGGACCTATATTCACTATTTTCCCATAGGAATGAAAATCAAACGGCAAAAAACGGGTGCTCCAGCTTTCGCAAGCCACACTAATTTTTGTGTAATAATATGTTATTATACGAAGCAATATTTAAAGTACCTTTAATTGACAAAAATCTTTCATTACTACGTAAAACCGTTTTATTTAATTTTTCATTGTGTAGATTACTACACTGTACCTAAAGTAAATTTATTAAAACATTGCAATTATTACAGCGAAAATTGATTTTTTTTTTCAAAAGTCATCTACATGCCATTCTGAATCGAATGACACCTCATTCTTATTTTTCTGTCTAGTCATCAAGTGCTGGAATAATAAGCAAACCCCAGCCATGCAAATTTAACGATCAACGAATTAAACTAGCTATTCAAATTTAATTTCCAATGTGATTCATATCTTAAATTTTTTTCCTAGGAAATTTGGCGTACGCCCAGAGTTCAAGTGAAATTTTGGATAACATTTTATGAATTTTTGCATACATGGCTTGGGGGCTTAGCTAGGGGGCCCCATATCATTGGTAGGGCTGATATAGCGGTAGCTACGTCCCTGGATCGTGATATGCTGCCGTAGTTTCGATCACTGTGATCGAAGTTCCGTAGATGCTCTATTTCTTCAACGTTTAGGATCATATTATAGAACATGAGATAAATGAGATACATTTAATTTTACATTTAAAATCTTATCCTTTATTATATTCAGCTGAGCGCAGGCGAAGATCACCATCGACAAGGCGATACTATCCGCTCCGAAATACATGTAAGCGCTGGTGCAAATAGTCAACAGCTGGAACGCGAAGCCCAACTCGTATTGCGGAGAAAACTCAGGTCTCACCGGCATCCTTAGTGACAAATAAATATATAAAAAAATATAAAATAGAAGTATGAAATAGCTTGTTCACGTCTCGGAAGAAATTTGTGTTTTATGGAATTTGTATTTAAATAAACAAACACGCCACCTACTGCCTACATATACCTACTTATGAGGAAAGCTGTCCTATTGTAATATATATAATAGAGGATACTTAAAATTAAACCTACTTATTATAAAAAAATAGACAGTGGTAGCCCAGTCGTAGCGCGCACGCTTGGAAAAAAACATCGTGAGGAAACCTGTATGTCTGAGAGAAGTTTTCGCAAGACATATGAAGTCCGCCAACACACAATAGGTCAGCATGGTGGACTATGACCAGATCCCCTCGTATTAAACGGAGGTCGTGCCCAGCAGTGAGCGTTAAAACGGCTGAATACAATTTAAAAAAAATCGCGATGAAACATTTCTTCGAATGCTTTTCTTCGTTCTTGGTGGAAAGCTCAATAATACTTTCTTAGGTTTACGCATATACTTGACATTATACTTAAATGAAGCTATCTTTTTTGAATAATAAATGAATGAATATTAAAAATATCTTAAATTAAACTATTTGTCGCGGATATATTTTGATTTTTGGTTCCCCTTGTACATAATCTACTTTGTCCTACTTTTAAATATATTCATTATAATCAAAGCAAATAAAAAATGCAGGCTTTCATACTCATTTTTAAAATTTAAATCAATTTGTTACCATATCATTGACACCAAACTTACCACATATCAAATGGGAAGTTTCGAGAACCTGCGTCATCAAACAATGGCTTCAGCGCCCACAGCACACAAGTCGTTTGAGAACTTATCATAAATGCCAACAACAAACGCTTAATACGTTTTGCTTGCCGTTTTAGAATCCTACAAATATTAAAATCACTTAATCTCAATTTTTAAAGTAGTTAAAGCATTTTTATTAAAAGTTTGTTACATTATCCAGTCACAGAAGATCAGAACATATAAAATTTGAAGATCTGAGATTTGAGATTTCTAAAGAGAAATAACACTAGCGCCAGAGTCTGACTTGTCTAAAACAAGAGCTAAGTTCAAGAAAGTATGGAATTCTGCGTAATAACGGGGAAAGCTCACGAGTACTAGGGTGTAGGTCCCCAACGATCCTTACAACGATTCAACGAAGAAATTGAAGATATATAAATAATCCTATAGCCGTACCCGACTTTGCCGGCCAAGTTCATTGAAGCAAGCTATATGCTTAGAAGATATGTATACCAATGGATTGGTAAGAAATCAGACGCAGGTCCGACGATGTTATGTGCTCTCTACCTCCTTACCCAAGACTAGCACCCAGGACATCTAGATCTGCGGTTGAAACTTGAAAATGTCCAACCGCAGATCAATTCATAATGATGATTTTCATTACAATTACATGAAGGCTAGTGTAATGTCTACCTAGTACCTAGGCGTTAACTAAATGGCACTATTTTATGCGGTCTAATCGTTAAGTCAGTAATTTCTTCTGCGCAACCATTGGAACTAAAAACGAAAAAAAACTCCAACTAAAATTCAAAACAAATCAATTATTAACAACTATGAAGTTAACTGTAAAACCTTTTAGTACTTTTTCTTTTCTTACTATTATTGACCCACCTTTCATGTTCCCTTGACTGTGGTAAAAATATGTCGCTATTCATTCTGTTCAGCAAATCTTTAAGCAAATCCACATTTATTTGTAGAACTGTAATTTTGAAACATAAGCAGGCTTGAGTGAACAACAGATATGAAGCCTGCGAGACGGCTTCTAAATCTCCCCAAACTTGGAATATATAAATAATTTGGAAGAGAAGAAATAAATACTGTAAGGATATCATGAACAGCCTGTAACACTTGAGTGCAATAGTTTCATTCGCAGCAGGCACCCAAACTCCTAAATATTTCATAACAAATTTGGCCCTGTCCAAATACAAGTCTTCTGATTTAAATTTAGACATAGTAATGGAAATTGTATTTAAAGTATACTTATCTTATGCGACTTTGGAGACCTGAAGTGTAATACTGAAGTTAAAGTATCAGTTATGTGATTAGCATAATTTAAGTATTACCCTAATTGTTGTCGTTTATGTGTTATTGGAACATAATTTCCTTTTGATTTTCTAAATTGTTGATATGAATTGTTTGTGTAAGTACAGTTTAGTATAAGTAATAACCAGTAATTGTTCCCTTAATAAAATACAAAATTACGTTAAAATCATTTAGCTTTACATTGAGAGAATATGGAATGTAACTCATAAAAAGAACTTCATTGTTTGTTTTCGTAAAGCCTTTTTTGCGTAGTTTAAAGCCTTTTTCACACATTGTCCACTATGGGCTGTTTGGGTGCTTGTCTGCTAGCACAGTGGACTGGACAAATGGAGCAACGTTTTCGCTATGGCAAGTCTGCTTCGACAGGCCTACCGTCAGAGCGTCATGGTTGAGTACAACGCTTCTTAAAGACGAACTTTTTAAAAATAACTGTCACACATGGTGAGGAAAAATACCTAAATGTTTTACCAACATGTTTAGCTAACATTTTTTGTTATTTTTAGGAGCAGGAGACATGCCTTTACTGTTTAAAAATCGCAAAAGACGAAAATGTTTTGCTAACATGTTATGGAATCCATAATTTTAATTAACTTAAATGCAAAATACTCGTAAGTAACTGGTTAAAAACACTAACTTATAATGACACGGAGAATCTTATAAGTTTAATGCATATGCACACTTAACACACAGACACACACTCATAGATTTTTCTTTTATCTCCTATTAATTAATATCTAATAACGTTAGTAAACTGTTAACTATTGGTCTACATAATTGTATATCTAGAAGAAGGTAACGGTGCTCGTAATACAAAAAAAAATTATTTAATAGATCCTTTCCTTCCTTTAATTCCTAGTATGTCACACAGTTATGTAAATAGCATGGACGTAATATACTAACAGGACCGAGCACTCTGAAAATTTGTATTTACGAAAATGAACACTAATCCAACGTCTTAAGTATTATATTCGGCTGTGCATTATACAGAGGCTAAAACGAGCCGAGAGAGATAGTCACAACGGAGGCCTTGTGTCTCGTTCTTTCATATTGCCAGCATAAAAATGTTTCTGATCAAAAATTATGGCTGATCTAAAACTCCATTGAAACAATTCCATTTTAATGTTATTTTAACAATTGTAAGTCAGCAAATCATAATTGAAATGATTTCTTTAAATATACTCTTAAATAAAAAAGAAAACATAAATTATTATTTTACTTATTTCTTTTATTTCTTATGGTAGCCCTGGTAAACGTCACAGTGAAATGTTTATTGTTTGTTGTTAACGTTGTTTCGCAACTATCTTTCGATTTTAAAACTATTTTAAGGGTTATCATAGTGAAAATGGTGAAAAAGTGTTGCGTATATACTTGTTCAAGTCAATCATTTAGTGGTTGCAATATATATTTTCACAGGTAAGCTATAAAATAACAATTACTGTAAATCTAACAAATATGGTGACCATGCGTTCTTAACGTGTCATTTGTGTGGTCCAGTAAATCAGTTCCTAAATGTTGTACTATTGTTACAGTTTCCCAAAAAATAAAAAAATGCGAATAAAATGGCTCAGCAGTATAGATGTGAAGCAAAAAATTACGAAAAATTCAGTCGTATGCAGTCATCACTTCGTACCTTCCTGCTTTTACACTGTTAATTCTCGTTAATAATTATTAAAGGCCAACGCTATACCAAATAAAAAAATAATAAAAATAAAATATTAAGGTTTAAAATAATTGTACTGACATTATTTGAACTGTATTTTCTTGCCAACTGTAACAAATATAGCATGAAAGTCAATTAATAAATAAATACCTCATACTATTTGTATTATTTATTTTGTAATCCATTCCTTATTCTCTAGAATTTAACCATTGCAAATGTTTGTTTTTCAAGTGTTTGTAAAAAAAAATTCTTTTCAAAATAAAAAATAACTTTATTCAAATAGGCCTAAAGAGCACTTTCGAATCGTCATTTTACAAATTATAATTTTAAAGTGTTTATTATTTTTAAAAGGGAAGCTACCACCGATTCGGAATGTATATTCTGCAGAGAAGAATCGGCAAGAAACTCCGTAGTTACTCTTTTGAAAATAATATATAAACTGGGTTTTAGTACAAAATGAGTTATATCTTGCATGAAATACAGCGTCACTAAGTCCACACATCTTTATCAACTATGTAATCCTGCACCGAACAATAAGCTTTATCCAATGATATTTTAACTATAGATATGTTATACGCTCACTAAACAATCGAAAAAAGTGTTCCGCGCTGCACACATACACACTTTTCATTCAAGGTACATGTCAAAATGATAGAAAGGGGATAGTCGATAAAATCAATAAGAAAAAAAGAGACAGCTAATGTTGTCAATTGCGCGTCAATGTAAACAAACATTAGTCTAGCGACCGATGACATATCAGAATATTAGGCAAATAATTGAAATATATTAATAAATCGAAGTATTCTGCGTTCTTACATGTGGTATGAGATCCCTTGTGTTTTATTAACTTTGGTATCATAATTGGTGCATTTCCTAAATACACAGGATGGCATTTTTTTTAAATTTTGTAGCAGCGTACCACTCGTCGCCATGCGGTGACACAGACTAAAGGCAATACGTCCTAATTAGGATGTTTTCGAGTTTTCACGATTGCGCGCTCATAACATATCTATAGTTAAAATATCATTGGCTTTATCTATTAATCTCTTTTTAATAAAAACTTTAAATTTATGTTGAGACAAATCCAAAATTGTTTGTAGGATCTTATTATACATGCGAATACTATAACCCAGAAAGGAGACGTATGCTTTGCGCAGTCGGAAACTTGGAGTTACAATTTTGTTATTTCTTCTAGTGTTTACACTGCGATTAATACTATTTATTTCAAAACAATGAATATTCTAGTGAATATACATAATATTGTTATAAATAAAAATATATTTAAATATAAATATATGTCAATACGGATGTCAGATTTTTAAAGTTTCCAAATCTTATTGTCACCCTGTTAGAAAGGGATACAAGGCCTCTGTACTAACTATCTCTCTCGGCTCGTTTTTCAGCTGCGAGTGTTCGGTCCTGTTAGTATATTACGTCCATGGTAAATAGTATATTTTTGTAACCTTAATCTTATGCTGCTAACAAATTAATGTTTAGCGAACATGTTTTGCTAATTTGTTTTGTTATTTTAAGGAGCAGGAGACACACCTTTATACGAACATGTTAAGAATATTTCAATAAGTATTATATAATATATATATTATATATAAAAGAGGCACTTTTAAACAGCCGTGTATAGATCTATTCTATAGCATCACTCAAAGAGTATAGATAATATACTATCACTATCCGAACGGTACTTAACGTGTAATGTGTCAAGATGACGTCAGTAAATGTCAAAATGAATGCAGAGTTTAGGGACGATTTCGATAGATAAATATTTTTTAAATAGTGTCTTCTAATAATGGTGCCTTAAAAGCAATATTTATTATAATGAATAATTCTCCTATGGACTTTACACTGCCACCAGCTCCCAGGGGCTTGTGTTTTGATCGTAATGATTTTGTCAAGGTATTTATCGTTTTTATTGTAAACTTCTCATTCTATTAATCTTTTCCACTTATTTTTTTTATTATTTTTAATTATAGACCAACTTTTCGGTGGATAATTTTCTCGCAGATCATCAAAATGTTGCCTCCTTAGAAACAATGCGAGATGACCTAGGTATATATTTAAAAGTCCTTAGATTAGCAATGATAGAATTAATTAATAAGGACTATGCAAATTTTGTCAACCTATGTGCTACACTAATTGGATTTGATAAGGCCATTGTAAACATTCAAGTACCATTAGGCCAATTAAATGATGAAGTTTTAGTAAGTAAAAAATGTATATACTGCCTTTTTGTTTTATTAGATTTATATAATATATATTTTAATTAATATACAAATTTAATTATAGAGTGTAAAACAATGCTTAGAGGACACTATGAAAGAATTGTCATTGTGGCTGAGCCAGCGTCATGCCCTGACAAAAAAGAAAAAAATATTGAAATACTACAGCCAAACCCTGAACTGCCTTACAACTTTAGAAGCTATTTTGAGTGACATTTCAGATAAGAGGAAACAAGAACAAATTGTTATTGCAGATAGAGCTGTGATGCAATACAACCAATTGAAATTTTCTATATCAATGTGTGACAGTCTAATTGAACAAGAACAAAAGAAGAAATACAATGATATAGGAGGAAAACTAGTTCAAACTCTGAATGAACTGCTCTTTCAATTTTGGAATGATAAGAATGAAGAACACTTAATAAAAACCTTATTAGCTTTAACCACTTTAGATAGAGTAGCTGAAACTGAAATGCTTATGAGAAAACAAGCAGTTGCACCTCTACTTCAGGATATTATAAATGAACCTGCCTTACAAAAAAGTAAAGATGGTCTTAACGGTGTATATAGCAATATTTTGTCTTTGTTAAATAATAAACTGAAATTGCTCCTTAAAGCTACTCAACATTCCAAATTGACATTTCTTACAAAAAGGTACAGATTTTTAGTGAACTGCTTTTGGTGTGAGGTAGAAAATCGTTTAGAGGTTAATTTGGCCTCCATTTTTGCACCTGGTAACCCACAATTGTTTTATACAAGATACAATGAAAGTATGAATTTCATTAAAAAATTAGAAGAGCATTGTTCTGGTGAGGAGACATTAAAAATGCTACATGAAACATCTGAGTATAAAAGTTTTCTAAGAAGGTGGAATTTGCCTGTTTATTTCCAGATAAGGTTTCAAGAAATTGCAGGTATTTTACTTAAATGTCTCAAATACCTTTAAATTTTGAATGGAATCCATTCTTTTTATAAATAATCTTAATGAAATGTACTAAGTTTAAGAGTAAATTATTATTAATGATAAAAAATATTTTTATACTAATTAAAAGCAATATTATTAGGTGGGTTAGAAGCATCTCTCAAGAAAGGTCCAACATTGCAAAACAATGATGGTTTCATTTTGCTTGAAACATTTAAATGTTGGAATGCTCTCCAAGACTGCTGGTCTGATGGAATTTATATTGAAGCTTTGGCCCACAAGTTTTGGAAGTTGTCTCTTCAATTACTGTCAAGATATGCCACATGGATCACAAATATTTGTTCACAGGTATACAATATTAGGTTATAAGTTATATGTATACATCATGTTACATACAATATTTGTAATTTTAAAGAAACAGTAAACTAAATATAATTTTAAATCTCCTCATTATTCTTCTAGGATACTACTACAAAAGCAGAATTAACTGGTATTAACAAAAACCTGATTGACAATAGGATAAGTCTATATGTGGATAGCTCTACTCTAATTCAACAATTGCCAAAATTATTAGAAAATATCGAAAATAAGATGCAACATAACAAAAGCAAAGATATTCTAAGAGAAAGCTTGAAACCTACAGAAGAATTATTAAAAGGGACAAAAAACAAAATATGTGATAGTATTGTCAATGAATTATATGAGTATTTCAATATACAGTTAAAGCAAGTCAGTGATATACCAAGGTTATATAGAAAGACGAACCGCAGTATACCCACTAAACCCTGTACTTACATAGATGTGATCACAAGGACTATAATAGATTTCAATGAAAATGTTTCAAAGAGAATAGACACATTGTTTTTGGTCGATATTTTCAATTCATTATTCAATGTTATGACTGTTTCGTAAGTACCAAAATATAATAGCTTTTGCTAAAAACTGTTGATAATTAAAAAAACCTATTTAGAACTATAATATACATTTGTAATTTTTTTCAGGTATTATAAGTATGTTGAAGATGTATTGATATCAGTACAGAAAACTGAAGAGTCCCTAAGAAGGCTAAAGCAAATTCGAGACTTGTCCTCCGCGCACAGTAGTGAGAGCACCGGCATCACAGATGGAGACAAGATTAGATTGCAGCTGAATGTAGATGTAGTTGCATATGCTAAAGTAGCACAGAGTCTATCACTGAACCTGAATAGTGTGCACAAGTTAACGGAGTTATCTTCTATGGTTACAGATGCTGTAAAGAATATAGATATTAAATGATATGCCCAGTTATATGCTTTGCTTTTAAATTACTTCCCTACAAGCTACAAATGAAAGATGTTTTTATAACATAAACATGTATTTGATCATTTGAATAAAAATTGTATGATTTGAAAAAATAGAAACCATTCACTTATCACTTAAATTAATTAACAAGATAAAATCTTACTAATACTATTTGTGTGGAACAAAATATTTCAAAATTGAGTTCGGTTTTGCTTTGTTCAAGTTTCTGGGGCTACTTCTGGGAACATCTGAGCTGGAGGGATTTTTCCACATGGCCTTTAATTCCTGTTGCATCTCTTCAGGAAGAGAGTTAAAAACTTCCTTATCAACATAGCTTGGACAGTCATCACAGTTACCAGCTTCTGCACTATCCCTCATAGTGTCCGAGTTGTCTGAGAGATTGTCTTTAGCTGGACTTGCTCGAGGAGTGAGTGATCTGTCCCTGGAACTCAGTCTTAATTCAGATACTTTTTCCAGTTCTTTTGAATTTAATCTAAGTTCTCCTACTTTCAGTTTACTGGGTGAAGCAACCTCCTCTTTAGACAAACATCTCCTTTTAGCTATCCAATTAACTTTTTTAGGTTTTTTGGGTGAAGGCTCTACTTCAGCATCAGACAGATCAGTTGTTGTGCTACTACTTGGAGATGCTGCAGAATAATCCATTGATGATGCTGATGTATCACAATCATTTTGGATGTTTAGAACTGACTGTACAGAAATATCATTCATTAGGTAGTTAACAATTGAACTTCTCCCTGTCATGCGTTCTTGAAACTTAGTAAATGCCAGACCTACTAAAGTTAAATGGAATGGTTTTGACAAATCAATCAGTTTGTTGAATAACCTCATTATCATGCTCATAAGTTTCTGCCGCCCCGCCTCTGTTACCGTCAGTGTACCATTATTTATTGTAAATATAGATGGTGACACTTGACACTGCCTGGACTCTCTATGGCTACTTAATCTTTTTACATCTTTTTTTCTTAATGTTACTCTGAGTGAAACTGGAATGCGTCCATCTTCACGCACTAGTATAAGCAATCTCTGCAATAGTGCTGTAAACTTTTCTTCAACTTCACTTTTTACACTGACTGTTTTAAAACTGTCCTCTAGTCCTATACTCTGTGGCCGTCCCGTTTGCTTCACTGGGGTATTGTCCTCTCCTGCACTTAAACTTTTCAATCTTACAGCCATATCACCACTGAAATGTTTTTTTAAGACTTCCACTGACACTTCTTGCAAATCACTTACAGTAATTATTTTCTGAGAAATGAGAGCTTCTGTTGTCTTGGACCCAATACTCGGTATGTGACGAACACTTTGTAAGGTTGCCATAAAATTGCCCCCCTGCTCCGGAAAAATAGTTGTTTGGTCATTGGGCTTATTTAAGGGGCAAATAAGTTTAGCTAAGAGTTTATTATGTGCTATTCCAGCGCATGTTGTAAAACCTAACTCATCATATATTTTGTTCCTCATTTCACTTGCTATTTGTGATGCTACTTTTAATCTGGTGTGACAGCCGCAATGACACTCAATATTTGGTTCGCAGTACATCTTACCAGATAGTGTGATGCTTGTTCCCTTTATATTTTTTAACTTTTCTTGTACTAAATTTGTGACATCGATAAAGTTTTCATCCATACCTAACTTTTCTACCGGACATTTCCAACTTTGGAGTAGAATAAATATTTTATTTGAGGCCGCTCTGTAGTCGTGTAAGTCTTCGCCATTTACTAATTTTAAGTTTGGACAAATTTTTTGCGCGTCTGAAACAAGCATGCATTTTCGTATACCGTACTTTCTAGCTTCATAATTACTAGTTACGACAATGTTTTTCTGTTGGATTCCAAGTGGAAGGGATCGTAGTTCTGGTTTCCGCACCATCTCTACTTGAGCGTAAAAACAATCGACGTCTATGTGTATAATACTCTTGGAATGGTCGCTCGAGATGTCAGTATATGCAGAGCTGCTCGTTTCCATGTTCCTGTGGATTATGCATATAGTTTCATCATAATTTACTTTGTTCCGACTTAGTTTTACCTGTTGCGATACAATGTTGAATTGTGAGTCAGAACCTTACCTGTCGTCCATGCCTTTAACATCAATTTATAAAATAAGTTAAGTGATGTATAAGTACGGAATAGAACTAAGTAATTACAGTTTTTCTCTCATAAATTCCAAAATATTGATATTTTAGTTCAGACAATCACGACACATCAACAGAGACGGTGTTGCTAGCATTTTAATTTTTAATTACAATTTACCTAGGACCAAGTATCTAAACTTCATCCGAGCAATTTACGAACTACGAAGTTAGAAGTATGCCATTTTGGCATTTGCTGATGACTAATAAAGTACCTACTTTAGTTGTATAAATTTCAAATTAAAATCTAACTGATATAAAGTACGGATTGTAAATATACATTCAATAATATGAAAATTAAAATTTAAATACATTCTTTTTACTTTACAAACATAGGCTTAAGTACACGTACCGTATTTACGCATAAGAAAAACAATACATAGATCATTTCTTTTCCTTATTTTCCTAATTAATTTTATTTCTAAATCTTGTTTGCTAAAACTGTACCTTATCTCCAAAACCTAAATATGTATTTAAATTCTTAGTTTAAAGAAAATGATTATTCTCGTACAAGTATTTTTAAATGTCAGTTAGATGTCAAAACTATGTGTCATTTTCACTCAAAGTGGGTGTTCATTACGGTACTAAATTCAATAAATAAACAATTTTAGTTTTAAAGTAATAGTTATGTACTCTTGAAACCTAGTCATGGAGGGTTTGCCTTCGGGTGATATACAAGCTAAATATCAGAAATTGGCAGCTGAATATTCTAAGGTACTAACTTTATTATCAACTGTAACTTGTGATATCGGCAATTGCAATAAATTTATTGTTTCCGTTTCTAGTTGAGAGTTCATGTGAAAGTATTAAAGAAGGGGGTTTTAGATGAACAAGCAAAATCAAATGAATTGCGAGAATTGCTGAAAGACAAAGAAAAGACTCTACGAAAAGAAGAATTAGAGATAGACTCCTTAACGTTTAGAAACCAGCAGTTGACGCGGCGCGTTTCCGTCCTTCAAGATGAACTTGATGCTTTACAGGTAAATTTAATAAACAAAGAAAAACCTAAGTAATCATTGGTTTTTATGCTATTGACAATTTGAGAGATTATGAATGTTATTTAATTTAGTATTTCTTCGCTATGGTATAAAACTAATTGGTTATGGTACTAATACTACTGGTAAAATTATTAAAAATGGTTATTACTTACAGAATAAGTTGACTAAGAAATCAAAAAGTAAAACTGATGAAAAACAAGCTACAACCAGCAACACACCATCACTAGATCCAGGTCTTTTGCAAGAAGAATTACAGAAGAAAATACTAGAAAATGCTCAATATGCATCCCAGGTAAAACAACATTATGAAAAGTTTTATTAGTATTTAAATGTGCAGTATTTTATATAACTTGAGTATTATCTACATAATATTTTTGATAAAAAATTTTTTAGATTTTAAAGATAAAACATGTTTATAATCATTTAAAATGAAGAGATATGGTTATATAATACTAGAAAGGCCTATTATTGTTTTACAATTTATGTATGTCCTATAAATATTGGCACTATTATTATTTATTGCATTTTCTTTTAACTTATTTTTGTAGTTTATTACTAAAATAGTACTCATTATATTAGCTTTCAGATAAAACCTTTGAAGTTTCACAACTTCAAGCCTCTATTGAAGATTACCAGAGACATATATGTGAGAGTGAAAGTAAATACAAATGTGAGATAGCTAAGTTAAAGAATAAAAACCAAGAGCTTCAGTTTGCATTAGAAGAGTCTCAAAAGCTAGGAGTGCCCAAGCCTCACGCCAGCAGCCAAGCTGCTAGCTGTAATGGGGATTTCATCTCTGAAGCTGGAAGTCTGGTAAGGGTCATCTTTCATTAATAGACAAATTGGTAAATTGGAGTTGTATAATGGGTTTTGTTAGCTTGTTTTATATAATATAATTGAGAATAACTTATGTTACTAATCAATAATATATTATATAGTTGAGAATAACTTATGTTACTAATCAAAATGCCAACCTCTCAGTAAAAGTTACTTTTAATAATTTGAGAATCTTGTTATCCATTATGCATTAGAACAACTTTTTCTTTTGCAACATAAAATGGCTAGCTTATGTATCTTTCTTCTGCTTTTTAAAATGTTATAATGGGGATCAACGGTATATCACATAGTCCGACAAACATTTTGTATTGTGATTCATTTTCAGGCATATGATACTTAATAAAGTAAGTCATTGATAAAACTTATTTGAGCCCAGATTTGAATTATTTTATTTGTTTCATTTTATCCTTGTAATTATGGCTTAGCTTTGTGCCTATTGTTTTGTGGCAGGTGGGCAAACAAGAGTTTATTATAATTCATTTTTTTTAGGTTGGTAGTGAAGATGCCCTCAGTTCTGTAGATGATTTGAATTTAAATGAGCAGCCTAGTACTAAGGTACACAGTTTAGAAAAGGTAATTTATTTCTTAATTTATTTTCTAAACAAAATCTGTATGTAACATTTTTGATTATTTTAATAAAATGATATTCTTATCATATTATAAAATTTTCTATTTTAGTTCTTGAAATGTATGTTTTCCAGGAAAACCAAAAACTTCGTTTGGAGAATGAATTGCTAGAAATGGAGAATGAAAGTCTCAAACTAGAACTTCGTAGTAATATATCGGATACTCAAAAGAAAAGAGGGGAAACTCTTGACTCTGGTGATTTTAACTCTTTTAATGAAACTTCTGTGGGTGAGTACAACATTGAGAATGATATTATTTTATTTTTAAGGTTTTATTTTATGCAATTACTATGCTCATATATATTATGTATGAATTATAATTGTGGTAGTGAAACTTTCAGTAAAATTGTTTTATTACAATGCTAAATTATTATATAAAATATGGACACCATGCTGGTTATGGTGTCTTTCTGTTCTTGGTGACGCTACCTAGTTGATTTTGGCCACATTCGGTCTCCTTTCAGTGCAAGGGGCGTTTCTCTTAGACACCTAGGGTTTTTATTGATGTTTTCCTCCAATGTAAGACAAGCTTCACTCGCTAAGCCAGTGTAAGCTAGCACTGTCTATAATGTAATGTGAACGTCCCCGCAGACGCGTCGGGGCGCGTGCTGGGGCTGCTGGGCGCGCTGCGGCCGCCGGAGGGCGCGGGGGGCGCGGGCGGCGGCGCGGGGGGCGGCGCGGGGGAGTGGGCGGAGCTGGCGCAGCGCGAGCGCCGCGCGCGGGCGCACATGCGCGCGCGGCTGGCGGCGCTGGCGGCGCAGCGCGACGCCGCCGCCAGCGAGCTGCGGCACTACGTCAAGGAGGTAATACAGGACAACTACACAAGTGTAGCAACAAAAGTAATAGTCAGTACTACCCAGTAAAGCTCAAATCCATTCTAAGACTTAGACAATCAACCGTGACTGCTAAAATATTTTAACCGCTACCTTGTTTACAATCTTGTCCGGAATAGCAATTGTATCTGTACTGAATTTATTTGAATTATTGTAAAAAATGATATACAAAGTATAATTATAATAATGATTAGTTAATAATATAAATAAATATTCCCAGTGCGAGATGCTACAACAACGTTTCGAGGAGATGGAGCGCGAGAAGGAGACGTACGAGCGCACCCTGCAGGAGAAACACGACACCATCAGCAGGCTGGTCGGTACATTCTTTATGCCTTTTTCCTTAGCCTAGATAACCACATTTTATATTTTATTTACCCAACAACCTGTACTCAAATCAATTAAAACAGAAGCGCAAGGACTTAACATATTTTTTTATGTACCAATTAAAGTATAACTTAGTTTTGTATTCTAATTATGTATCAACGTCAGTGGCAGTGATAAAAAATGAAGCAGTTCAGTTCAAATCTCTCTGTAATGTCTGTTTCATCATGTACGACTCTTACAACAAGACTTCGCTCAGGCGACGGCTAGTGGTCTGGTCTGAACCTCAGCGTTTGAAATTTGAAAGGGGGGTGCCGTGATTCAAAACAATAATGCGAGTGTGTCCCGCGTGTCGCAGGAGGAGGTGCTGCAGTCGACGTGCCGCAACTACGAGCAGCAGCTGGCGGCGCTCACCGAGCACGCCGCCGCGCTCGCCGCGCGCCCACCGCGCGCGCGCCGCTAGCGCCCTGCCCCCCGCCCCCTGCCCCGTGCCCCCTGCCCCGTGCCCCGCGCCACGTTATTACTTACTTTTCTCCAGTAGTTGATTTAATTTCAATTAATTATACTTGCAATCATCATTTCGTAATGGTCATTTTAGACAGTTATGTATTTTTACTCCACTTAGGTAATTTCCGTTCACCTTTCAATATTACATTGTTGATTGCCTTTATCAAGGAGTGGGGTTTGCACTCGGAATCGAAAGTTAAAATTCCTCATAAAAATTGTTTATAAATGTATAAAGATGAAGTGATATTAAGTATATAAATAAATGAATATAATATAAAGTATGGAGCATTTTGTACTTTGCGATATGTTACATGTGTGTGTAACGTAGCTAGTTTGTGTTAATAAATTCTTCAAATATAAGTGTTGTACATAAATAAACAATAATCTCATTTTTTAATGAACGAAATATATAAAGACAGAGATAATATACGGTATTATAAATACCTCAACTCGCATTTCGTTTGCAATACAACGCAATAAATAAAAGCGAGTGTTCCTAACCTCCTCGATCTGCATGAGTCACACGAGTCATACATAAAGTTGCATCCCAGCGGTTCGCTTGGTTTCGCAACTTTATTAGTTGGGCGTCCATCTCAGTTTTCTTCATTTGCCACAACTTTTATTGTGATTTACCCGACATAACACTAGGTACAGCACTTGATGTAGAAAATTGGCAACATTGCTTTCATTTCAGAAGATGAGGGTAGGAATTAATTCGGTCCATCGTCTGTTCTTCCATTTTTGGCTTCATATTACATT
Source organism: Boloria euphrosyne (assembly GCA_951802675.2). Lineage (NCBI taxonomy): Eukaryota > Metazoa > Arthropoda > Insecta > Lepidoptera > Nymphalidae > Boloria > Boloria euphrosyne. The sequence goes on from OX637888.1 coordinate 12,186,766, forward strand.
ATGAATGTAATTATTATCATACAAATTCCTTTTGTTACATGTTAATCGAATGAAAAGGATGAATATATGAATAATTGTTATATTTTCTTTGCATTCCCACTGACGACCGCGGCCTGTGATGTTATCGTAGTAATAAGTTGAAAAGCAATATTATAGAGTAGTCCTGCGACATAATAAATTATCTGCTGTAACTCCGCAAGTGTCGCGGCGCGTGCGCTCGCGGCGAGCGAGGTCGTGTGGTGTGATCTGACTAATATTCCCTTTTATTCAGAAATTGAAAAGTTACGTCAATGAGATTTTTAATCTTCTTATTGAAGATATTATAATGATTTGGGTTTCGTCGAGTTCAGTATACTCATGTACGTTGCATCGATAGTCGTTGAGCCGCATACGTAGTCAATAATACCACTTATTAATAATTTTATATTAATATTTTATCGTGTATTTATTTGTCTTATAAAATCTGCTTAAAAAGTCGAAGAGCAGCTGACACTTGTGAACTAAGCACACTTATAACTGCTTTTGGAACTGAAATGTAAATTTAATATTTAATGTGTAATGAATGCGGCCTTTATTATTGCTTATTCATTTGTTCCTGTATTAGTTATCTTTAGTATTTACTGTTAGTTGCCGACAAGGTATTTTTAAATGTACGTTGGCTGTACACTGCGACGCGTGGACTTCTGAAGTGTAGAGGTGGTCAAAGGGGTGGCTTATTATGAAAATATGAGATTTTTATCACTTTGACTGTTAATGTATAAGGTTTATGCTATTGCGAGGTAGATTAAGGTCACACGAGTAAAGCACTGGTCGGAAAAGTAAATTAAATGATTTGTACACTATAAAAAAATTATTAGTTAAATAAACAAATAAAAGTATTTTTGGCCTCGACATTTTACTTGTGTGAGGACTTAACCGACGCGACGGTAATAGAAGATATAAGTGAAATCTTGTAGTTATATTATGTATGTATAAAATGAGTCTGGTATACACTGTATTTATAAATATTAATAAATAGTATTACTCATCTGTTTTTTTATTTCAATTTAAATCAACTTATCTGATATTTTACTAAATTACAAAATAAACTGAATTGAGTGTATTTTACTACATATGAAAAACAATCTAAAAATATATTATTGAGATATTAGAAAGCTTATGTATGTGCAGCCGCCATGTTACGTCATACGGTTGTGTAAATAAAAAAGAATCCATAATTTGCTCAGTGTTTTTAAACTAGTATTCTTGCATTCAGAAAAAACACACCAACGATAAGTAAAATAATAATTCAATTTTAAATTATAATAAACAGTTATCAATTTCATACAAATTATCGGCGCATTTGCTTACAAAGCGAACTGACGTCATGACCACAGACCAATATGGCGTCAGCGTTCAGCACTTTCTTCAATAGAACGCGCGAAATTTGAAAATGTGTAAAATTAAATGCATTTTTATGACACTTATCGACTGTATAAAAATTTGGTGATTTTTAGTGGTTTATTAGCACTACAGAATCTAATTGTGACATCATTTTATTTGGCCGACATGGAACTCGAACCCATGACCTCCAAGTTTGCAGCCGTATAGGCTAGCACTAGAAAGCTGATGCAGTATTTTATGAGTTGTCTCTAAACAAATGTTACGTAGGGCCTGTAGGCGGTAGCAATTGTATAACTTGGAGTAACTTTCGGAAGCGCTTCGCCTACATTGGAAAAGGAGGAAAAGGGTAAATAAAAGGCTGACGTATGCACAACTTTGTATTATAACGATAATCATAAGCACCTTACAATATGTCATCTGTTACAATATTTTTTTCAACAGTTACATTATCGTTATAAATATTTATACAAAAATTTATCAATTTGTAGAACAGCTTCGCAAACGTGCGTCCTCGCGGCGCGGGCGCGGGGACTCGCGGTGGTAATACATTGATACTATCTTTTCATATAACAATAATAATGAATTAAGTATATTCTACCCAGTGTTCAGTCCATTATGAAGCTTGTTTATAAACCCATACTGTACGTGCGAAACTGCTAATAATTACAGTAATATAATTTAAATAATAATGTTGTTTCCAACAGTCGGACTCACTCGCACTCGATCGCGATACTCATACATGTACAATACAATTAACATATTAAATATTCAACAGGTCAGACACTGCCCGCAATGCCGGCCGCACGAGGCCACGAGAGGCCTCACGAGGCCACGAGAGGCCTTACGAGGCTTCACGAGGCCACAAGAGGCCCCGCGAGGCTTCACGAGGCCGTGCGGACAACGGAACGGAACGGGCGACTCATATTACACAAAATACAAATGCGAAAACAGAGCCCCACTTTTGTAATCATAAAATGTTCATAATATAATGTATAATAATGTAACTATGAGTGATTATATTTTTTAATGAACCCTATAAAGTCTGTCCCTGGCGAATTATATATTAATTTATATGATATTGTATCTTCACTCATGTTCTAAATTAACTTAAAAAAATTAACTTTCGTCAAAAACAAAAAAAAAAAACAATACATTCCTATTCAACACATTGATTAAAATAATTAATTAACAAGTAAAGGACAAATGGAGGTCTGAGTCAGGTATACGGTTATCATGATCTCCTTTATAAGGATTTATTAAACTATCCACTCTACTCTACGCAAGAGTTCATTTCTACATGAGAAGAGTTGTAACAGATAAAAAATAATAATTTTGATACATGTATAAAGTAAAAATAAGGTCTTAATTAATAAAAAAAGATATGTAAAGAAGAAAATGAATTAGAATTTAAGAAGGGGACAGACAGATAATATAAAATGGTCCCGTCGAAGAAGAATCGTATATGAAATATAAATAAATAATGTTAGACTGTCGTCCGCACGCGGCGAACGGCGATCTCCTTCGACGGGAGGTTATTTTATATCTATCTAGATAATATTACATACACATGCACTTCACTGCACTGGAGCGTCCACGTCGCATACATTTTTGTCATTCTTTCAATGCACAGTATTACTTGACGACTGAAGTCATCGTTATATTTTTTACAAATTTGAAGTAGAAATTTTTATAAAGATATTTATTATTATTCTGAAAATGTATATGGACTAGAAGACAGTAGACCTATCGATAAATAGCGGTAGTCGTAGTACAAATTTTCAGTTTCTGTGATTGCCAATCATTCTTTACAAAGCTATCATACGCACGAAACGGAGGACATTTGAAATGTATGTATTTATAAAATTAGCGCCAAAATAAAGCACAATCTACCAAACTATCTACAGCCGGCGCGGCTCGGTATTACATACGGTGTGTGAGCTCCGAGGTACTAAAGCTGTGCGCGCTACGTGACGCCGGGCGCCGCTTGCATTGCGCTCTCGCCGGGACTTATGACAATAATTTAAAATAAAATTACGATAGTACCTTTGATATAGAAAAGTAATCAAGACATAACGACGAGAACGACTCCTGCTCGCGCCTGTACGGCCTGCGTGTGCGCTTCGCGTCGACTGCGGCGTGTCTCGTACATACATAATACTCCGTTGAATACCTCCACGTTGAGAACGCAATCCAAAGGACGTTTTAACTATAATGCTTGTATACAACTAAATATAGTAATGATAATTAATTATTAATATAATTTAAAAGCTAACTTATTCACTGCTGGTATATCATTTCATTTCATATATTAATATGTTTCAAGACATCTAATTTAAACAATCGTATCAAAATCTATTCACCAACAGTGAACAAGTCGTCGCTTCGTCACTCTCTTGTATACAACAGTCAAGTCCGGGTAAAGTCTTTGATTCGGCGAACGCCTCCCGCAAACGTTTCACACAACGCGTTTTATTTTCAAACTATGACGTCACAGGATATAAGCGTGTTATTGCTTACAGTATATAGACTAAACATATGAACTTTCAAGTTGTTTATGCAAAAGCGAACTCTATGGCATACGTTTTAAAGTTCAAAGTTCAAAGGTGGTAGTCGGTAATGAAATTTACGTGTAGTTTACATAGTTACATAGTTTGAATTGGTGTGAATCCAATTGAACACGCAGATTGTAGATACAATAACAGTTTCCCCAACAGAGGGTCGGCGGTGGTCCTCGTCAGTCACCGAGTCAGCTCTATGCGGATGGATTTCGTTCTTATGTATATTAAAACTTGAACATTCAACACAACAGCGGCGCGCGCCGGCCGCGCGCGGCTAGCACGCGCCGGGCGGCGCGGCGGGCGCGGGCGCGGGCGCGGGCGCGGGCGCGGGCGCGGGCGCGGGCGCGGGCGCGGGCGCGGGCGCGGCGGGCGGCGGCGCGAGCGGCGGCGCGCGGCGGTGCTCGGCGAGCGCCTGCGCGGTGGCGCCGTCGCCCGGCAGCTCCGACTTCTTGCGCAGCAGCGGCTTGCTGGCGTTGTACTTCTGCTTGCGCGCCGCCTGCCGCCGGGACATACATTACATGATCACGGAAATATCACAATTTCGGTACTGAGAAAAAAAAATTGTATATCTTTTAATCAAACATAATATTGTATAGTTATTTTTCAGAAAACTACTTTTTTAGAAATAAAATTTTATTATAAAACTCAAAAGATCATGAGCAGACAACAACTCTATGCAAAACTATTTAACAAAAAAGCAGGACATCCGGATAGAACGCAGTGAACGAAGTACCTTTCGCTGTTTGCCCTTGACAGGTAAATTAAGTCATACAAATCGTCAGAAGTACTAGGGTAGCATAATAACATCAATCAACGTACATGTTGATGTGCATTACAGAATTTCTTACAACATACACTCCTCAATGCTCATGATCGCCTGGTACTTTTGCCACGGGTACTAGGAAACCACGAACCTCAAGGAGTCATTATTATAAGTTGGGATCCATCAAAGAATGCTCACGACCTCCTTAACACTTATACTCTCCTGGTACTAGTAAACAGTAAAAAGTGTGGTGACCGTCGGAATATTACACTTTTACCGGCCACCTCTCATCCCAGTACCGAGCGACACGAAACCTCGTTCTAAAACATGAATCATTTCTAAGTAGTTGTAATACAGGCACTGCACTACTCGCGGAGTTGATCGGAGTTTAACAAATACAAGAGAGTCAAAGGACTCAAAAAGTACACAAGGTATCTCACTCCACTGTTCGCAGAGTATAATCCCGTACTTCGATCAATTTCGAGCAGTACTTCGTTGAAGCAACGTCGGCGAGTAGTGTAGCGCACTGCGCACTTGCGCAGGCCTAACGAAGCTGCGGCGAGCTACCTCGATGGCGTCTGCGTCGAGGCGCGGCGGGTCGTCGCCGGGCGCGGGCGCGGGCGGCGCGGGGGCGGCGGGGGGCGCGCGGGGCAGCGCGCGCGCGGCGGGGCTGGCGGCGGCGCGCGCCTCCAGGCGCTGCCACAGCTCCTCGCGCTGCAGCATCCGCTCCCGCTCCCTGCACGACCGCAGGCAACACTTTACCACAACGAATATTAACAGACTTATTCTAAACAACAGCACGTAGTAGCACGCGTGTAGTCTGACACAACATACTCTTTTTACTCTCATACTTACAATTTCACATTTAATACAACTACAACGTTATACACCGTTTATTCTCCCATTATAGCTAGGCTTAACATACATAACAAAACCAAATAACTAATGTCACTTTTTGAACTATAAAAACATTGAAAGAAAAATCTCAGAAAGTATTGTAGTGTGTGTGAGGGGGGGGGGAGGGTACGGTACTTGTGCTTCTCCTGCTTGTAGCGCTGCGTGCACTCGTCGAAGAGCTTCTGGTTCATCTCCATGAAGAGCTTGAGCGCGTTGTAGACGAGGCCGTGGATGGTCTTGTTCCAGTGGCTCTTGGTGTTGCGGTAGAGCGCGGGGAACAGCAGCGGCAGCGCGCGCGCCGCGTTGTCCGCCATCAGCGACATGATGTACTCGTTGTTCCAGTAGTACAGCGCGCGCTCCGCCACCTGGAAGTGCGGGCTGGACACGCACTTGGCCAGCTGCCGGAACAGCGGCTCCATGATCTTCTGGAACTCGGCCGGCTCGATCACGTCCAGGATCTCCTCCATCTCGTTCAGGAACATCACCTCTTTAGGCGAGTGCGTCTTCGGCCAGTATTTCAATAACGCTCTGAAACAAATGGAATTGTATTGACACGAAACTAAGACTACTAAATGTAGTTTCGTATAAATAAGGGTCTACCATTGTTATAAAGGTTAAGAATTTTGTGATATTTCTCCTGAAGCAAAAGCAAGGCATTTAAATGATCAAGGACACGTTATTAGGAGAAAGAAAATATATTATAGGAACACGCTCGGCACCTGACGACGGGCTGCGTGAGCGACGGGTCCTTCTCCAGGAACTGCACGACGCAGTACGCCAGCTGCGGGTGGTACACCGACAGCGACTTCGCCTTGTGCAGCGGCAGCAGCACCTGGGCGACCACAGACTTACATTGCATATGGAAAATAAATTAGGTTAAGCAAATAAAAAAATAAAGCGAAACCTTTACTAGGCAATAAAACAATAGTTACTGAATTTCATGTCAAGCGAAGGTAAGTCACTAACAATCAATAAAGTTAATATGAAATAAAGTTTCAGTAACGTACCCTCAATAAAAATAACTTGTGCTCTTCCTTGAGCGGCAGCGCGAAGCCGTTGATGATGGAGCCGAGGATCTCCAGCAGCTCGGCGATGCCGTTGTGGTGCTCCGTCTCGTATATAAACCTACGAGTACGACACATGTCTCATTTTAATACTCATTTAAAAGTGAAATTTAAAAGAATACTTGGAAGACCTTATCCTAAAAGTAGACAAAAAACCATATAAAGTTCGACAATTACGTTCAAACTTTAAATTTATCTGCAATATTAATTTCTCGTAGTCATTATTTCTCCAATATATAATATACTCATAAATTATGTCAAATTTAGTCCATAAAATACATTTCTTGAAGACATTTTCGTGTCATATTCGCCATTTTGAAGGGTGCTCTCGCGCCTGTACTTTTAAAGCAAATACTGACTGGGTAACGGATCAATCAATTGATACAATTTAAATAAGTAGTATTACGGCTACATTATCTAATCCAAAAAAACAATATAAATCACAAAGTTGCTTCACGATCTCTAAATATCAGTAGTGTTAGAATAGTACTTAATAAAAAAAATAATTAGCTAGAAGAAACTCTTTTCAAAACCAAAACAAAATGATAAACAAATCAGTAACTACTTGAAATCTCATGAGTACCAAACAGAAATCTAGTAAGTGTATAGAGTATGCTAGGTAAAATGCACATCGAACTTAATGGCTTGTATTTTTAAAGAGGCATCGTCACGGAACAACGCCATTACTGGCAGCACACAACATTAGGTGACGGAAAAAACCAAGGTCCTACTCGAAACGGGTAATGGTAAATCGTTATCAAGTCACTTATATGGACATTAATGCTAGTGATTTGTTATTGTATCTTGCTAAGTTTATATTTTTTGTATAAATTATATTCACAAACTAATTTACAATACAATAGTTTAAAAATATCTCAGAGACCTCTTAAACATCATTAAAATACATATGTTCTCGTTGAAATAAATAAATAAATATATGGAGGGACATTATTACACAACGGCATCTAGTTTCGTGGTAAGCTATGAGGTTTGTGTTTCTGTTACCAGATAGCAATACATTTCAAATACATAACTTTAAATACATACATATATAATAAATACAAACACCCATGACTGGAGTACAAACATTTGTGCACAGCGGACACAACAGCGGGATTCGAACCCGCCACCGCTGGTACACCAAGTACAAACTGAGCAAAAAGTGTCATCTAAAGACAACAGTACAGCGAGGTTAATGCAGTGTACATCCGTAGTCATTGACAGTAGAAACTAGAAAGTATTAAGTCGTGGTAATCCTCGCCCGACATTGCCACTGCAGACGCTAATGGATCCATTACAAATGACATTGAAAATAACGACTGAACAGCGGGAAGAGAAACCAAATATTATATTTCAATAATAGTTTGGTTGAGAGCTGTTAATGAATCATATCTGGTTATTTAAAGGTAATATTAAAAATCATTTAGAATTTCCTAACTATCGAACGTATAATTGTACCAATCAATACATTGTGTAGGTGATGTCATACACTCGAAAGGATACCGCACAACGCGCACCGACCGCTTCAGAAAAGCTTGCAGTGAGGTCTCTTTAACACTTTTGATTCTTATTACATATATGGAGTTTACTTATATGTTTGTTCACTCATTTACTTAGCATATCTTTATCATTTAAGTAAATAAGTAATATTTGTGAACTCACTACAGAAATTTGTAAAAAAAGAACTTATGCCTCTATATATAGTAGTGGCGAAGGGTCCATACAAGACGATTCCCACCGTCTTACCTTTTAAAAATCCAATAAAGTTTTAATTATTCTACATAATATTTGTTTTTTAAATTTACATGATTACTAATTAAAATAATAATTTATAGTAATAATCCTTTTTTAAAAATAACATAACGCCTACAATAAGTCAAAATCAACAAAAATGTCTACTTTGCTAAAATGCGCCTTCATAGAAATGCCGCGGTAAGACGTAGTAATTCGGCTTACCTTTTCCATACGAATCGTGTTTCATTCATACTTTTGTATTGGAACATTTTCAAGTGATTTCATTCATAATTACTCAGATTTTTGGTCGCGGTTAAGACGCTCCCGAGCAGCTTATTTTGCATGTGATTGGTGGAAAGTACAAAACGTCACTATGATTGACCAATGACAAGCGACAAGTATCTAAACAAATTAATATGGCCGATGGCGATTCTGTTTACAAGTGCTTAGTGCATTATTTGTGTTTTTCTTTCGTTTTATTGAGTTTTTACTCGATTTTAGCATAATAACTAATATTGATATTTTGTGTTCAGTCTGTATAGTGTATGGTTCATATATGTTTTAATTACGGTGAGTTCTATAAGCCATTATTAAATTTGCGTATTTTATTGAAGTTGGATTGTATGCAACTTTGTTTTCGAAACTTGCATAAGTCAAGTAATTTGTAATAAAACTTTCTATTGAAATTGTGTGTAAGTGCTAAATTAGAAAAATATTGTGTTTGTTTTCATTTATGTTGCAGTGAAAATGTTTTTGTTATTTTATATGCGTTTCCTTGACAAAATTATTTTACGCGTATTAGCTTAAACAGTTTATTCGGACTGGAAGGAAATATCAAGTAATGCTGTAGGATATTGTAATTAAATTTTAAAACCAGTAAAATCATCTTCATATTTCAAAATTTTAATTTATTATTTAACTTTGATAAATAAAAAATAAATCAATCTCTTCAATAAGATAGCAAACGAACTACGAAGTTTTTCAAACACTTGTCACTAGATGGCATTGAGTTTACGTAGTAATAATAACTCAATGCTAGATGGCGATATTTATTAAAATAATGATTTAATATATTAATGTAAAATTAACAGAAGAGAAAAACGAATATTTAAATCTCACTAAATTATGTTTAGGTTGAAATTAATTATATTTATAATGAATACAAAATAAAATAATGCGGCCTTAAATCAAATCGCCGTACTTTCACTTTTTAAATGATGCGTAATGATTTCTCATAGATGGCGTCATTAATATTTTTATATTATTTTAGTAAATATTAAATATATTGACTATTCTGCTATAACTTTACATAAATTAAAAAAATAAACAATGACATAAGACTTTATGAACACTTTTTCACTTTTTAATTATTACGAAAAAAAATCTTCACTACAACATAACGGATACTTACGAGGTACTAGTACCTGTACTAGGTACTTTTGCATCGCATTTATTTATTTAGTTTTTGTCATTTTTTTGGACAGCTTACCTCTGCTAAAATTTCACCCTTCGCCACTGATATATATTATATAGTCACATTACTTGCTTTAAACTACCATCGGCTCTGATCACTGACGAGGGAGAACGCAGCGAGAAAGACACGGGTTCCCATTTCGCGCAGGATAAAGTGTATGAGAGTAATACTTTAATTGACTGTAATTAGATGTCGATAGGTGGTTGAGGATGCTGTTGAAAGTGAAGCCTATTTTTATCTTGGGCTACGTTAAGGGTTTCTGCTTGTTAAAGAAAACAAAGTAAGAAATAACGCAGCCTAAGCTAGCGAGCTGCAAGTCAAGTATATAAATAATAAATATTAGTGGTAATTACTAAAATAAATAATAAAATTACATATTAATAACCAAACTAATGACGGCCGTGTAATGAAGACGGGGCCGCGGGCAGTAGCCAGTCAATTAGGTAACAAAATGTAAACACTCACCTATAAAACACGTTATTAATTTGCTTTCGAATGTAGGCGCGTAGTACTAGGAACTTCCCGTATATCCGGTGCAACGTCGTCTTGAGGAAGTCGCGCTCCCGCGGGTCCTCCGTGTCGAATAGTTCTAGTAACTGAAACGAAACTGTTATGTCACAAATATTTACGCAATCACTTACGATAATAACGGATAATTATAACGCAACAAAAAGACAAGCTATATAATTTCGAGAAATAGGTTAAAATAAAAATGGAGCGGGTAGAAACCTTTGACATTTATCTCGTGAGTTTTAGGTTATGAGGATAACGATCGAGCTATAGAATAATCCGATGTCGCCGTTACAAAGTTCAACACAACCAAAACAATGCCACTCGCAATTTGTTATATGAAATACTGAATCGTAATTGTATTTGTAGACTAGATAGTAACCTACATCATACATATCTACCAAGATAACCAGCTAATATCATACCGAATTTTATCAAAATCTGTCCAGTGGTCCTCTCGTGATGGCCTCCGTGTCAATAATAATGACTATTTTAATAAGTTTAAATGAGTCTGCAAACACGTCCTCTTATGTTACATTTTACCTAAAATATTGATCATATTACACATTACTCGTATGTTCTTGCTAAATCAAAATGAAGTCGTTTATTTTGTTCACTAACAAATGAATATACACAGTTTAATTAATTGAGTTTCCCTGTACATTAATCATGAAAATATATGGTATAAAAATCATTAGATTATGCGTAATGTAACTTCAAATTAAAGACTACACAAAATTCAATTTTATTTAATATTATAATATAGTGTTATATTTATATTACCAACATACAATAAACAGAAGCAGTATTAGTAAAAATTGACTATAGATTTTACGTTATATTAGTAGTTTAGCTGTTTCTGTTTGCTTACACTTTATTTTTTATTTTAATTTAAATGGTAAAATAAAATCCGCAGATGTCCCGCGATGAACTAAAAAGATAACAGAATGACTTTGGACGATAAGGAAAGACTCTATATTCCGGCTCTATCAACTAAAATAAGAATATATACAAGATTTGTTTGACACACTTTCCCTACGCACTTTGTTTAAACTTACGATATTTAGAGCACTTCACAATAAAGTTAATGTTTACAATACATAGTACTAATCACAAAAATATAAAATCAAAATTTCGACCATTTAAATAAACTTTTCTAAAAGTTATTCTCTTTTTGTCTGTGCCAAGCTCAGCTTGAGTTTGATTGAAAAGCTTTAATTAAAATGCTGATCTGTACCTCGGTTTATAACAATTTTATTTGTTGAAAATCTATACTAATATTATAAAGTAAAGATTGTGTGTTTGTATATTTGTTAAATTGTAAGAGGTAATCTCGGGATCTACTGAACCGATTTTAAAAATTCTTTCACCAATAGAAAGCCACATTATTGCTGAGTTTCATAGGTTATATAAAAAACCGTAAAATAAAAAGGCTTTTACGTGGTAGTCCGTTTTGCAAAGTGCATTGGAGAAAAAACGGTCGAATGAAAGCGTTTCTTACGCGATTCTATATGGAAATTACGTCATTTTTAAACTATACTAAAGAGGTTACACCTTACGCTAGTTTCAAATATATTTAAATAAAGATAGCGATGATCTACTATTTCTCAGACTAATCACATTCATAAACAAGTCTCTCACACGTCAACCTTATCTTCTTCTTATTTGTTTGCTATTCTAATATACCGAACAGTCACCTAGCTCTACGCATTGAGTGATGAAAAAAGCTTCGACTGAACCCTATGAGGAATAAACATACGACTCCGATTTTATTTCTAAAATATTAGAACGCAACTCAATTATAAGATTGTTATCACATTAGGAAATATAATCGCATTACGTGCGCTCCGGTTTGTGCCTCTCTGCGGCGAAGAGGAAAGACTTGGTTAAGGAGTGACGCCGGGCGGTTGCGGGCGGGCGCGGGCGCGGCGAGTCAAACGCTCTCCATTAGCTTATTAGGATTCGTCTGTTTGTTGGTGCTCGCGGCGGTCGCACTGGAGACTGTGTTAGCTCATATCTGTGACGTTAATGTATGCATTACTGTGTTCTTGCAATGTTTAAAACATTTTAGCCCGGTTAACTAAATGAAATGCACGAAACGATTAAAGATCGTTTACCAGTAGGCAGTACAGTATACCTATATGAATTCATTAGTGATTTTATTTATTACTGTATGATTTAATAATTTTCAAATTACAAGTTAATAACGAATAAATGTCGATATATGAATAAATATTAAATGAATTTCACATTTCATTATTGACGAAGTACGCCGTAGAAGTCGCGACAAACGTATTAAAAGACATATAGAGCCTAGAGGCGAGTTTGCTTTTAATCACTCAGCACGGTCAAGGGCGGGCGCGACGGAACACTCCGCCGCGACGTGCGAGTACACAAATATCGATTCTATTGACCGAGCGGGGAGCGGCCGCGGGTGTTTATCTAAGCTTCGGTATCTACCTGCGTCCTCTGCGGAGTGCGGACACCACTATAACGGCTATGAAAGTTATGGAATATTACAGAAATAAACGGTAAATACGCTGAGCTGTATATTGAAAATCTTCGCAACCGAGCTTTCCATAGTACTTTCTATCTCTGAAGACTATGTTTTGGTTACCTACTCGTAGCATAATAGATAGGAATAAAATATGCATGTGTTTCATCTTTGTAACTCGCTGAAAGGACGCAAAACAACATAAGCATTTAAAGCCGTTAAAGATAATTTGTCAATAAACGAGCATTAGCGTGTGCAAGTTAACTAACGTGTTTACACAAATAATAATACCGACGTGTACGTACGGATATATTTATATAAGATAAATACCTGTAAAACAAACTTCTGGTCAATATATTTCTTTGCTATATTAGGCTGGAAGTCGGGTGACTCCACGAGCCTGAGGAACAGCTCGTACACCAGCTGCAGGTGCGGCCACGCCGCCTCCAGCGTCGGCTCGTCCTCCTCCGGGTCAAACTCCGCACCGTTTGGATTTGACGACGGTGGCAATGTGCGGAATAAATTTATTGCGAACTGTGAACAAAAATGTTATTTGTTACAGACATAGATAACTGCAACTGAATGAATTCGATCTACGATAAACGTAAATTCGAAGATGTTAATTTAATCAAACGCAAGGTTCCTTGTATAATTAATTATTGATAAAATATTGATACAAATCGATCATTCGTTCTGCATTAACTATATACATATAGCCAAAACAAAAAAAAATATTAAACGGAGTCGGGCTAAATTTTAAAATCATACTAACAATACTTTCTCCTACTTTTAATCATTTATTTACATTGCCATCTCAATTGTCATACTGTTTATAGGCTATAAAAGAGTATTTTAAACTTGAAAATTGAATGAGTCGGCTTTTCATTTAAGCCTCAATGTTAGACAAACACTTCGAAGCACGAGGATGTGGGTCAAAGCCAATGCCGACTGCGAGTGTACGCCGTCGACAAGCTGTTCCGATAATCTCTGTTTAAACGCGTAATGTGAATTAGGTCACTTTGCAGTCACGTCAGTGAAGAGCACACATTTTATCTTGACTTATACACTTGCAAAGTCAACAATGATCTGAGTTTTTAAGATCCTGAATGTCTTGTATATAGTGAAACAATAAGAGTGGAAATTTTAACATTTACTGTGGTATATTTCGGGACATTTTAATTTCACAAGCCTTTAATAATATTAGTCACTTCTCTATGACATTATCACTGTGTTGTTTATAGAAGAAATTCTGCAGGCGAATATTATGCAAACAAATATTCAAATCGTATAAAATAACTACCTCTTTTAAAGCTCTCACAAGCGCGTCAAAGTTAGAACACCTAAATGTTTATTATTAATGTTTCCTGGCTATAGCTTCACTGTTGCAGATGTAAGCGTTTGAAAACGAAAGATTGAAAAGATGTTTGTATCAATACGTTGTATTTTCGACAAATATTGCATTCCCGTCTAGCCCCTGACTTTCTTTAAACGAAAAACACTTTTTCTATATAAAACAACACGTCGCGTCATTGCACTACTAAGTGATAGAACCTATGTCACAAGATGAGAAAATTATCTTGTTTCTAGGAGATGGCTGGTGGCTGGTGGCTGGTGCACGTACCATATTAACAGCTTCTGGGTAAATGGCTTCGGTGATGACGCCGCGCTGCGCGGTGACGTACTCCACCATCTCGAGCAGCGCGGCGCGCTTCACCTCCTTCCACTTGAGGTCCGACAGCGGCTCCTCCGCGAAGTCGAACAGCAGGCAGCACTGCTGCAGCTTCCGCACGAACAGCTGCTCGCGCTCTTCTTCCGGCGCATCTGGCGACAGTCGTTGGAATTGGTTGAATATAAATAAAATACTTGCTAAAGTTTCAAATCGGACTGCTTAAAGACAAGCTATCATTAAAACATATTCTTCAATTTAATATAACATTCCATCCATAAAACATACATATTTAAAATAAAACGATTTATTATTTCGTTCGAACTAAGACAAAATATTTTATTTTAATAAAAAAATCCAATAGTCTAGAGACTTCTAATTTCGCATTCGTAGATGTCACACACAAATAGCTACCACTGTAGCTAGAAGAGCTGCAACGAGACAATATGTAAGAGCTGATCAATAAGTACCAGAAGTGTTCATTTATAATACCAGAAGTGCGTAAATATGTAACGCGTAAAGTAGTTATTTACCACCAAATAAGGATTAGGAAAATCCTGATCATATCGTTGGTTCCGTACAACTTCTTTGTTGGGTACACGTGTTTGTATGTGATGTTATGACACTTATTAAAAATACATAATATATACAAACAGTTATCACAGTCGCTATATGCTATTCGAGTCTTGATTACAATATGACATCATGTATCATAATGTAAGTAATAGTAATAAATAATTAAGTATTTTATTTCATTTAATTTCAGCATTCATTCAGCAAACTTTGTAATAATGCTTCATATAAATATATATTTTTATTACAATGCATCTTTCGAGTTTCGAGACACTTGGGATAAATAACTCTACTAAAAATTAGCATGTCATTTTTGTATTAATAGCGTGGAATGGAAATACTCACAACTTAAATACCTTACGCTCAAATAAACATCTGTTCTTATATATCATTATGTGTTTTAACATTTTGCAGGTAAATAAATACTCGTACTTTCGATAAGAGTGAAGTACAAATTAGTTTTTACGTTCCATTCTAGAAATGCGTAATGTTTCATGAATAACGACTACAATATGTGATAAAGGGTGAAGGACGTCACTTCACATTTCCCACGGCATGTACTATGTAGCTAGCCACCACAGGCGGCCGCCTGACACGGTCGATATACTTTTGCAGCGTTTGTGTCCTTTAGTGTTGTTGCATGTAATTGCGTCGCCCTCACAAAATAATGTCCCAAATTGTTAGCATTAACGTCCCAAATTGTTTTAAAAGCGTTTATCATCAAATCTACATGGTCGATAAAGCCATAGACGCGCTACTGTAACGTCAAAATAAGCGCATGGGTAAGAATAGATTTTGGTAAAAAATTCCTCGTCTTTTTGACAAAGTCCATAGTCTTAAATTGAGCTGTACTCGTTTGGCGTCTCTAAGAAACATCGAATAGTACAAAGAATGTAGGAGGAACCTTTTAACAGTGGCAACTGCACCAACAAGTTCTCACTATCGTTAGTGGGTGCCGGCGAGCGCTCGGGCGACGCGGCGGCCGCGGCGACCGCGGCGGGCGGCGGCGAGGGCGCCTTCGCGGGCGGCGGGCCCTCCATGCCGAAGAGCGCGACCCGGAACGCGCGCGCGACGTCGGACACGCTCTCGGAGCGCTTGGCGCCTTGGTTGGCGACGAGGTCCAGGCCGGAGTGGAACGAGGGCGACTTGGGGATCCCGAGCGGCGAGACGGCACGGCGCGGCTTGGCCTCAGCGGCGGCGAACATAGCGCGGCAGGGCGCGCGCGCGGCCGGCCCGGCGTGGACCATCGCAGGCGGCGCCCGGCAGCGGCATCCGAGCGGCAGCCGGCGGCAGCCGGACCGGAGTGTGCTGCGGGGCGGCCGCACTGGCGCGCCCGGCCGCCCCGCGCCGCCGCTGCGCGCGCACCCCCGCACACGTCACTCAACATCATTGGCCTTACGGAACTTTCTATGTAATGTGTATTGTATTTATAACGTCAACATTAACTTTATAAAAGTATCCACTATTGCAGAATATCTCGAATGATAACGTAAAGGCCATTAAAAAGTACAAAACCAGTTACCGAATGAATTTGAATAAAATATTTTTAGATCTGCTAAAGTGGAAATATAAGCAGATTTTCTATTGTCAATATAAAAGCTTTAGATATGAATTTCCATAATTCTACATTAAAAATACGAGTTAACGCAGCGCACATCAATAAAGCTCCATGTCAGCATTATTATTTTCGACATCTTCAATAATTATTAATTGTTATCTTTATTATTTCAGCACAGTTACACAAAACCTTGATGAAATAAAAAACACCGAACCTATTGTCATGCATTACTTCATGTATCGGAGAAAACCGCATAAAAATCCGTTCAGTAGTTTTTGAGTTTATCGCGAATAAAATAACAAATAGACAGACGCGGCGTGAGACTTGCATTTTCATGACACATTCCTATACTTTATTAGTATTTTAACTTCACATCAAGAGATCCGATAAACAAAAAATACCTCAAAACCAAAACTTTTAGGGCATGAATATTAGATTTCAATCGAAACAGCACAGTTAAATCAATATACAATATTTTCTAGGAAGTAGTCCACAAGGTCGAGTATGTCGGGGCGACGAGTCTGCGGGGCCAGCATGTGCGCCGTAGACAAGGGGAGCATTCCTGCAGCAGACGCATAACTTCCCCCTTGATTAAACAATCGATCGGCTATAGGCTTGAAATGTCCTGACTCATGCCTAAAAAGGATTTTATGTAAATAGCCACCTTTGTAATCACGCATTTTGTGGCGTTGCCGCAAACATGCAAGGACTGTTGTAATACCTGTCGACCCTTGTACATACTCCGAGTCTAAAGATAATGTGGGCATCTTTGAAAACGGAATAATATAGTAGGCTGTTTAGCATTAAGTGAAATTAAAACAATTGTAAGATGTATTTTTTCTTCAAGGGCTTCAACTGTTGAAATAATGAACATTCAAAGTGTTCGTTTATTTTTGTTATTTTATTATTAGGCACTACAATAATAATTGATGATAGCATTTTATATGAACAATGTGACTACATATTATGAAGGTAATAACTAATCCCGAAAGTATACTCTTATCTTATCATCTCGTCTTCGGGGCAAACAACTAAGCGGTAAATAAATGATATATAAATAAATATTATGAGACGCTATTCATATTTACAGCAACACAATAGCAATTCTAAAAGTAAATTTGTAGTAGTAATAATATGAAAGGCAAGGAATGAGATTTGTCTTCAGAACTTTTTAATTGATAGTTGGTACGAAAATATTCCCCATATTATGAGTTAGATAAAAAGTAAATGTCAACATTATGCCTTACAAGCATATGGGTCACAAGAAACCTGAAAAGGAAAAAATGATATTCTAAGGTTCTTTGAAATTCTTTCAAAGACTACTTTGAATATTTTTGCACGACTGTTTGTATAAAGTGACACATATTTGACTTATAATATGACATAAATTTCTTATTAGTTAGTAAGCGTTATCTACATACGTATTTGTAATAAAAATGATGAAGTTGGAAAAATTCAGGAATTCAGTAAAAACTGAAAATACTGCTTTATAGGTCAGCATGAACCCAAAGATTGAAATTTGTATTGTTTAACATCTGTTGAGTTAGCTTAAAAAATAAACGTATAATTAAAACGACGATTTGTTAAAAAATACATTGATAAGAATCTGGATTTCATGTATATCTAGCTTGGTTCTCGTAGTGATAAACAATTAAGATCAATACTGATACACTTAAACAAGTAATAAAAATTATGTAGGGTTTCTTTATAGGAAAGTCAACTCAATTATAATTTTTACGGCTACTAGCATTTCCCTCTTATCTTTTAAATTCACAAAGCTTTGTCAGGACGTCGCGCTGTAGAGGCGATGTCAAACAACGGATAAAGTCGCTCCGCAATTGAGATAAGAAGGCTAATTAGCAGTCTGTGTCGACGAACTGCTGGACTAAAGCAAACCAGGTACCAGTCACAGGTCACCAGTTCTCTGCTCAGTCATTACATGTGATATATAGTAACGAACTAAATTAAATCAAGTATATAGCATGTTAGGAAATCAATACAAATAAGCACTTAGAAGCATTAAATTTGAATTTATTCAAAGTAATACAAAAAAAAGTACTGATACAAGAAACTCAAACATATAGCTAGAATATACTTATTTCAAATAGATATTACGAATTCTACAGCTTTAATCAAATATTTACGTATGCGTTGTGATGATTGCTGGCAAAGAAACTTACGATTAAAAGCGTACAGTATATTTTATTAGTCAGCATTGAATTAGACGATTCATTGATTATTGATAGGATTTGCTATATTGGTTTTGGAATATTAACCTAAATATTGAATTAGACAATAAATTTTTTTAGGCACGTGAAATGTCTTTGTAGTTTAAAAATAATGCTTGCCTCTCACTTTAAATCACTTCATCATAAAAAAATGGAGAAATTGGATGTGGGGACCTTTAAGGCGTAACAGGTTTTACAGTTTACCCGTTCTGCGTTTCTCGAGATTCGCTGAATGGGCTTCAATGGAACTTATATCTTGCAATAGTGAAGAATTAGCTCTCTCGCTCTTATTACATACATATACGAGTACATTTATTTCAGGGAATTTTTAGTAGTTGTTAAATACAGAAGTTACTAACTTTTTGCAAAATGTACGTAAAATTTCCTGAAACAAATAACTTAAGTTCCCTTACATGGATATATAGTATTACTAGCGGTGCCCGCGGCTTCGCTCGCGCTAAGAGTGAATAAAATAAAAATTTTTGCTTATATACTGTTACTTATAATGTACCAAGGACTGATTCCCCATTTAAAGTTCTAGCCCTCTTTTCTGAAAACTACTGTGTAGCATCCTGCCGTGCCGCCACTGCTGCGCTTTCTAAAACTTATTTCCTATTTTTAACCAATTTTGCTACTATGTGTATCATAATTTCTTTGTGCGTTTTTCGTTAATGATAAACTGATGTACGTGGTTCATTGTTATGGACTTATGGTAAAAATTACTGTTAAATATTTCTCCTACGCAAATTATGCCACCCCCGTTAACCCCCATAGGGGTTGATTTTCAAAAAACGCTTAGATATGTATCTCATAATTTGTATTGCAGAGCATTATTTCAGTTTCACGCAAAATATTTCAATAGAATTAAATTTCCCATACAAACTTAGCCACCCCCTTTAACCCCTGTTGGTATTTTGACTTCTTTCATTATACAAAAATTAATCTTAAACAATTAGTTGCTGTTTTGACTAATACGACAGTGTATATAAGCTGTGTGACGCCGCTACTCTCCCTCTTTCATTGCTTGTCTTTCAAAGTTGTAAGTTAACGGTCGTAACGCTATTGAGTATTTTTGATTCCTTCCTAGTGCTCATTTAGTTAAATATATAAAGTATAAAGTGTTCAGTTCTTTTATTAAACCCATATCCCAATAGGTTATGGGCCCAGAGTCTTCAACGTTTTTAAATTCTGTTTAAAAGTGATATTACGTAATATTCGACTACCCACATAAAATAAAAATTGTTAACCATGGAAAATTTGAAAATGAAGAGGAATATTACGCCCTTTAATGGAGAAAAATATAGTACTTGGAAATTTAGAATACGCGCATTACTTAACGAAATGGACGTTTTGAAGGTAATTGATGAAGAACGGCCAATCGTGATGTACAATGATTGGGAGAAGAATAATAGAATAGCTAAGAGTATTATAGTTGAATATCTTTCCGATTCATATCTCTGTTTTGCCAAAGAAGACAGCTCAGCTCGAGAAATTTTAAGTAATTTAGATGCTATATATGAACGTAAAAGTCTTGCTACGCAATTAGCATTACGTAAGAAATTGTTAGGATTGAAATTGCAGGGCGATACACCATTAATAAGACATTTCACGATTTTCGATGAGCTAATCACGGAATTACTAGCAGCGGGAGCTAAATTAGAAGAAACCGATAAAGTGTCACATTTATTACTTACACTTCCAAATACCTACGACGGTGTTATAAGTGCTATCGAAACATTATCTGAAGATAATTTAACCTTGTCCTTTGTTAAAACAAGATTACTGGATCATGAAGTGAAATTAAAGGATGAAAGTTGTGATACGAGTAATAAAATTTTACAAATAGAAAATAAGACCAACAGTTATAAAAGAAGAAAATTTGAAAATCGAAAACAGTCACATAATTATTATTATCAACAAAACAATAAAGTTAATAAAAAGACAAAATCATATAACGAAAAATGTCACCATTGTGGACGAAAAGGACATATGAAAAAGGATTGTTATTATTTTAAGAGAATGAATCAGCAGAAAAATACAAGAACAGTTCAGGCAGTTGAATTAAATCCAGAATCGACATCGCAATCAAATAATAATACTTCTGGATTTGCATTTATGATGGGAAAACGATTTTTAGGGCAAAATATGCAAGAAAATAAATTAATATTTTTACTGGATTCAGGGGCATCGGATCATATCATTAATCGAGATGATCTTTTTAATAATTATTCTATTTTACAGACACCTATAAAATTATGTATTGCTAAACAAAATGAATTTATTTCAGCCACTAAACGAGGTAGTATTCATGTTATATCCGACATGAATGTTGAAGGAGTTTTGGACGATGTGCTCTACTGTCGTGAGGTTCCATATAATTTATTATCTGTTTCAAAGATACAACATGCTGGAATGACAGTGATATTTAATCATGAAGGTGCTCATATTCTCAAGGATGGTAAAATTATAATACGAGGTAAGGTAATAAATAATTTAATTGCTATAGAATTTAGGCTACCTAATATTTGTCAATCTGTTTCACAATTGTGTAATACTAAAAATAATTATGAATTATGGCATCAACGTTTAGGTCATATTAGTAAAAATGCATTTTTAAAATTAAAGAGAAATAATATGGTAGATGATATTATTCAAATAGAATCTATTATTCCAAGTGAGAGCTTGTGTGAGGCTTGTATTAATGGAAAACAGACACGGTTGTCGTTTAATAACAGTAAGGATAAAAATTATGTTAATCGACCATTATTTATAGTTCATACAGATGTCTGTGGGCCTATCACTCCTACTACTCTTAACAATAAAAATTATTTTGTGTTATTTGTTGATGAATTCACTCATTACTGTGTTACTTACCTAATAACATATAAATCTGATGTATTCTCTGTTTTTAAAGACTTTGTTGCAAAGAGTGAAGCAAAGTTTAATTGTAAACTAGTCAATCTTTATAGTGATAACGGTAGAGAATATTTATCTAATGAAATGAAAAATTATTGTGTTGAAAAAGGAATTACTTACCATTTAACTGTACCTGGAACTCCACAACAAAATGGTGTTTCAGAAAGAATGGTCAGAACTATTACTGAGAAGGCTCGTACTATATTAAATGCTGCTAAGTTAGATAAAGTATTTTGGGGTGATGCAGTTTTAACTGCTGTTTATTTAATTAATATAATACCCACTAAAGCTTTAAATGTGTCTAAAACACCATTCGAGTTATGGCATAATAAGAAACCCAGTATTAAATATTTAAAAGTGTTTGGTTCTACTGTATATGTACATAAAAAAACCAGCACATCAAAGTTTGATAGTAAATCTTGGAAAGGAATACTGGTAGGCTATGAACCAAATGGGTATAGAGTATGGAATGTAGAATGTGAAAAATATGTTATAGTAAGGGATGTTATAATTGATGAGACAACCTTCATGCAAACCAGGCCGGTTTTAAAGTCTGGAAGGAATAATGATGAATATTCCTATAATAAAACTGATATTCCTAAATCAGTGTCATTAAAGTCTCAGGAGCCTAATAGCTCTAAATCAGATAACAATAAGTCTGATGTTATATGTAACAGTCCCACAAAGATTCGCAAAATTAGTGATAATAGTTTAACTTCAGATTTAGACCATAACCTTAATCAAAACACAGATAGCAATATAGTTAAGCTTAGGAGGAGTGATAGATTAAAAGACAAACCCCTTATTAGTTATGATGAAACATATAATGATTATTTAATGTATAGTCAGATTTCAAGTAATGTACCTAGTTCATATAATGAAATAAAATCTCATCCTGATAGAATATTGTGGCAAAATGCTATTCAAGATGAAATACAATCACTATTAATTAATAACACTTGGACTTTAGTTCCAAAACCTAAAGACAAAAATATTATAGATTGTAAATGGATTTTTAGTATTAAAAATGATGAATTCGGTAATCCCATAAGGTATAAAGCCCGTTTAGTAGCCAGGGGATTTAGTCAAGAATATCTGTGTGATTATAATGAAACATTTGCACCAGTAGCTAGAATAGCTAGCTTTAGATTTATTGTTGCATTTGCTAACCAATTTAATTTATTAATTCACCACTTAGATGTAAAAACAGCATTTTTAAACGGTAACCTAAATGAGGAAGTTTATATGAAAGTACCTGAAGGTATAGTAAGTAATGATAATTATGTCTGTAAATTAAATAAAGCATTGTATGGACTAAAACAGGCAGCTAGATGTTGGTTTCAAGTATTTGAACAGTCATTAAAAGAGAAAAATTTTCATAATTCATCAGTTGATAGGTGTATATATATATTTTAAATAATGGTGATGTGAGTAAAAATGTTTACTTAGTATTGTATGTTGATGATGTAGTCATAGCTTGTGGTGATATTAACATATTAAATGAAATAAAATCTTATTTAATGAAAAGATTTCAAATGACTGATTTAAAAGAAATTAAATTGTTTCTTGGTATTAAAGTCACTAGGCACAATGGTATTATAACTTTAGATCAGAGTTCCTATATTAAATTAATTTTAAATAAATTTAGTATGCAGGACTGTAAGCCTGTAAGTACACCTTTAGAAATTAAAGTAAATTATGAAGCCCTACAATCTGAGGATACATGTGATGCACCATGTAGGAACCTAGTGGGTAACTTAATGTACCTTATGTTATGTACTCGTCCTGATCTAAGTACATGTGTTAATATATTAAGTAGATATACTAATAAAAATAATAAGGAACTGTGGAAGTGTCTAAAAAGAGTATTAAGATACTTAAAAGGCACAATTCATTTAAAATTAACTTACAAAAAATGTAGTGACTATGATAATATATTAAGTGGATATGTAGATTCTGATTGGGGTGGCAGTGATAGTAGTGATAGAAAAAGCACTACAGGTTACTTGTTTAAGTTATTTGAACAGTGTACAATAACTTGGAACACAAAAAGGCAAGCATCGGTAGCAGCTTCTTCGACTGAAGCTGAGTATATGGCTTTGTATGAAGCGGTTAAAGAGGCATTATGGCTAAAGTATCTAGCTACAAGTATTAATTTGTGTATTACAAAACCCATAGTAATTTATGAAGATAATAATGGGTGTATAAGCATTGCCAGTAATCCAAGTAGTCATAAACGTTCCAAACACATTGATATAAAATATCATTTTTCTAGGGAACAGGTTGAAAGAAATATAATAAAATTAAATTATATTCCAACAGGTCAGCAGTTAGCAGATGCACTGACCAAGCCACTCCCAGCTGTTGCCTTTCATCAACATCTAACAAAAATGGGTCTAGAATAACCATTATATTTATATTTTATTATTGTAATATATTCACAATTGTTATTTAAATTATATTGTGATATGGTCTGGTCAGGTTTTCCTGGGTTTTCCTGATCCTTAGCAACAAATGTTGGGCCATTATGATTTTGTTACTCCCAGAAAAGCATTAGGAAGGTTTATATGATCTTGGAATCAGATATGTAATTATACTAAATTAACGATTAATTTTTGAGGGGGCGTGTTGGTATTTTGACTTCTTTCATTATACAAAAATTAATCTTAAACAATTAGTTGCTGTTTTGACTAATACGACAGTGTATATAAGCTGTGTGACGCCGCTACTCTCCCTCTTTCATTGCTTGTCTTTCAAAGTTGTAAGTTAACGGTCGTAACGCTATTGAGTATTTTTGATTCCTTCCTAGTGCTCATTTAGTTAAATATATAAAGTATAAAGTGTTCAGTTCTTTTATTAAACCCATATCCCAATAACCCCCAATGGGGGTGAATTTCGAAAAACCCTGAAATACGTGTTTCATCATTTGTACTAAAAAGCATTAATTCAAAGTTTCATGCAAAAATGTGCAATAAAAATATTTTTCTCATACAAACTTTGCCACCCCTTTTAACCCTTTTAGGGGTTGAATTTCCAAAAAATAATATGCCTATTTCCTTCTCATGAATGCAAACTATCTACATACCAAATTTCAGCAAAATCGGTTGGGTGGTTTAGGCGTGAAAAGGTAACAGACAGACAGACAGACAGACAGACAGACAGAGTTACTTTCGCATTTATAATATTAGTATAGTATGGATGGTAATAGATACGTCTATAAAGAGGTGTGCAACATGTATGTCCATTAAGGTGCACTATGATCACGAGTACGAGCAACTTCACAGTGGATCCGAGTTGCCTCATTGTTTGCTCCCAGTTTCACAACCTACAATATTAACGGGACTAAATTACGTTAACATAATGACTTCAACTAATCATTTACAAAAGGTCCTTGTGTCCACTTAAGGCGATTCAAATTACCATAATTAAATAAAAAATATATATTATAAAAGGTTATAAGAGGATACTATAGTATTTACTAATCGTATAATGTATAAGACATTTGTATTATTGTGCATACAATAGTCATGTAGGACCGCGTGTCCCCTGTAATGAGAATAACCCTTGCCTTGTTTCGCTAAGTGGCGTAAGCTGGTCTCGGCTTTCGCGCGCATCCTCTGCTTTGTGCAGAGTTCCGCTTCCTCGGCATTCACCGCGCCGGTTGCTCCCACCCACTACACCCAAGCTTTATGCCCTCCTCTACTGTGCGTATAATTTTATTCTCGATATTTCATTTTATTCTTAACATCTTCTTTCTTCTTTTTTTTTTTGCACTTTTACTGTGTTTGAATTATTAGACGTGTTAGACGTGTTGATCGCGTTTAAATTTTTCATTGATTGATGCTTTATTATAATCAATAGATATACATATTTCCGAAATATGTAAGTGTACAGATATACAATTTGTAAGTCTAAAATTTGAAATATTGAGGTAAAAAAGAAGAAACCAAAGATGATAATATTTTAAAAAGATAAAGATAAAAAAAGATAAAGCGAGACAGACAAATGATAATATAATTACTCTTAGCTTTTTTATCACGATCCTTTCGAGTTGTTATAAGACGGTTAAAAAATCATAAAATCATATTTAGTTAAAAAAATACAACATATGCATTCGCATTATATATACATAATATATACCTTACCTTTAATAAGCGGTAATTTGACAAGTTCTTGATTGCGAAGGTGCACGTTAAAGCGGCTGGAGCCATGTCTTCGTGGCTGGCCGTTGCACCCGGGGGGGCGCGGTCCGTCTGCGGATTTTGCAACTATTACTGCAGGAGGTGGTCTGGTGCCAAGTGCGGGTTTTTCTGTTCGAGTCTAGAACAAAACGATTTTGTATATGTAAAGGAAAGTGAATAATTAATAATTAATGTCGATTCAAAGGAATTTTAGATTATTTGAAGTAGGTAGGTATCTATTTTCACAGAATCATTAATAAATATTGGTATTATAAATATAATAAGCAATAATATCACGGGAAGTCTTGACTTCCCTAAAATAATATCACGGCAGGTCTTGACTTCCCTAAAAGCAGTTTTTTGTAGGCCAGATGTTCTACCGACCAAAATTCGAGCGTCAATATATTTTATAACTCTACAAATCGTCAGACAAGGAAGATAACATAATAATTATTTAGCGGACCTTATTAACATGAAATAAAGAATGTTTTCCTAAAACAAAACAAAAATCTGGTCTGTGGAGGTCGCCAAATTTAGATACAGTTTAGCATTGTACCAAAAAATCGTCATAAAATGTACTTTACAACTCCCTCAGGACTGAGGTGTGCGCCAGAAGTAAATCAAGTAGGTCAGATGACGTCACGTTCCCAGTGGGCGGATCGAAACCTATTCAATGTCAATCGTACAGTATAGCGTTAGCCATTGGAATGACATTAACGGTTGGCTATTTTTAGCCACGCCATCAATGGCCTCATCTCGGAACTCTACTTGAAATTTACTCCAGTATACATAGTGCAATACTATAAATGGGTATACGGTATACCCATTTATAGTATTATATTGGACTTATCTGGTAATCATTCATGGATTCGTGTGTTTTTAAAAGTTGTATATATATATTCATATTATAATCAATAAATAGGTAATATAAATTGACCATGTATTAGAATTTAGAGGCGTAGCTCTAATTTCCATCGTAAAAAGACTGTCTTTAAAACATGTAAAGTGAATTTGAAAAGGTTGTATAATTTATAAAAATGCTCAATGCATTTAATCGGACTTCGTTAAACCTTTAATTTCACTCTGTGAATGAATAGCAGAGCGCATTTTCATAACTATGAGTTGTGTTGGACTTAGTCTGAATGAAAAATATATAACTAAGTTTTATGTCTCTTACAGTAGAGCTGAAGCATGTCAACGAGAGCTCTAATACCTACAAGAAGCCCGAGTGTTTAATGAACTAAACATTAAAGAATAGTATATTTTATAAAGCAAATGAAGCCATTAGTGGAATATTATAGTCTAGATGTTCTCGTACCTATTAATTGCATAGTATTTTAGGTAAGCAGTAATAATAAAAAAGGAGACAAAGCCGTGTATTTAGTTTATAGGCCTTACCTGTAGGTTACTTATTCCTATAAATTATAATGATATATTAATGTAAAATGCAGCAAAGAAAACAATCATTTTTATAGTGTTTTGAAGCCATTAACAAGAGAATTGAATTGTATTTATAACTGTAAAAGTACATTTATATGTGTCTATTTCATGGCTAAAATGTATTGTATATGTATAATAAAAATTCCGAAAAAAGCGGTGCTCGCAAAATATTACATGGCCATTTATGTCTTTATTCGAACGCTTACAAAAACAATACCGAGTTTTGTTTGTAAGTCGTATTAATATCCGTATTAGATTTTCAGTTAATAAAGCCTGAATAGTTTAATCTCGTAAATTTTAATTATGTGTGAATATTGATAATGGTTTAAAGAAGGCCTTGGAGAATGAAACAGCTGTTACACATTCATGTTTGTGTAAAGTATAAATATTAAGGCGCGAGGCGTGAAAACTCTCAGGTACCAAGGTATTATTTACAGGGCTTTTATTTATGGGATTAGAGAGATAATTTTATATTGAAATAAATAAAACATGTCACTATCGTTTCACGAATGAAAGATTATTAGTTTTATAAAGCATATATTTTTTACGCAAGGGGGGTCTTGGCTTCATTAATTTTTAGCAACTGCGGAGCAGTTCTTTGCCCTCAGAAATTGCCCGGATGATAATGACTAATTGATATGAAAATACTTCAGTAATATCGTTTGTAGCCGAGAATAAAGAGAAAATAAAATCTGTAAAGATTCAAAACGTGACTTAAATACTTGCTTTTGCCTGCGGCTGCGCTTCCGTAGTTTTCATTTAACTAATCAGCTTTTAAAAGCTTACAGCATGACTAGATAGCCTGCAAATAAAGCCCTTTTCTTCCGGAGTAATTTAATCCTACACAGTACAATGCTTATGTTGTACAATCAATTAGAGCCGTTTCTTACGTGTAAGTGATACAAGGTTGCGATGCGATTCCTTACAAGCGACACCATCGTATACGAGACTCTCAATAATCTACATATACTTACTTCTTTTACTTGTAATGCAAATCGAACTCCGACACGCAACTTCTTATAACAATTTATGTTAATAATATTTTCTTTATTGCGGAATAAAGTTACATAATAAAAATACATTGAGTGTGACGTCGACAACCTATATACCTAATAATATAAATAAAATTCTAACTTAATCGAATCTATATATAAACAATTTTTCATGGAAAATCAAATTGAAATAGTCATTATATCCATACATAGGCCGAATCTATCTGTGATTGCATCACGAGAAAACCACTGGACAGATTTAGATGAAATTTGGTATGATGATAGCTTAGGTTGGTTATCCGAGTCAACATAATTATGAGATACTTTTTACAGCAGGGGAAATATCTGCTTTCTAAGATATATATCCTAACAAACAAAACGGTGATGAAGCAGAGCGAAACGAGCCACTAGTTTAAAATAAAATAGTATTAACTACACTATCACTTTAAAATAAGTCAAGATTAGGTTTATTCTCCTCCCGAATGCGCCGATCTCGTTGTGATAAAAATAAAGTAGGAATATGAGTAAAATCAAATATACTACGATTTTTCACCCTCCTATATATGAGGTAGACGCATGATTTCCAGGGGGTGGTAATCTTCCCTGTAGCAATGAATCATCGGACTGCCGCGGCCGTGTTCTCCGGAGATAATTTGTGACCGGAAAGTGATTTATAAAGTGGTGCTTTTTTGCAAAATGTTACTAAAAAATAAATTCCACTCAAAGTATAAAAACCCAAACTTGAGATATTTAAATGGTATTCGGAAGGTCGGTGGCGAATTACAAGATAATTATGTAAGTAATCAGTAGTATAGTATATAAATTGTATTTAAGGATGTTAAGAAATAATATAATATGGCCGTACTAATGTGTGAAGGCTGTTTGCGGTTCGTGTAACTTGATAATATAGGTACTTGTTTTCAATATAACACAAAATTACTATAACATACACATTACACATGTATATTTAACTATCAGAACTACTTATTAGAATTATTAAATTTATAATATCTACATAGATATTATAATATATTTAATATATCCAACGTTAGTTTTTTAATTGATCAATTGTGTGACTTTTTAGTTCGCTTTTTAAACAGATAGGTTTTTTATTTTTATTTTCTTCATGACAGCTTATTTAAGGCAGTGGTGTCAACGCGCTTGCTCATGGAACACCAAAGGAAGCGGGTTCAAATTCCGAGTCTCGAAACACTGATATTTTTATGTGCGAATCATTTTCAACATGAACGGTCTTACGTGAAGGGAGGAAACCTGCATATTTGAGAGATTTTAATTTATAGTAATAACGATTCTATAGTAATATACGAGAATACGATGTTTCTATTATTACACGTAATGATAAACAAATATTTTTTGCTTCGTTCTATGCTGAAAAAAGTTTTAAACTAAAATGTTTTGAAACTATCTCAATAAAAATTTTATGTTGAGCTTACAGCCTAAACAATTCACACACAAAACTCACCATAACGAGAGGTCTATCAACGGAACGTCGTCGCTGGAACATCGTTGACAGAGAATGCCGACCTAGACCAGCCGAAGCGGCAGAGGCTAACATTTTCTCAGCTATTTTCAAAACTTCAAATGCACTACACTTTGACACTATCACTATAACACCCTTTAAAGCACATCCATAACATTGGGAATCTGGTAAATATATAGAACAAAACACATGTGTGTAATAGATCCATCAGTAGGTCTTGTAGGATACAAGGAGGTTGGGTCGCTCACAGTACAGCTACAGTATCCAACGCAACTGTGCGCACTCATGATTCCTCCGAACTCGATAGACGCTCAGTGAGCAGGATATTTTGGTAGATATAAAAACTGTGATAGTATCGAATAAAATTAGATTACGAGTTGAGTAAAAAGAAAAACGTCACCTCGTTTATTTGCCGAAGAATAATTTTAACATAACAGGTTGGTATTTCTTTCTCATGTGGTGTGTTTGATGTACCTAGTACCTACTGTCTATAATACTCTCAAATCAGTTTATGTTAAGAGAAAAATGTCACATTTACTCTACCTACGACAAACGGATTTTAAATTAGCATTTGATAATTTATACATAATAAGTATATATGTATTTAACAGCAACATTTTAATAGTCTTTAACCAGATAAGGATATTAAACACAAATTGTGTTAAATTATTAAAATTTTAAATAATAATTTTTAAATTTAAACACGTACCGGTTTTATTATGCGTCGCAATCTAAGTCTTAGAGGAACATGAGATATGAAGACAGACTCGAGCGGTTTGATTTTACAGGCCAAGATTATGTTCATTATTTACAGCATAATAATTAAGGCTGACATCACTGCCGTAAAAGTTTGCTAAAATTATAATGCAATAAGCCATGGGCCGTGAACGTTTGCTTTAGAATCTGTCCGGTAGGTACGTAGAATAATGTATTTGTTCACATTATCTTGGACGGACGAACTTTATTATTCAGTTTTGTCTATATATATATAGAATACCCTTACAACCTTGCTGTATTTATACTTTAAAGTTTAAATGTTAATATGAGTGAGAGATTGACTATTTAGAATTAGTTACCATCTAACAAAAACAATGTTATGAAACTAGTTTAAATAAAACATGATGAGGTCAAAAAACTTTTGCTTGCGAGCGAAAAAGTTTCGATAAAAAAAACCACTAAGCAGTCATTATAAAGTACAAAAATCTATATTATATAAAGAAATTCTAACTTAGATTAATCTGACTGCTTTGGAAAATTTAATTGAAATAGTTATTATTACAGATACAGTGGAGGAATCTCTAGTTTTTAGAGTTTGTGGCTGATGTAAAGTATATGTTTTTGAACACTGACGATGCATCACTGGGGTTCGTACTTAGAAGGTTTTATTTTTTTAAGAGGAACCCTTCTTCCTTTAAAATTAGCCTGCGTTACTTACTCCTAAGAACATCAGTTAGCTGCCAGTGAACGTCACGTTTCAGGGATTAGTGGGAACAAACGGACAGACAGACAATAGTCAGTATATTGATGACCTATCAAATATTTTTATTTTTCTCTTCAACATGGTATAAGAGTAAAATTCAATTACGTGTTTATCGTATATTTTATACTGATAACCTTTTTAGATGCCGTGAAGACGCTTTATTTTCACGTTGAGTTGGTCGTCGACAGGCCGCTAGTCCGGCTCCATCTTACCGTTCCAATCTAACTGAACTTAACCTACAATCTACATGATAAGCTAACGCTACCAACGCGTCTTCAGCCACAAATGACAGAATTCGTTGTGTACAAATATCATGACAGCCACCGGCCACGACACAAATTACACGTGTGAAAGTTTTAAACAACAAACTACACCGATCTGTTAGCTGTATTTTTCTAAATGAGGGATTATTATGCATATTATATAAAAATATTTGCATTAAACTGACGAAAACCTGTTATAACATTAGATACGCTTGACGCAGCGGCGGTAAACAACGAACGATCTTTTGATATAGGTAAGCAACGAATTTGCCACCGTGTATTTAAAGAGCAAAATGAGAGCATTTTAAATATACTTTACCGCATATTTATACAAACAAAAAAGTTATAGTTTGAATCTCACTCACTCATGAAATAGGGTCAAACGTTCCCAATATATAATGTAGATAAGTTATTTAATAATAATTAAATTCCTTGATTAACAATCCACCTTATTTTAAGTTCTTTACTTATCCTGTATAAAAGCAAGTACAAATGGTATGTTTATTTAAATTGGTCTATTAATACGTATAAACATTCTATTTTAGACTTCGAAGCCGCGCATTCAAACACAATGTCTAAAAATCCTAAGCTCAAAATAAAGCAGATGACCTGAAGTGCGCATACGCAGCAACGTCAATGGAAGCCGCCCACGTCAGTGTGTACAGAGAAAGTAAATAATGATGCACTGCTGCCAAGAATATTTTTTAACTGGAGATCATTTCTTTTTCTATATATGGCAAATCGATAAATTATTCAACACCACTATTCAAGTCAAGTCAGTGAAAGCAGCGAGTTTTTTATAATTAAACTTAATTTAAATAGATGTTTGCAGAAGTCGTAATCTCTGTGGTAACCTTGTAAACTGTAAAGTGTACACACTATAAAGTATACTTCACATTAAATAATTATTAATAAGATGAAAAAAAAATTGAATGAAATAAAAAAAAAGATGATACCAGTGTTAAAAAAAACAAGGAATTGGATCGCACTTTAAGGGATTATAGCCTGTGTTTTGGAAAATGTTTTAACGAAATCCCTTTTAATAGGGTTACCCAGTGGATAACCGTTGAATCACTTTCTTCAAAGGATAACCCTTTAAAGGTTGACCAATAACCTTTACATACGTTCTATATTAAGTTACTCTATAGGTAATAGGTAGTATATGTATATATATATATATATATATATATATATATATATATATATATATATATATATATATATATATATATATATTGAATAAATAAAAGGAATTTGTCATCACGTGGCAATAACTATGACTTTTTAATAATTGGTCTTCGAAGGAACATGGCTTTCCATGGTCCATCCACTTTATAGCCGTAGCGGTAATCCTTTTAATAAGTTTCATTTGTTAGGAAGCGGATTACACATAAATAAGAGGTAACAGGGTTTTTATGAAATCATCTTAAATGTGCTACTGTTTTATTAGGCTTAATTTTATTAGGCTAAAGGGTTCGCGGTCCCCGGTTAATGACATGTCACTATAATTTATTTTGTTAACAAATGTAAAATAAATGCTTTAAATAAAATATTTACTTACAATGCAATATTATCGCTATCTATTATAATGGTCTATCTAAACGAACAAAAATATCCCGAAAATCTCAGTCCAAGTTGTGTGTATATGATAGGGTATCTCTATTAGGGTGTATCGTGTCTTATGTGGCAAGATTCAAATTTTAGAGCAATCAAAAAAAATTAAGAACTCCGAATGAAGTACCTACTTAATGGATCATTGATGTTCGCTCTAATCAGTATTTCTTTCATTATTCAGAAACCGGCGTGAAGTGGCAGCTATGCTGTCGCGTTTCGTCCGATAAGTGAGAGTCCGGGAGGCCCACTCCCCATCCCTACTCCCGTCCTTCTCCTTCCTCCCTCCCTCCCTTTCCTGAAAGGCCGGCAACGCATCTGCAAGCCCTGCGGTGTTGCAGATGTCCATGGGCGGCGGTGATCACTTACCATCAGGTGAGCCTCCTGCTCGTTTGCCCCCTTTGTCCCATAAAAAAAAAATAGAATTACAAACAAACGTAACAAGAACAACATGGGCGTGTTTTTTTTATATTGATCCAATTGATTGGCGGCGGGCTGAAAAGGAACTATAAATAGAAGAGTAAATTTATTAATTCGTTTGACGTATAGTTTTAGAGTTAAACTGTGAGTGACAAATATTATTAGTAACTATCAATTCCCGCGGCTCCGCCCGCGTTGGTAGAAGGATAAAAATTTAGGGTTATATGTATTAACTATTATTTGATGCCAAATAAAAAATAAAATTTAGTCTAAAAATAAAAAATGTGGAGAGGGCCACCCTTATCACCTAGGGGAACCTACCAAGTCCAAGACAAAATAATTCATAAAAATCGGTCTCGGAGAAGTTCGATAACAAACACTGTAACACGAGATTCTTACAATATATTAGAAAATTAGCATGTCCTCTTGCCAATTTTCCGTTCTACAATAATATTAATATCAAAATAAGAGAGAACAAAGCTTATTACTTTCGTATAAACACGCCTACATATGTTCATTTATTACGTATATGAAGTAGAATGAAAGTAACAAATATCTAGATTCCTTAAGTGCTACGATTTCGATATAATGGTAGGGGAGCCCACGATGCTAAATGGGGATTTACTCGAGCGTCGTAGAGACCTATTGGGATGCAAAGCTTAGATGATAAGAAAAAAAAAATGTTAAATAATATATACCTTTACATCGGTGGGGGAAGCGGCTATAGATTTTTAAATATGTAAAAAAAAACTGTTGCATGGACATTCTCGAGCGCGTCAGATATTGATAGCATCAATGCCCTACGTATTTTTAATAATGTACGTATGTTAATCTGATCGTTTGCATGATGCGGGTGGTTGTATTTAAGGGTTGAAAATGAAAAAAAAAATTTTTTTATCGAGCGCATCAGATTTTCTAAGGGAGTGTTAAGTGCACCAAAAAAAAGCTCTCATTCACTAATCTGACGACTTTGATGGGACGCAAACTCGCGGCCATTTTCATAATGTGCAAAAAAAAATCGCCATTTCGAAATACTCAAGCGCGTCAGATTAAGATATATATGGTTCATCTTTATGTTCTAAACGTACTGTCTCATAATCTGACGATTATCTAGGGGGATTCGCCTGATCTGACAAAAAAAAATTAGAAAAACGGTTCACCTTAAAGGCCATCCCTGAAACTTCCCGCTAATTCCATTCCTGAGCGCTTAAAATTGTACTTATGACATTTTTGAGCTCAAAATATAATTTATGTGATATTTTGAGCTCGCTGAGTTCAAAGAAATAATATTTCTATGCATTTGAGCTCTCCCAGCTCGAAAGTCTGATAGAAGTTTCATAGAACACTATTTTTGGAATTTTCAAACCGCAATAACTTTTGAATGGATTATATTATATATAGCAATTTTCACGCGGTTGGCGGCATTCGACGCAGTTTTATCATCCAATATCCAAGTAATTTTGCAATTTTAATTGATCGAACCACAAACTTTTTCGGGTTTCTTTCCTTCACGATATCTCTCGAACGAATCAACTGATTTTGACCAGCTTGGTGGCGATCGACGTGGTTTTTCAAGCTCAAAGGCGGATTAGTTTTTGAAGTTAATCGATAAAGCCGGTTAAAAGTTATTCCAAAAAAACCACTTTCAAATAAAAATTTTTCTTATTTCTCAAAATCTATCGGTCCGAATCGGTTCAAATTCACAGGAAATCTAATTTTGAGGGAAATCTTTAGAACGCCGTTTTGTAGATTCCGATCGGTTTAGTCGCTCAAAACGAGTCACACACACACACACACACACACACACACACACACATACACATACATACATACATACAGACATAGTGACAACATCACGGGGGTAGTCAGGGAAGCTTCCTATGACCTTAAAACGTCAAGATCTGATGAAAACTCGATTTTCGCAAAACGGGGTAAAACCAATAACTTCCCGAATTGTTTTTGTTATTTCGGCTTGCGGAAATCGTCAGATTATATATTTTTCATTATTCTTGAATTATTTCCTTCAAAATAAAAAAAAATTTAGCTACGCTCGAGAATGTCGAGATGACGTTTTTTTTTTACAACTTTGTTGCCCTCCCCTTTTTTTACGTCACTCTCAAATTGTCAGATTAGTGGAATATACACTTTTTAGGATATAATTAACTCACCCTACCTTAATCTGACGCGCTCGAGAATTTCTGATGGTCATTTTTTTTTTACTAATCTGATCCTGTATCCTTCACGGGCGGCCTTATATATGGGCCTCATGTTTTGTGGAGGTACTTAACCGGGAACAAGGTATCCCCCTGTATATTAATCTGCCGCGCTTTAGTAAATCCCGAAATCCCCGCTTGGGCTCCCCTACTATAAGATATACGACTAACAAAGTTCCTTTGCTTTATCTAATAGATCGTAGCGACTTAACCTCGCTTCGCTATAATATAGATACAGTGGGATTTTGTGGATTTTGTTTTCCCGTGAAAATAAAATAACTTCTCACTGTAAAAACTACTCTATCCTCTCTATTATCCTCTTTCGCCACAGAAAAAGAAGAACAATCAACCACTCCTTCACAGTTATAATACTTACTAAGCATGAAATCTAACACAAAAATTAAAACACAATGTATGCATGATACATTGTTAGGCATATGGGTACTACTGCGGACTCTTCTACCTACATGAAGGCAAAGGTATCCTAAATATTGACCCAAGTATTAAGTTATTGCTACACAATTTTTTTTAAACGAAGCACGAGCATACAGCATACAAATGGTTTAGTAAGTAATAAATCGTTTTTTATTTATGTTTATACTAGCGACTCACCCTCGCTTCGCTCGGGATCGTCCCTGGTTTTTGCGTGAAAGAGACACAAACATACATCCATACATTCTTACAAACTTTCGCGTTTATAATATTAGTAGGAAGGAGGATTACGTTATATGGGGACACAATACAACATACGTTTATTATTGTTAGTGGTATTAAATAATTTACTTTAATGCTAGCGTGGTTAAACGTAAGGTAAGATCGATGCATCATACAGGAAAATGACAAATACAACGCAGTAACCGCATAAAATCAATCTGTTTAGTGGTTACTGCTGGAAACGCTTTTAGTAGACTTGGTTTGGTTCACTGCTCACTAGCTACTGGTAGACATTTCATTCTTATTGTATATTGCTAATTTCTATATTTTTTTTTCAGCTTATTGCCACTACTGGACGATAGCCTCCCCATTGAACGCCAATCATTCCGATCGATTTCTATTTTATATTCTCTAAATAAAAGATTATTAATGTATGTCATTTATTATCTATACTAATATTATAAAGAAGTAAAGTTTTTGTGTTTGTTAAATTGTAAGGGGTAATCTCGGGATCTACTGAACCGATTTTAAAAATTCTTTCACCAATAGAAAGCCACATTATTGCTGAGTGTCATAGGTTATATAAAAAACCGAAAAATAAATGGGGCTTTTACGTGGTAGTCCGTTTTGCAAAGTGAATCGGAGAAAAAACGGTCGAATGAAAGCGTTTCTTACGAACGCTGCCTTAACTATGAAAGATATATATTTGAGTTCTAGAGAAAAGATGTGGAGCTTGAAAATGCCAACAAAAAAGTCAACGACAGGCGACAGCATATGTGTAACTTTTATATTTAAGTTACAAAAAGTAGTTTTTTAATATTAGTATAGATAATTTAATGTTTAATATTAATGTTAGATCATTGTTTAATCCTTTTGTTATTTCTAAATTATGATAAGATTTAGATAGTTTATTGACTATTAGTTGTTTTGTTGACTTCACTTTTAAGACATAATCAATACAGAAACTATATTGTTTTTTTTGTGACGGAGTGAGGGTAAATGCGCTAGAACCAACTCGATGACAGTAGAAAATAAGGAAATATTACATTCATTCTCACTCTGATTTTTGATCAGTGTAGACTTAAAATAAAACCTTACACCAAGCTTCTGTTGTTTTCTTATATCAGAAGTGGTATAACTTCAACAATGAATAAATCCAAACGACCTCGCTCACGATCACGTGGTCATTCTGAAAGACATGTAAAACGACGTACTGTTGAAAACGTGCAACATAATAACGAACAAAGAAGAAAAAGTCGTTCAAATATAAAAAGAAGCTCAAGATCTAGACGAAGTTCTGCAAGAACACCGTCACAGCCAAGGCATATTGATGTAGCGGTGCAAAAATCTAATCGACATGTAAGACAATCTGCGACTGGACGAGAGCCTAGTGCACAAATAACAAGTATATCTGCGACCGGACGAGACGATAAGAGTACGAGCACTTCTGCGACCGGACGAGACGATATGTGTACAAGAATTTCTGCGACCGGACGAGACGATACGAGTACGAGCACCTCTGCGACCGGACGAGACGATATGTATACAAGAATCTCTGCGACCGGACGAGATGCAGCTCCTTGGGCAGAGAGCGGTGGACCAAGGAGTAAGCAGTCAACAGCGAACTCGCGATGTTCGCCTAGACCTCGGGAGGTGACGTCAGCTTCGACACCCGTGCCGTTTAATATAGGTGAGACGAGTACTAACGCTAATTCAAGTATAATGTTAAACTTTAATGATGCAGCTAATTTTTTTCAATCCTTAAATAAGCAGAGTTTACCGTCAAGTAATAATTTATTGCCAGAATTTGATCCATCTATTAAGAATCATCGTATCGATCTATGGCTGTCAAAGGTTAATGAATGTGCAAAAATATATAGTTGGGACGAATCTCGTATTATACATTTTGCGTTACCTAAATTGTCGGGTAATGCTAAAAAATGGTATGATAGTCAAAACACGGTATTGCATAGCTGGCCTGAATGGCAAATACTACTACATAAAGCTTTCCCTTTTGAAACAAATTATGGTGCGCTATTAGCAGAAATGCTCGACAAGCGGTTGAGGGTAGGTGACGATTTAGACGATTATTTTTATGAAAAAAGAAATTTACTGAATATTTGCGATATACAAGGAAAGCGGGCAGTTGATTGTATAGTTCACGGTATAGATGATCGAACAATACGTGCCGGGGCATCGTCTGCCCGGTTTACAGAGCCTGAAGATCTTTTAAAGTACTTGAAAGATATTTGTAAAGAAAACAAAGATATTTTGCGTAGTTCTAATTTTAGTAGGAATAGATTAGCAGTAAATATAATTTGTAATAAATGTAATGAACCCGGTCATCGCGCGTTACAGTGTCGTGTAAAAACCTCTCAAATAAATATATCTAACACTAGTATTCAACCTATTTGTTTTAACTGTAATGAAAAAGGTCATAGAGTATATCAGTGTCAAAAGCCTATTTTAAAGTGCGATAAATGCAATAAATTCGGTCATGCATCTCATAATTGTACTCAAAAACTCACTAACTTAGGAAATAGTAATGACAAACGTGTTTTACTAATAGAGAATAGTGTGGGTAGAAATAAATCCAAGTATTACAAAACAGTGGTTGTCAATAAGAAGTTTACTTTAGAATGTTTTGTTGACCTCGGTAGTGACTGTACACTCATAAGACATGAAACTGCGGTAAGATTAGGGTTAATAGTTTCAAAGGATTCATTACCGGTTATTCGTGGAATTGCAGATATAAGTGTTAACCCTATAGGAAAAACATACTTTGATATATGTATTGACTCTGTTGAGGCGAATATAATGGCATATATAGTACCTAATAGTTATTTACATACAGATTTATTAATAGGGCAAAATCTTACCGAGTTGCCTAATGTTATAGTTTTAAAGACAGAATATTCTCTTAATATTTTATATAAAACGTTCACGCCATATCTTACTACCTTGGAACATGAACCATTACTAAAGTTTAGGTTATACATTTTTTCTGACTGCAAAATAAATAAAGTAGGCATAGTTAAATGTTATAGCGTTGACGTAACAGACGCGACTGTATACATAAAAGGGAGTTATCGCGATGTAAGTGGAAATGAATATTACGTTCAGGAGGTAGTTTATGTAATTAAAGACAACAAGTGTTACATAAGCATAGTTAATATTTCTTATAATGCTCTCTATCTTACTAAAGATTTTGTAATAGCTAAAGTTTATATACTTCAAAAAGATCATATAAATAATTCAGAAATTATTAATTGTTTTAAAACTCATACCACTTTAAGTCCTATAAAACGCGAGGAAATAAATATTAATCCTGACTTGTCAAGTGAGCAAAAAATGAAGATATACAATCTTATTAATAGCTTTAGAGATTGTTTTGCACAGGATCTCTCAGAGCTTGGATGTACACATGTAACAGAGTTAGCTATAAAACTTACCGATGAAACACCCGTTGTTTATAGGCCCTATAGACTCAGTATATCCGAAAAAACAATAGTTAGAAGTCTAGTTAAGGAATTAATTGACAATGATATAGTTGAAGAATCTGAATCAGCTTACGCGAGTCCTATATTGCTGGTATCAAAAAAAACAGGTGGATTTAGATTATGTGTCGATTATAGAGCATTAAATCGAAAAATTGTTAAAGATCATTTTCCATTACCCAGGATTGACGACCAGATAGATTTACTAAGCGGTAATTCTTATTTTACATGTTTAGATTTGGCTAGTGGGTATTATCAAATACCTATACAAAAGGAAAGTAAACATCTTACAGCTTTCATTACTCCTGATGGTCTTTATCAGTTTAAAAGGGCGCCATTTGGCTTAGTAAATTGTCGTGCCATTTTTCAACGTACTATAAACAAAATTTTGAACAAGTCTCATCACAAATGTGCTATAGCTTATATGGACGATTTATTAATTGCGGGTAAAGACTATGATGAATGCTATCTTAAATTAGAACAAACTTTTAATTTGATTAGAGAAGCTGGACTGACATTAAATATAAAAAAGTGTAAATTCTTTGAGACTGTGATTGATTATTTAGGTCTAGAAATATCGGCTGAGGGAATTAAGCCAGGAGTATCGAAAATAACGGCTGTAAGTAAGTTTCCAGAGCCAAAGACTGTGCACGAAGTAAGACAATTCATAGGGTTAGCTAGTTATTTTAGGAAATTCATAGAAGGTTTTGCCAGTATAGCTAAACCGTTGACAGACTTGACAAAACAAAGCGTATCGTGGAAATGGGAGCGACAACAAAGAGAAGCTTTCTTAAAATTAAAAGAAAAGTTAACTGAGCGACCAATATTAGGTATTTACAATCTGGATTACATAACAGAACTACATTATGATGCGTCAAAAATAGGGTTAGGTGGTATTTTACTTCAAAAAGAGAGTTCATGTGCGAAACTTAAACCCATAGCGTATTTTAGCAGAAAAACTACTATAGACGAAGAAAAATTACATGCTTATGAACTAGAGACTCTCGCCGTTGTAGCCTCCTTAAACAGATTTCGCCCGTATTTACTAGGTACCCATTTTAAAATTCTGACTGATTGCAATGCATTACGATCCACGTTTTTGAAAAGAGATCTTATACCTAGAGTAGCGCGTTGGTGGATAGCATTACAGGAATTTGACTGTGTAATTGAGTATAGGCCGGGTGAAAGTATGAAGCATGTAGATGCTTTGAGCCGTAATCCCGATCCCAGTAATAATGAACTATATAGTTTTGATCACATAAATCGAGTTTTACAACTATCTCAAGAAGATTGGCTTCTTAGTATTCAATTATCTGATCCTAAGATACAACATATTCGCTCTGTTTTGGAAGATCCCAGGTATAATGAAATTTTAGACATTAAACAAAATTTCATTATTAAGAACAATCGAGTATATCGTAAGGTAGGAGAAGATTTAAAATGGGTAGTTCCAAAAGATGCCAGGTGGCAAATATGTCATGTCAAAGAAATCATGATGATATTGGCCATTTCTCTGTAGAAAGGACCCTTGAGAAGATTAAAAAAGATTTTTGGTTTCCTAAAATGAAGAAATTTATTTCTAAGTATGTAAAATCATGTTTACATTGTGCATTTAGTAAAGAACCAGCAGGCCCAAAAGAAGGTTTTCTTCATAGTATACCGAAAATAGATATACCATATCATACGGTTCACATAGATCATTTGGGACCTTTTGTAAGAAGCGTAAAGGGTAACCAATATTTATTAGTTATTGTGGACGGGTATACAAAATATTGCGTGCTTAAACCTCTTCGAAACACCAAAGCTGAACCGACTGTTAGAGCATTAAAAGAGGTATTTAGTTTATTTGGCCACCCTGGTAGGATAATATCGGATCGTGGGTCTTGTTTTACATCTTCAGTGTTTAGTCGGTTCTGTAAAGAATATAAAATACGACACGTTTTAAATGCGGTTTCAGCTCCACGGGCGAATGGTCAAGTGGAGCGCTATAATAGGACAATTTTAGATTCACTTAGGACATACAACGACCAGTTAGGTGAAAATAAGTGGGACCAAGAGCTATGTAAAATTCAATGGGGAATTAATAATACTCTAAATAAAGGTACCGGAAAAACACCTTGTGAAGCGCTATTTGGAAAGCGCTTGCTAGGGCAGGGAGAAGGCTGTTTAGATTATACGCTAACTGACACTAGACAAAATGATAAAGAGTTAAATGAAATAAGACAGGAAATAAACGATCACATTGAAAAAGATCAAGAGACACAACAATTAAGATTCAATAAACAAAGAAAGAAAGCAAGACTTTATGTAGTAGGTGATCTAGTTAAAATATTAAAAAATATTCCATCTAATGATGGCAAAAGTAAAAAATTGCTACCAAAGTATCAAGGTCCATTTAGGATAAGCAAAGTTTTAGGTCAAGATCAATACGAGGTTTCTAGTATTCCTGGATCCAATATATCTAGAGGTAGGTATATTGGATGGAGGTAGTAATGTTTGGTCAGCAGATCGAATACAACCTTGGATATCCATAGCTAATGAAAGTGATAGCTCTGACGGAGAACTCAGTTCCTAAATCAATAAGTATATTATAATATTAAATATGTTATGAGATATCTTACTAGTTATGTTATATTTTTTTTATTTCAATTATTTCTATTCTGCATTAAAAAAAAAAGTAATAATAATTAATACATAATATGATGTGCCTAAGAAATAATTATTGTGTAAAACTTTGTTGCTAAAATTTTGTATTACGAGTATGTATTATATATGTTATTTAATTTCATTAAAGTACAATAAAAATAAATAAATTATAGAAATGTGAATAGTTAATTAAATAATTAAATGAGATAAATCAGCTATGTTAAATAATAAAAATGTATATTAAAATAATTAAATTTATTAAATAAGTTTTGTTACATAATAAAAATGTATGTTAAAATAATTAAATTAGAATTTTGATAATATGTGTATCGGAGACGAAATAGATTGTATGTTGAGAAGTCTCGCACGGTCACTTTCTTGGTGAGGGGTGATGTGTCAACTCGGGTGGCGTTGGTAAACTCGCACGGTTACTGCTAGTGATGAATCGTGAAGTACCAACTTCTGTGTCTAGGTTGAGAAGGCTAGTGCAGACCTTATGAGGTAATAAGGGGGTGGTAGCTGTCAACTAATGGAAAAGAGGTTGGTCTTTGCTTGATGACAGTAGTAATGAGGGGTGTAGATGCCAGCATAGTCAGTTTGGGTTGGGAAGTATCACACGATCGGGGTGACGAGGGGCGAGGTGTCAACTAGATGAAAGTTGAAATTGGTTTGAGGACAAACCTGATTGTCAGAATGGCCGAATGTTAGATCATTGTTTAATCCTTTTGTTATTTCTAAATTATGATAAGATTTAGATAGTTTATTGACTATTAGTTGTTTTGTTGACTTCACTTTTAAGACATAATCAATACAGAAACTATATTGTTTTTTTTGTGACGGAGTGAGGGTAAATGCGCTAGAACCAACTCGATGACAGTAGAAAATAAGGAAATATTACATTCATTCTCACTCTGATTTTTGATCAGTGTAGACTTAAAATAAAACCTTACACCAAGCTTCTGTTGTTTTCTTATATTAATAAAATAATTTAAATCATTAGTTCATATTTAGGTATTAGTCATATTACCAAAAATTATGAATCTTTATGAAAATAAAGCAAGCAACTCAAAGCAGCGGACGGCGTGCGATGGTTTCGGGTTTAATTCGGTTCGCGTTTAAAACATAACACTGTACTAAAAAAGGATTATTAACATTATGCCCAACGAAGTGGGCACGGGTCAGCTAGTGTTCTATAGGTAAGTTGTTTATTTTTTTTTAGCAATTAGCGCCATGTAGAGTCGGGGCCGGTTTCTATGATCGAATAATAACTGTCTAATGTCTATGCCTAATTAGAGTTAAAATTGGTGGGTAGGTACATTTAGTATCGATTACTTAACCCGCCTTTTACTTTAAAATATAATATAAAATTTTAAAATTAAAGCTTGAATGCAACCCGACACATTATCAGCATATATAATATGTATTATTATTATGAAAATTATGTATTAAAAGCAGAAAGGTCGTGTATTACAGCTTATTATGACCTAACATTTCCCGCAGCTCTGCCCGTGGCCGCATTATAA
Organism: Boloria euphrosyne; assembly: GCA_951802675.2. Lineage (NCBI taxonomy): Eukaryota > Metazoa > Arthropoda > Insecta > Lepidoptera > Nymphalidae > Boloria > Boloria euphrosyne. Next base: position 12,231,005 of record OX637888.1, read on the forward strand.
AGACAGGATCTACTCTTACTAATTCTTAGATGTTACATATTTGATATTATGATATTACAATACCTATATGCCTATTTTAATACAAGTTTTTCTTGTTCAAAGATTAATATTCGTATTGGATTCACATCAATGATATAAACTTTCCATTACAAAACATATTTTTTATCGTCTATAAAATATTTGCGACGCAATTATTTAACATTATAAAATTACACCTTTTATGACAAAATGTAAACAATCATTACATAGGTAGGTACCTATATACCTATTTCCTAATAGCAAATGCTATACATACTAATTATTATAGTGAGATAATATAGATAGAGATCGGACCAAAAGTATTTTTGGCGTATAATTTTCTGTTGTTTGTGTAAAATTCAAAAGTAAACAAAGCAAAACAAATACAAAATTCTGGCAAAAACTACATAAAACCTTTGAGCAAAAAGCACAAGAAGTGAGTCCATTTTTACACAAACTCGAGGCGCGACCGAACTTGCGTAAAATCTTGAGAAATACGCGTTACACAGTTCAAATACCGCCGGCGTTTGTAACGTGCGGATACAAACTGTGTTTCGAATGGAGAGTGGTGCCAAATCCGTGTAAATAAAAACATTTATCACAACATGTAAATTTCATCAAACTATAATAGACTTTATCGTATCTAGATAGAGCATATAATACTTTACCACCATTTACCACCTCTAGTGGGGCCTTTGGAACTGTAAGCTTCATTACAATATTGACATGAAACTGAACTGATAATGCACCACTCTGTTGCAGAGATATAAGGTTGATTATACTATAACATATTCTGATAAGTCAGGTACTACTAGGTACCTAGTACAGAGTACTGGATGCTGAATTTTGAATTAATGCAGATTATGAAACTCTTTTTTATGTAGTAGTACTTATTGATGGTACATGTGAAGTTAAAGTTAGATAACATTTAATTAACTAAAATACTTCAAAATCAGAATGTAAATAATATTTAACTATGTATTTGCAAAGTTTCTCATAAAGTGAATGTATATAAAAGAAGTCTTTAATAATTACTTCATCTTTCTAATGAGCAAATGTTGTTTATCACCAGCTTTCTGCAAAAGAACTACCTACCTACCGAGCCAGTGGTATCCACAATTTTAAAACTTTATTTTGATGTATCAGTTCACAAATTAAAAATGGAAATATTTCTATTTTATAATTATGAAATACTACTATTTACTACAGTTTATTATGTATTTAGAACAGTATAAGAACAACATGAAGAAAGGTAAGAAATACATTTTTTTTTAAAGTACAACTTATCAAAAATAATAAATTTCTAATCTATTATTAATTTACGAACAAAGTGCTAGGTATATTAAACAAAATGAAAGCAGTAGAGGCCATAAGCAGTGGCAGTACAACTTTACTTGTTTAGTTACAACTTACAAGCAACTTTTCCCTAAAATATCACAAACTGTAACATTGTTCTATTCAAGTTTTCCTTGTTACTTTTAACTGAAACCTTTAACTCTCAAAAGCATTAAAACAACCTGTTCTTTACTTACATGAATAATAGTATAATATGTATATATGATATGTCTCGCCTGAACATTTTGAGTCGTGTCAGTTTACAATCTCACAAGATAAATTATAATCTAACAGTGTTTACAATTTTATAGTGAAATATACAGTAAGTACTTATAAGAAACAACAAAATGTAATATTTTATTTTTATTACACCGCTGGATATATTTTGACTTGTTTTTCACTGGCTTATAGCTGATGTTATAAGGAATAACTTAGGCTACTTTTTTTAGTAAAAGAATGAATCCTCTAAAACATATTAAGCAAGCCCATGCACTGATCAAAGCGGCCGAGTTGCTTGTTCAACATTAAAAATAAAATTTAGATGCTGAGTATTTAATATATATACATTCTTTATAAATTAATTCCACTTTAAAGAAAGCCTCGTCAAATCTTTACTATCTTTAAAAAGCTCTGGCTAAAATGCATATTAGTTTAATAATGCAGTCTATTATGTAACATACATTGAAAAAAAGTTTTTGTAAAATTACTTTATAATTAACTGATTAAGTTACGGCAAGTAATCTGTGAATTACTACTGAGGACTATTAATAATTTTCCAATATATGTATTTAGAGATGTAATCTACAAAAAATATATTTCCTTTCTGCAATATGTAATTAAATTTATGTTATACAATGCTTGTTAAGGATTTTAATTTTGTTATGCAGCATTTTTTTTTAAATAAGTATACTTATAGTAGCTCAATTACATTATTTGTAATACAAATAGTGATTATTTATATATTTACAGTGTTGGTAATCAATCATGCACACAAAGTACATATTCAATGGTGATGTAATAAGAATTTGGTATCTTCACCTCTTTATTTTAAGTCATACTTTATAAGTGAAATTCATATATTTTCTAAATGACAACATATCATGTGATATAATAAAAAAATGAAATATTTTGTTCTATATTTAATAAAAATAAAATTACGAGCGTTCAATAATCATAATAGGGTTTTTGTAATTCTTCAATTTTAAGATTTTTTTTTCGTATATTTGTAAGGAAGAACAATTATCAACAATTAATATATCATCTAACGACCTCAAGGCTCAATGAATTGAAATATTATGTTCTAGTAAAGACCAACTGTCAAAATATGTCAAATATCAGGCGGTAAATGAAATTTTTAGTAAATATATTTTGTTACTTGCGGGAGTCCCTTCGTTTTATGAAATTATTACATAAATAAAAATTTTATATCTTTAAAGTTGTAACCAATAAGAACTTAGAAAGATAATGTGACAAACTACAAACTTACCTCGGGGTCACTATCGCCGATCTTATTTTTATCACTTTTAGTCTTCATCGTCTCCTGTAGCAATGATCTTCACCACAACTTTCACCACATCAATATAACCGTTCACAATAAAACATTAAACAACGACTTTACACACTCAAATTATGCAGAACCGCATACCATAAACCAACTGACATGGCATGGCATAGCTCACTACAAGTTACAACTCGCGAGTGAAGCGTATCGTGACTATCGTCCAGCGCCGCAACACTAAAATATCGTTTTTTTTCTTATTAAGCTATTATATTTAAACTAGTTTTTTACTACTTAACTAACCTTATATATTTTTAACATATTTTTTTAATATTTTTTTTTAAATAAAGGTACTCCAAAGTCCAAATAAATTCACTATAATTAGTATCAAATCAGTTTGTGTATTTCAACTTTCAAGACGTCGCGTCGTGCGATTGGCTACAAAGCTCACGAGTCACGTGACTACTTGAAAAGTCAACTGACATTTGACGGCTTGGTTAGGTTGATAGTGACGTACCTTGAATGAAATATCGACAGTCGACACGTTAGTTCGTATCAAAACAAGATTTATTAACAAATTCTATTATTTTCTTAAAAATAAAAAATTAACAAATCAATAATTTGTGCAAAAGTGTTAGAAGTGAAACTTTATTGGTTTTTTATACATGAAATCTGTAAAAATACTATTTTTTTTTGTTTTATATCACACAAAGAGAACAAAATATCGCTTTATCTCTTTCTAATTTCTATCTAGTTGGGTTATAAGTTTTAACTTTTAACCAACATCAATCGTGTATAGGTACTTTACGCCCAATAGGAATGAAGGTAAGGCACCATTAATAAATATTTTGCATAATATATGAAAATGAAAAATATTATTGACTGAATGCAGTAAAGAATATGATATATCAATTGTTAGACAAGAACAACAGCCCCTCTAGACAAATGGCAAACGCTCCGTACCGATTCTATTTCGATAAACGCTAACGCCTAAGGAGGACCATCTCGTGTACGAAAAAGTGTCCGTAAAAACGCGTCCAGTAAGAGTGGCGCTGCAGTAGCAGTCGATAAATTTTAAAGAAAGCGCCAAACGTAATTAGAAAAAAATTACGCTTTCTCTCTGCAGTATTTTGTTTATATTTACTAAAACATTTTTTAGACTACGTAAATAGTTGAGGTTTTGTATACTAGCATTTTACTAACTACTTGAGTCATTAAAAAATTTAAATATTTGAACTCAGCAAACTTCACTCCATTTATAACAGCTATGTTCATATTGAAACTATTCGAACGCCAGCGCTATTCTGGTAGGTAATGAAAACTTTATTTTCAGTATACAGCTGGACACTTTTTCAACTTTCCCCCCATATGAGATGGTTCTCCTTATCTCTACCCATAGTTGAATCTAATCACTAGTCGTAAGCTTATGTCAATCCCATACATTGATTATTCTATTCTACCAGGGCCGTAGCTAGGGGGGGGGCATTGTAGGGCAATGCCCTACCTTGAAATCACAATGCCCTACCTTACACATACCAAAAACTAGCAATAATTATAATTAAATTAATTAAATTATTTGTTCATAATTGGAGATAAAAAAATGTAGCGAAGATGATACCTATGTATCTAAACTTTTCCGAACATACCACAGTTTGTGACATTCTCTTCATATAATAATAATTATTTAATCTACGTAGATGGCCTTTGAATCGCCATGACATGAAGTGATGGATCTATTTATAATATCTGTGATGCAGAGAGGATTCCCCGTACCATAGATTGATATAAAAAAATTATTTTGAACCAAAAAACAAAAATCGACTTCAAAACTAAACAAATCTAAACTAAAAAGTAGAAAGTAATACTTTTAAGAACTAATTTAATTTTGGAGCCAAGACGGACAGATTACCTTGCCTTTGCAATGGACTTTCGAACGGTATTTTGATTATGTTTAAATTGATAGATTAATCGAATATGTATCTATTTAAAGTTATTTTGCTTTGGCTGGCACCGACTTCAAAATTAACTAAGTTGTTAAAAGTTTTATTTTCTACTTTTTAGTTTAGATTTGTTTTGTTTTGAAGTCGGTTTTTGTTTTTTTGTTAAACATAATTTATTTTCGTCTTTTTAGTGGAAAGTAGATACGTATTTTGTTTAATTTTAATATAAAATGGGTATAGGGTAGGCCAACTAAACCACTGCTCTAATAAGTCAACGAGGTTTCGGGGTAAACGTTATTAAAAATTACCTTCTATTATCAGGTAAACCTAATAGATTGAAAGTATACGACTATCGGTTCATAAGTAAGTATTATATTGAAAGAATTTTCTTTAAACTGTTAACCGTTGAGGAGTTGTACCTTCCATCATCAGTTACGGTACGTGACTAAATATCCGAATAGCCTATAAAAGATTCTGCCGAGTATCGTTAATTTGCTCCTAAGAATTGAAGAGTTCCGTTACTTTGTCATGGATCTCATGATCAAAACCTAACCAGTTTCTTTTCGAACTACTCTTGAAGTACATCCTTTCCAATAAAAAAAGAATCATCAAAATCGGTTAGCGTGATATTGAGTTATTCGTCCATTTGTCGCGCACATTATTAATGCAAATTTAAGACTTATATGGTTTTCTCATGGATGCCATTGTCAGAACTGGAAAATATTAAAATGGGACTACACGGGAAGCACCACCTTTCAGATAAAAAATATCATCAAAATCCGTTCACCCAGTTGAAAGTTCTGAGGTAACAAACGTAAAAAGAAATAGAGACCTCCTACTTTTAGGAAGTCGGTTGAAAAAGAACAAAAAATCAGTAGATCTGAACGAATTTCTTCGCATTTTTAATAACTTGGCAAAATCTTATATATTTTTTTTAATTATTATAATAAGTTGACAGAAACAATATATATCTAACTAAATGGTATTTTTGGTCGTATCTGTTTACTCGTATCACCCCACACAACAATTAATTATTGCCTCACTCTCACTCAGACGTGAATCTCTACATTCAACTCTGGAAGTCCAACTATCCTGTTCGTTTGTTCTTCAACGTTGAGGATTTGATAGTTCTTAGATCCATGGTCATTGCTCATGCTCTGTCACAGAAATTATTTGTTTACGAATAGCTACTGAATATACATCAATACCTAGAGGTCAGTGATATACATGGTGATCGAATTAGGAGCCCGTGCTTCGAGGGCATATAAAATATGATAAATTTTTTACTTCCGCCCTACCTGAAACCAATGCTGCCCTACCTCAAATTCGACTCTAGCTACAGCCCTGTATTCTACTAGCGTTTTGCCACTTGTCTAGAGGGGCAGTTATCATATAACCTAATGCAAGCGTCATGCGCATGACGGTTTTTCATGACGTAGTAACTAATACTTAATCTGTGTTCATGACGCCACCTTGAAATTTAACTCTCTGTGCTCAACTGGCACGCTTGAAGCCATTAACAAGGGAATTGAATTGAATTGAAATTTAACTCATGTGCGCAATGTAATTTTACTTTAAATATTATATTTAAATATTTTTACTTGTGACCATACATACTACAAACAGATGTAATCAAATACTAGAATATTTTATTTTAAATCTTAGTTTGTTTCAAGAAAATAAAACTGACTATCAATATTTATTATTTATTAAATTATAATGACGTTATTTTAACATATAAGAATATTTTGAAAAACATATTTATGACGTTTTTCACTTCTTTTTAGCAGCTTTCTTTTTTGCAACTTTATAAGGCCCAAGTTGTCTTCGAACTAGTATTCCGCGCCACCAAGCTTGGACAATTATAGCAGAGTTGGTCATTTTTTCTCTATATTGACGTAATTTTTCACGGTTTTCTTTAAAAAGTATCCATTCTTTCATTAAAGTATCATGTTTCTCTATCTATAAATCGAAGAATTATAATATTATTCTTATAATATCATAATATTTAGCATATATAAAGTAAATCTATTGTATCTAACCGTATCCTCTAAGTTTATTCTTTTATCATACATATTTTGATACTCATTTTTTTTAAATTGTATTTTAAGATCTATTGCTTCCATATCTGAATCATATTTAGTCATCCATTTGTCGACTTTATCTAGAGTTTCCTGAAAATTACATGCTATTTTATTTTAAATTTATATGCAAAAGACGATACTTTAATTTTTATTTTTTAACATTGTATAAATTAACGTATAGGTACATTAATAGAAATATTAATTAAAACTTCCACTTCTGAATGAACTCTCTGTTCACTGTCTGCTCGTTGTTTGTAATATTCGATAATACTCGATGGCGCTGCTTCCTTATTATGTATAGTTTGAAGATGTTGTTCAGTTCGAGATAATTGCCATTGCTCTACGTAGCGACTCCGAATTTCCGAATTAAAAGTGGCATCCTAAAAGTATAAGTAAAATAGTAACACTGTAGTAAACCGAGGATAAGGTACAGATACTTTATACTATATAAGTACACAAAGAATAAATCCGGCGAGGTGTATAACTTTCTAAAATTTTGCCCTAATATGACTAATATGATGCAGTTGAACAGTGTCATTTAATATTCAGATTTCGCACCAGCAATAGAGAGTCGCAGCCTCGTATATGCAATGTGCCTTTACTTCAAGATGTTTTTATTGCATAAAAATATTGAGATAAAAGTATATTTTAATGTGAAATAAAATAAATATTATAATAGTCACTTTTGTCACGAATTTAAACAGCTTATTCGAAAAAGAGAAAGGTCCATATTATATAGGCACTTTGCGACGTAAATGGTCCTTTCTTCTTTATCTAGATTATATTTTTTAAATAAAGAATGAAGATAATATGAGTTTTGGCAAGGCGACAAAAATATAACAAAAAAATTGCCTCTCGCAGCTTAAGTAATTCACGATTTAATATTTTTAAAGTGGAAGAAAGAAGTGCAGTATGAAATTGCTATGCAATATATTTTGGAATAAAACAATAAATTTGACACAGACTTCAACTTTGCTCCTAAGAACGTCAATTGTCGCATTAGTGTCGTAGATGACCGAGGTAATGTGGTTACGCTGCTGTCTCATTTGTTTGTTAAGTTCTCTACGTATCCTGTAAATTGAAAAACTAATAAAAACTATGAAAGATTTTTAATATACCATATTTTTATTTTATTATGCCTTACATTCTGTGCTTTGCTTCCTCTTCACAAAGTTTTAATCGATAGCGTTCAATACTAACATAATCGGTTACGTTTGTTTGTAACGCATTAAAATGTTTACATTGAGTTAAATCTTTATAAGTAGATATAAAGGCAGCAAGTATGGATATCCTAAAAAGAAATACTGAACACCTTTACTGTTTAGTTAATATATTGTGAAATTATATAATGCTCTCTAAAACTTTCCACCACGACGGTTAATCTCACTGAAACTTTTTTTGGAGTTTAATTTAAAAAAAAACATACCTATCACTGTCAAGCTTGTTCAGTTTATATTTATCGCATTCAAGTTTTTCATGCTCAATACCTTCTAATTCATCGTTTGATTGACGCTGGACTACTCCATATTTTAGTTGTAAAAGAGAAGCCATATCTGACTCAGTCTTGGTGATACGCAATTCATTATTACATTCTACTACAATTTAAAATGATAACATATAGTTATAACATGTAAAAAAATAGAAAAAAAATTTACAGGTTTTATATGACCTACCAAGTATACGCATCTCCGTTATAGTATCTTCTACAATTGTAGCAAGTAGATAAGCTTCCAAGTACGATAAGCTACATAAGCAAAGGCAAACTTATAAATAAAATTGAAGTCTGTTTTTAATTTCAAATTAACAGTTTTTCATATGAAAGTATATAAAAGTATATACGGCACTAACATCAAAACATCAATTTTTAATTTTTTTCTCTCTGTCTGTTTGTTCCAACTAATCTCTGAATCGGCTGTACCGATTTTGACGGGTCTTTCACTCACATATAGCTAATGTTATAAGGAACAATTTAGGCTACTTTTGTTTAGAAATTTAATTTATTTTAAGTAGCAGAATCCGCGATTATGCTCGCGCTAAATCGCCAGTAAACAATAAAAGTAATATAACAGAAATAATGGCCTAATATTAACATCCAATATCAGCTCACCAATCCATAAAGTATTAGAAAAATCATTTGAAAATTTCATATTCCAAACGGTCACTTCGGATTGTAAGTATGCTTACAATCTGATGCGAGGACGATATTTTTCTTTTCAAGTGCGATTTCAGAGGTAATAAATGCTGTCACTCAGCTCATTTTTTTACAAAATACATGTAATTTATGAGCTAGAGAGTCACTCATAAAAATATGAGAAGGTCAAACATAAAAATATATTTGCCTTGATAATGTTATTATTTATTACCACTTTTTAACGCCAACTGGTCTTTCACATTTGGATAAAGAACTTCTTCTATCTTGAAAATCTTCTGGTGTGTTCCTTATTCCTAGGGTGTTCTAGGACAGAAATATCGAACGATTAATTTTAATCGATCATACCAATTATAATATCATTGGATCATACATCACTAGTTGTGCGATTGTTAATATATTTTATAGAGGATAAAATATAATTTTATAATAAAATCTATTAATGTCAATGCTTCAAACTACTACCGTTAGATAACTTAATTCATGCAACTTTTCGTATTAAAATGAAACTGTTTCTAGAGATTGATAGTAAAAAATAACGGTGGATTTGTCGCTTTTCTGTAAGTTCTAAGATTGTATAAATATGAAGTACAAACATAATTAAAACAATAATACATGTATTATATAAGAAATACTTGCAAAAAATCAGAGCATTTGTTATTTTACCTCATCAATAACCTGTAAACGTGACATCTTCGCAGGCGAGTAATTTAAATAATTTGTCAAACATTGTTTTAAAAACTGACAGTAGCTATTAGCTATAATTTTATTTTTGTGTAGTTGCCAGAATTAATTTCACGGAGACTGCCCACTAGCTAGGAGATAGTGTAATGCACAAGTGCACGTTTAGACACGTGCTCTCTGAGGCACGAGGATGAAACCCAGCAAATCAACTATATATGTTCTTCTACTGGTACTTTCTTAATAGAAAGACTCATTATCTGACACCTGAATAACTACACCAGACACAGGACTCGTTTCCAGGGCTTCTGGATGAGTACGGCTGGTACACACTACACGACCGAAGCAGTACATCCATGACAAATAGTCTAGCTGGCGTGGAACGTAAAGGATAAATGAATAGACTATAAAGACAGAAGTCAGAACTTAGACCAAAACTCTAAAAAGAAAAAAGTCTACCTATGCAGGTGCTTGCTGCTACTCCACAATTATATTTAGCGAACATTAAAATTTAAAATTAGAAAATAAAACAAAAATTGAATTTAGTATACGAGAGTATATTCGTAATCGAGTATCATCGTATGAGAGCCCATGATGCTAAATGTGGATTTACTGGAGCGTCGCAGAAACCTATAAAATATGGTAGATTAGATAATTAGAAGAATAAATGCTCCTATAATATTTCCACTTCCAGCGGTGGGGGAAGCGTCTACAGACTTTAAAAATTGTAAAAAAAAACAAAGACATGGACATGCTCAAGCGTGTCAGATATTGATATTTTATATGCTCCAACATGTCTCTGATATGAAATGTATATTAATCTGCCGATTTGTGAGGTGAGGGTGGCCATGACGGGTGAAAATTATAAAAAAAATAAATTTACTCGAACGCGTCAGACTTGTAGAGGGGGTATTAATTGAACCCTACAGACGCTTCTATTTCTTAAACTGACAACTTGGAAGTGACGCAAGATTGTAGTGAATTGTTAAAAATGTAAACAAAAACGACATCTGACATACTCGAACACGTCAGCTTAGTATACTGAAGGTTCGTCATGATGTCGACGACGAATATTTTGAGAGTTGGAAAAAAACTGACAAGTTGGAAAAAAAAAATTACCATGAACAATGACCAATAACAATTTTTTTACAACTTTATTACCCTCCCACTCCCTTAGGTTAAGCTTAAATCGTCGATTTAGCAAATTTGACGCTCGAGTATTTCAGATGGTCAATTTTTTTAACATATTTGATGGGTTCGCCTGAGCGTACCCCCCTATATTGGGTTGGGGGTACTTATCAATATGTAAGGTACCCTAACTTATATTAATCTGACGCTCTCGAGTAAATCCCAAATTTCGCTCTTGGGACTGATGGGGATATTAGTATTTGCGCTTACTTTCAACCAGTTTTAAAAAAAGCTTGCAAAAGACCCTCTTTTTCTCTACTAAGTTATATTTAGTCCTTTTTAACATCCGACAGATGCTGCTACTGCTGCTGGGCAGAGCGCACATGTCTTTCGAAACACGTCTGGGCTACCACTGCATTACTTACCTCTAGTAAATAAAAAAATCGTATTTTACCAATCATAGTATGATGCAGTCGGTGCCAACACACAAGCAACTATTCTACACGATATAATATACCTGTACCTATGTCTCCAACTCTCGACTTCTTACGCAGTCGGGTTTTTAACTTTTGCGATATTTTTTTTAGAATTTTAATTTTGGCCAGTTAGAAATTTCAAATTGCATGCAGTCAAACATGATCGATGCTCTATTATTATCATCAACATCATAGACATGACAGTTCGGGTGATGATCGAAGACGTTTAGTGCCCGTAACGAAATGTAGTTTTATTACTGTACACATAATATATAATATTTAGTACTAAATTAGGTTGTTTATAACTTCACAGTGAGGGCGGCCGCGGTCGCCGGCGCCGCGCCGCCACGCTCCTCGCAGGTGTTTATTTCACTTATGCCAGAAGAACCCATTTTAATAAAAAATACTTTGTAGCAAAAATAAAAAAATTATATAAAACACAAAATTGTCATTGCAAAATGATATTTTCAAAAGGGTGCTTCTCAGAACAATAACTAAAGCAATTGCTTTAGTTATTGTGCTGAGGGGTGCTGTCATTGTTTTTTTAATACTTAATTTTATGTATTTGTTTATACATTTCGCATATTAAGTTGAATTTTAAAAAAAGAAAGTAATATTAAATTAAAAAAGTATATAAAATAGTATTTGTATCTTTTATATTAAGGCCTTTGCTCAATTGATAAAAGGTGAATAAAAAGCATTCATAAAAAGTAAAATTTAATACCAGATTTGTCCACAACTTAATTTATGACTTGAACAACGTCGATGCGTCATATTATGAGCTAATACATAAAGTTTCGGAACGCCACTGAATTTCACAATGTTCATAACGAGCTATAAAATCACAAAATAAAACGCTTTTAGACAAAGCTAGCTTACAGAGACAACTAAATTAGGAATATGATAATCTTAACAGAGCTATCTATGAAGTAGAAATTTCAATACTAGGGTGTCGGCACGCGGCGCTCTCGCCGCCTACACAAAATATAATAAAACACGTGAATGGATGAAGGTGTTATGTCGCTTTCCCGCTGTTGTATGCATAGATGTCAGTGTAATGAGTGTAAACAGTTTTAATCTTAAAACAGGCATATTTATGACCATTAAAGTTACACACAGTTTGAACTCATTTTTTTCGAAATTAGAATTGTGCGACAAATAAGCTTCATCTATTCATTTCTTCAATTACTTTCTGTAACAAAGAAGGCGAACATTGAGCGCCGCTTTAACTCATTCAGATAGTATACACGAATAACATCCGCTTGTAAAATATTGGCATCAACTGAGTACTTTGATTATACGACAGGACTCAAGGTACAACTGTTTTCGTGACTCCTCCATTCAACGTGACATTGGCGAAATAATTTGTGCTCAACTGGCACGCATTGAAGCCAACAAACCAAAGAATTGAATTGAATTACGACTGTTTTTTTTTCTGTTGTTTCGTATAGGCAGGCTGATTTCTTTTAAACATTCGTGTATATTATCTGTATGATTCGACTGATCGAATACACGTTTCGATTCACAAAAATAAGAATACCTTGCTAACAATTTAAATGACATCCATTGTTCTAGTCAGTCATGTTCCCGCACAAACTTTATGAGGACGTTTTGGACTGTAAATTCCTATGGTGGCGTAACGGCCAATGGGCTGTGTCCCTTTCGTGATATTACATTGAAATATTATTTTTAATTTCGCATCCAAAGTGACAAAATCACAATATAAAATATACTACAAACATACAAGAGCCGCGTCGCGAGTCCCCCTCCCCGTCGCGAGGCTCGCGCGGTCCCTCATAATTACAACAAGTATAATTCGACTAATATCTATCGTAGGCGAATACTGGCTTTGAGCCTTAGCGGTAAATATCGAGTAAGTTTACTTCTGCTATTTACAATTAAAAATAACAATAAATATATCTATACAGCGACAATCTCGTCTAGATATTTGAATTGAAAGCTTCAGTCTTAAGTCTTAAGCCACCACTGATGCGAGCCGGCGGCAGCTGGCAGTTACTTACATTAACCAATTTACTTACATTAACAAAATGTAATATTCACAGTAAATAGAGTTCTTGTCACTGACCTCTATAATACCACTGGACTGGCTGTTGTCAACGCGGTTTTGTGGCTGCTTGATATTCGCCATTTTGGCGCTGTCGGACGTAGCGAGAGGTAGCGAGAGTTTTTGGTACTAAAACTAATGATGTCAATATCAGCGAGCAAATATCGATAACTTTTAATAATAAGTTTTTACAATCAATAAAACTGTTTCAAATAAAGATTTTTATTTTTTTAATCAATAACCGTATCATCATAATTACTACTTATGTTATATTAATAACGAAAATGCAAAATTACTTTACAGTAAACGAACACTTCTCGCTGTCATTTGCAATATACGTCAAAATTAGTTCTCGGGACTCTCGCTAGTGGCGCTTCAAATGGACACAAAAAAATTGCTGTCAAATGCTTGGAACAGCCTGTCCAGTGGTATTATAGAGGTCAGTGGTTCTTGTCCACATTGTGTGTACAGTGTACAGTCACAGTGTACTCGTCAATACTTACAATATTACAAGAAATAAGAAACAAATTAGAAATGATGAGACGAAAAAAACATCAGTGAAGTGAAGTGACTCAATTTAGAAACAGTCTGAAATAACAAACATAATACTTAAAATTAAGCACGGAAAAGTTTTAGTATAAAAGTATATTCTTACTCTATGACTGTCGTCGCCACTCGCTTATATTACATATAATTCAGAATCAGAAATCGTCAAAATTATTCACTACGATATATAATTCGTACCACGAAAGATGAGACTTGACAAACCACGTGATTTGACTTGCGCAGAAGCCGATTTATAGGTATCCTTAGCGGTAGGGGTGAGAGGCGGGAAGGCCTCGTGTGATATCGGGCCTTCGGAAAGAGCGCGGGAGGCGCGGTACCGGTTGCCTGTCGTTCTCCTCGCCCCGTACACGCCCCGCTGGACCCCGCAGTACAGACGAGTGCAACTTTAAGTGTTTATTTTCTATTTTGTTTTTTTGTTCTTGTAGAATTATTGCAATATTGTTAATTTTTATTATGCTTCGAGGTAATACATTAAAAAGATAAATTAGGAAGATGGGTTGCGACGTGAACACGTACAAGTTAAAACAAGTTGTTTTAAAACACATCAGTTATTGACAGTGACTAGTGAGAGTGATTAAAATAATAATATGCCATTTTTTATATCAAACTTTTTCATTTCGTAATAAATATTGTTAATAATTTTCTTCCCGCTGGCTTATCGACATATTTTAATACTTAAACTTTATCATTTCGTAATAAATAATGTTAATAATTTTAATATAACATTGTTAATGTTAATAATTTTAATATAACACTGTTGTTATCGAAAATCTCCTAAATATATATTGAAATTATACATAACAATTTCTAACACAACTGTACCTGCGCAGACCCCCCACTACTGACGTTTGACAAGTCTCATCTTTCGTGGTACGGACTTATACTTATATTGACTATAGTCACATTCCCAGTTTTGAAACGGTGTGTGTCCAACATTCGTGAGTTTCCAACATGTGCTTGTATGGAGACACACAGATAGGATAAATCAACTAAAAGAAAGAGAAGTATTGAGAGACGAGAAAATAAATAGATTACTGTTGTATACAAAGTAAAATTAAATGTAAATACAATATTTATAGTGCAGCGAGCGCCGGCCGCGAGGCGCGCGGCGTCACTTGCTGGACGACGGCTGGCCGCGCTCTGCGGAGAGGGGTGGGCTCGGTTATTATATAATATGTATTACTATAAATTCAGAAGTGTGTGTTGTGTTATTTGACAGTTGTCACGCAATAAACCTACACTTTAAACTGGACCGATATCGATACAACTTTGACAAAAGGTTCTTATATCCGCGATGAAATTTAGTAATCAGCTAATCACTACTAATTTCATGCTATTGAGATGGTCTGATGAGTAAGTTTAGAAATGGACCGAAACGAGAATTAATGGTGGATGACTTTTTATTCGTCGTCATTGATCCCATACAATAATACGTACATGTAGTAGTTGGTCAAAAATCAACGAGAGCATCATTCATTTTTCAGATTTTCAGGGTTATTTTAGTAATAGATATAGTTATATAGTATATATCTGTGTGTGTGTGTGTGTGTGTGTGTGTGTGTGTGTAAATAATACAAGAATTTAAAATATTACTCACTAAATTTTCTAACCGCTTCTTCTCGTTCCTGCGCGTCGAAATACCACAGCGTGATGGCGTACCTGTAATTGTGTATGTTCAATGTTCATATAAATGACTGCACCGAAACTAAACTTTAGCGGCTTTGTTTGTTTGATTTCTGTATCATCATGAAACAAGGGACCAATACACATACGAGTACACACAAGTATGTATGTACTGAGTTGTTATAAAATGTACAAGTGGAATACTTTTAACTCATTAAGTAATGTATGAAATGGCGTTATTCATCTTTATGTTACAAGATATTTCGTGTTGATAACTAAATATTATATAATATGTTATATTTCACAGGCTGTGGAGATTTGGATGCTCACTCACCTCGTCTCGTACGCCGGCTGGACTTCGTGCGGGTTTCTCCTGTCTGACCAAAAGAACAGCATTCGGTCGAAAATAGGTGCTATGTCTGCTACTTGATTAGTGCCTTCCGGGAACACCCTGTAAGCATAATACAATAACTAATTATTTCACATAATTTGTTCATCACCAGGAACACAACATGGACCCTGCTCTTAGAGATTGACAGATGAGTAATCGGAAAAAATGGGAGCTGTCCTTTTGTCCGTTTGCAAAGAACATAATATATAATACTAACGTTACCCGCGAAAATTGCGCTGACATTTCTTTAATAAATAGGCTTTAACATAATTATTATTATTGCCAATCGAACTGGCAGTTCCACTGATTACCACAACCAAACAAACTCTGCAGGAATGTAACATTCGTGTAGTTGTATACCGTACCTGAGCAATCCGCCGCATCTTTTGACGTCCCAGTTGAGATTCAAGTAATATATGGCGGTGATGCAGCGCCCGTCCTTGTTGGGGTTGTCCACGTGCTTCACGTAGTGGCTGCCCGAGCCCGGGTAGCACGCCACCATGGCCTGTAACACGCAACCCACACGTCAACCTTCATTGTAGTGCGATGACGAAGAGGGTGATATAGCAACATGTTTTACAGTCAACAATTATTTTCAGTCATATCTCTTATTTGCCGCTTGATAATAGTGAGTTTGCGGACGACATAGGTACTTATATATAGGTTTATTGATTGGGAGTGTCACAAACTACGTAACACTGTACGTTCGTGTGACTATACTTTCTAACATTGTGTTGCAAATTATGTCAGAAAAATATTATCACAGAGAACCTAAAATAGTAGGTACATAATTGATAATAATATGGGCATCTATTGTTGAAGTAAAACTTTAAGACCGAAATTAGCAGCGAACTCGATTATAGCTGTTATTCTAGGATTACCTTCACATAAAATCTTTTTGAAAGTCATTTTAACTGCAACAGCCGATATCTACACTCTACAGCATTTAGAATAAGTGTCTGAAGTCTGAACGCACGTGTTACGGGAAAACCACTGGACAGATTTTGATATTTTTTAATTAGATAGCTGGTTATTGGGGTCAAAATATTGGATAATTTTTACTACAAGAAAATTTCATATCTCTGAGAAGTCTGTACTAACGTACCTAGTAGTTGCTTAATAAAATGAACTATTTAGAACTAATAAATAACACGAACACATTATGCACTACTACTTTCGATGGTACCCGCACAATTTTAATAATTATAATATACATCCCTTCGTCTGATTTAGATAAATATTTGGTTGTAAGGATTTACATTCTTAATATTAATATGAATATAATAAATTATTTTTAACTAAAAACAAAAAGCGACTTCAAAACTAAACAAATCTAAACTAAAAAGTAGAAAATAATACGTTAAGGAACTTAGTTAATTTTGAAGCCGGTGCCTGCCAGGACGGACAGATTTATCTTGCATTTGCAATGGACTTTCGAGCGGTATTTTGATTATGTTCAGAAATTGATGGATTAATCGAATTTGTATCTATTTAAGGTTATTTTGCTTTGGAAGAAGTACTTATTACTCGGGCGTTTCCATCACACACATCACGAGTCACGACGAACATAACGACATCACAAAATTATTTATTATTTGCGATGATTCTGATGTAGATAACGGTAGTACGTGAATACTTAGATAGTACAGTACGTGATCAATTATTTACAAACGAGAATTCCTAAGGAATGTTAATGTACGCCTCACGATTAAAAAAGCGGGCCTCTTTCGCCAAATATTGCGATTGCATGAAATATATTATACGAAAATTGACTCTATGATGGGCCCGCGGTCCCTTCCCTATTACACTTTATTTAAAGGCTAGGCTCTAAATTTATGAAAGATGTTATTAAATTAACAATTTATAACTAATTTATAACTTTTTAAAAGTATGATAGATGATTCGCTTATATTATTGCATGATGTATTACACTACTTACTGGTTAAACCAGTAAAAAAAATGCATTCATCTCTATATTTGAAATGTAAATAATGTATGAATCAATGTTACTATTGTTGGTTATCTAAATAAAATATAATGAATATAGCGTTCTGTGTACTTCTGTGTGTGTCAGCAGGTAGGTATGAGGTACGTAGATAATTCTCTAGATGTCGAAATGCGTCGTGTAACAAAATCAAAACTTTCAAAAGCGCTTCGTTACGAGTATAATATATTTTCTGTTTCTTTGAAGAGGACGAAGATCAGTAACTGGTAGTTCTTACAAATTAAACTTTTTGACTGGATCATTTATTTTGAGCGCCGAATAAAAGTTATATAATGTACATTATTGATTATATTATACAGATATTAGCTATGATTAAATACTAAGTGCCTCGGTCATAATTATGTAAGTATACAAATATAGTATACTAATTACTAGTATATACACGGTATGATTTGCGCACAACATTATGTAGATTAACGTAATGATAATTTCATATTGAATTACGATTTACGAACGTGTAGTAAAGGGTTTTTCCTTTTAAGAAATGTATGTAATCTATTACGTACTTACATTCTAGGGATTTCCCTCGAGCGGTCGAAACGAGTTCATACGAGTATTTGAGATAAAGGTACAACTCCTGTATATGCAATGTACAATGTACATGCTACTAAAGTACACTAGATGCCATTTTCCTCGTTTTTATCTCATCTATTGTATTGAATAGTTACAAATTATTTAAAATATTTCATTTTACTCGCTACGTAACCTTTACTCGCTTTTTGTGTGATTAAAAGAAATATAAAACGTAGTTCAATTTATTTTTATACAACCTTGAAATAATAAATAAATAAATTTTATTAATAACTTTCACAAAACTCGTTAAAAATTAGGTATGAAATTGTTAATATATTGAGTCGAGTAAAAAGTCCGTAGACCTCTACACTAAACAAACATTCTGCAGTTTGCTTTATTTACATCGCGCAGTGCACACAACTGTCTATTATTATTTACATTAGATGTAAACAAAACACTGTTGAAATCCGCATATATCGATGACGTGCATTGGCACTCTACCGCACTACGCCGCACTGTACGCTATCGTACGTTATCACCCTTATATCTCTTAGAATAGGGTCTAATAAGAGAGTCTATTGAAAGTAGAGCAATGTAACGATGTATTTTTCTTTAATAAAATGAACCTTAAAACAATACGAATAAGATGTGTCGACATGGCTACACGTGAGCGTCCTTCACGGTCACACGCGCCTTGTGGGAGATGCACTGAGTCAGTACGAGTGCGGCGCGGCGGGCGCAGCACTGCTCTAGGGCTGGGCAACGCTCCTTGTATGTAATCGTGATAGCGCATTCCTGATTAAAATTCAGCGAATTTTTTTGAATGTACATAATCCCTAAAGGGTTTATAATTTGATCATAAAATATGTAAGTTACATAAAAAGAACAGTTTTTATTTTTTTCCTTACTATTAATTTTTTATTTATTTAAATTACTTAAATTAGAAAAAAGCACACAAGCTATCTATGAAAATTGGGTACACGTTTGTATTTTTAACCTCGTTTGAATAAAGGAACTGTTAACTTGTAGCGGTTATCAAAATCGAGGGCGTTTCATGGCTGATAGGCCACCTGTATGTATTGCTCTACAGAAGTGTCAGAAATTTTAAAAATGATTATTACCAATCTTTTAATGTCCGACCTGAAAAGCGGCTGCTTAAATTTAATGATAAATGTTCTTCGACAATGGTAGGGTATTAAAAAATAATTTCTTAATTTTTATATAAGACAAGTATAAAAAGATTTCAATTTATTAATATTTTATTGTTTTAAAGAATTTTAGTAGGTAGATAATTGGCATACGTTCAAGCAACTCGAAACTCGTGTATATCGCTGGTAATGTTTGGACAACACGAGTCACGACGCACCAGTGACCAGGCAAAGCCTCATCAACATTATTAGAACAGCGGGAATTTCCTTTAAGTTGTAACTTGCCTAAGTTGGCCTAAATATTTACAAGTACGGGCATGGGGTCTCGTAACAAACAAAGAAAATTCAGCAATCAGTTGGGCTTATATTTTGTAGGTATAGGACTATAGGAGTTGTTTACTATGGCTTAAAACTGTTACGGTTAGGAAAATTTATAAATTAAATGGATGGATGAAATTGACAACAGTTAACACTTATTTTAAAACTGCTTGAAATTTTGCGGATCTATGACAATAACTATTATCTATTCAGCCTACAAAAAGAGCCCAGAGAATAGCAAGAACTACCGCTGTTAATTTCTTTGTATAGGATGGGGCATCTGTATTGGTACAAGTACTTAGTTAGTTTATGTTACCTTTAGTACAAGCAAATAACAGTATGCGAATAGTCGGAACTCGGAACAGCAAAGTGTAAACATTGAAATCGATTACATCTAGAAACAAAGATAAGTACTTATTATGCAATTTATAATAATGACAATCCGCAAAAAGTATATTACAATTAGGTTTTGTAATCTAAATATAAGACGGATAACTATTAGGAAAAAAACGTTAATTTCAAATAATTTCAGCTGCCAATAGTGTGGTACTGTAGTGTGTACGTCGGGCGTCGGGCGTCGCGTCGGGCGTGTGTCGACAGCGCCTCGCCGCGGGGAGGGGGAGCGCGCCTGCCGGCGATCACGTAGGCCGCGCGCGGCGGCGCATGCGCGGCGCCCTTATCAGCGATGCCCAGCGATATTCGCACTCACTGATAACGGACAGAAAAAGAATCCGCGCGCCGCGGCGCCCGGCGCCCGCCACCCGGCGCCGCGCTATGATTAGACGGCAGCGTGGACTCCTACTTTTGCACGTGTTATCTAGTACACGTACTATTTTAGGAAGTATCTACGCGACTTGTAGTTTAAATTGCAAAGGTCATGAAATATTTACCTATATATTATGTTCAGATTCTATACATTATTGTCAGTCGTCATAAACGAGATATAAATGATAAAACTTCAGCACGTAATTATTTTTCACAATGCTTGAGTAACTACTCAGAATGACTAATTTAAAAAACGAAATAAAAATAGTCAAAATAGGAGGCGAAATGAGAGACCTCGAAGTGCTTTAAAGTTTTTTTTTTTACTTAAACGTCATTTTAAAAAAACATTACATTTTACAAGTAAAAGTCGAAAACTATACATTGAGTGAATTAAGGACAAAACGAAGGACAAGATTAATTTGTTGTAAACAGTAGATCAGTACATAAACTTAAATAAAATTGAAGCATCTGTTTTATTTTCAAATGAACAGCTTTTCACTAAACATACAAGTAGGTACCTACCTATTTCTTACACAAAAAATCTATTTTATAATTTTTTGTGTCTCTGTCTGTTTATTCCGGATAATCTCTCGGCTGGACCAAATGTTGACGGAACTTTCAGTTACAAATAGCTAATGTTATAAGGAGTAACTTAGGCTACTTTTATTTTATTAGATAATTATTAAAATGCGTCAAAAACATTAATATTTAACATAATATACCTACTTATTTGAAAATCATGTTAAAAAGTAAAACGAGCCAATTGTTATTAGTAGCTGTCCATATTATTAGAATAGCAAAATGCATTTGTCATGCCATTTTGTATTCGAAGATACATTTTGCATATTTTTTTTATTTGTATATATTTATTTGTATTTCGAAATCCATTAAGCGCGCCCACTCAGTTATAAAGCGTGCCAAATACCTATTATTTATCTTTCATCTAGATCCTAGAGCTTACTCCTATAGTCCATATCATAATAAATTATATAGTTTTTGTCAGGCAAAGTAAGGAAATCACCGGTGGTATATTTTCTCACGTACAAAGTCAAGGGTAAATTCTATTTAACATAAACAAATAAATGAACCATACATATTCAATTGCTGTATTATACCGATGAGTCGTCGCGGCGCGGCGCGGCGTGGCGAAGTTACAGCAGCTCTACTCGCGAAATCGTCGTTTTTGTTTCAAAGGAGACCACTCGTTTGTTCCAAAGGAGGAAAGATGCAAGCGTGAAGTTTGTCTTTATGAAGTTGACATCCTTCATCCTTGCTAATATTATAAATGCGAAAGCAACTCTGTCTGTCTGTCTGTCGCGCAATCACGCCAAAACTGCTGAACCGATTTAAATGAAATTTGATACACAGATAGTCTAGATCCCGACAAAGGACATAAGCTACTTTTAAAGGCGAAAACAGGGATCTAAGGGATTGAAATAGGGGATGAAAGTTTGTATGGAAATTATGTCATTTTTTAAAAAGATAAGAAGCTTGAAAATTTTTACAAACTTTGAATGTAAGTAGGTACACAAAAATTTTATACTAAAGGGGATGCCTAGAGACGAACAATAAAAATAAATAGGCTAAAACACATAGGTATATTACAAAATACTTATTAAAAGTCTCCACAGTAACAAATTCGTTTCTATTTAAGTAGGTAACGTAAGTAACCTACACCCAATTATAATCTCGAGATATTTATACCGCGGACCGTTTTTACAAATAAATAATAAATTAATAATATAACTCACACCGTGACTCGTGAGTCACCAATGTTTACACACGAAGCCCACGACAGCTGTTGTGGAAATATTGTTAGATATTTCATTCAGCTCGGGTACTACTTACGAGGGTACGAGATACGTCACTCTCGATAACCTCAGCCGTAGAGGCTAATTAATGTATTCATTTTCACACATTCAGCTCACATACTTTTCGAGGTATTACCAACTTTTTCAAGATATCAAACATTTCTACAGTTAATGAAATATGTTGAAAAAAAAAAAACATTTTTGTCGTATTTGCTACCAATTGTGCTACCCACAATTCCGCATATTGTATTCGTTTGAGACAGCACAGCGAGCGCCGAGCGGGCCGCGGCGGCACTCACGTGAGTACTGAGTACGCCAGCAGGAGTACAGTGTCGGCCTTCGCGCAATCCCCGTCACCCACATACAATTGTTGCATTCCCAACATTAGCATTTCTGTTTCCTTGACATCGACAAGTAAGTAAGTATAAGTAAATAAATATTTATAATATAATATAAGTAAATATATATTTTTTTATAATTTCCAGCAACAACTTTACAAATTTAACGAGCAGACGGATGTGACGATATTAATGTTCTTGTTTTGGGCTACGGGACACCAATAAATTGAGCATTTTACTTTTTTGAACTTTTTGTTTAGAAGCTTAATAGTTAATAGAGGTAAACAGTTGGACATATTTGGCTAATTTTATATTTAAAATAATTGTCGTGTTGTGTAGGTACCTGGAAAATTTTTAATTGTATGGAATTTTTGCATGAACTCAGAGCCCACTACTAAATTAATTGAAATAAGTAGGTACAGTCCGACCTCTATCGAGTGAAATAGTTAAAAATAAAATCAATTTTTTCATATAGGTGTAGGTATCATATAATAATATTCTTCATACAACTGTCTCGGTGGTGTAGTAGCTAGCATGTACGGCTGTACATCCAGAGCTCCTGGTTTTGAGTTCCGGGTCGGGCCAAGTTTAGTTAGTAAGCGTTTCAATTACAGTAAGCCTCAGTAACATCCCAGAGTCGGGAAGTTGGCGGTGTGTCACCCCCATGCGTCGGAGAGTACGTAGAAATCAGTCGTGCGCCGCAACTATTACTGGTCCGGAGGACATTTCTTTTATTGCAAAACGCGTATATTGTATGTCTGTACGCGTACACAATGATCTGTAGACCAACCTATTACACTAGTAAGTTCTAACGATTTCATTTGTGAAATGCGTTACTTCAATTGCGTTACTTTGTAACGCATCACCTTAATATTATGAATCACGACGCGCAACGCAAACTTTCTAGATGGCCTTTGAGATTAAACGTTGAATGTCCTCTGCCTGTTTTGTGAGCTCACTACGACATGTACTAAGTGAAGTTTCTACCGAACACGTGTACGTAACGTACAATCCCCCTCTGCGTAACAATGCGTTACAAATTCGCGAGTTTACCATTAGGCAATATGTACACAGCGCGTGTCACGGTAGTAAACAGGTTTTAGCTTGAAAGATAGTCGATTTACTTACCGTATGGAGATGTATTGACAATAATGTTTAGATCACGCGGCCCGGCTATAAGTACTTACATAAAATATTAAGAAAGGAACATCTTTGATCAAGATTCAATTACCTATAATCTACAATTATTATAAAAAAGTAAAGCGTACCTTCGTCCTGCCATTGATGACATAGTTGCCCATTTCACCGTTGTTGGCCATTTTGTTCGCTGTCAGTATTATACTGTCGACCTGTAACATAATGATTTTATTTAAATATATGTAATAAATTATTAAACAAATAGTTCTTAGACTTTCATTCTGAATGATAATAATAATTAATAATTAATGATCATATTATCAAATTTTGCAACGTCAGCTAATCTTATGGTGTAGATAGGACCGAGTGATGGCGCTTAATAAAGAAATTGGGACAATCAATTTACTTTTCAAATTACCAAAATGACAATAATTACATACTGTTGTAACATTACATCTCTTGAAATTGCATCTATAACTGCTTAGTAATATATTTTTAATATTATATATATAAAGCATTCCCCTTTTTCAATAACAATATTTCCTTTTGATTTGTTGACAGAGTAACGGACAATTTTGCTTTTATTAAAGTTAATTTGTTTATTTCCTCTAACGCGAACCTACGTCCTACAGTGGTGCGTACGTGACAAGCCCTTTCCTACACCGCGCACCACACCTATAGCTGCGGTCGGCTAATTATTGTTCCCTAGCGCGGCATGCTGTGATGCCGGTCACGTTTGCTCTCTTGAAAGGGCTCACACGTGTGTTAGGACTGCATTATCAAATGCGAAAACATCTGATTAACTTGACATGTAAAATTTAAAATTATAGTTTCACCACATCGAATGCCTATGAAAGCAGGTATTATGATAAATGGTGGTGTGGTGGCGGTGACTCCCACACACGGGCGGGACAAATTATATTTATTTTTCGATTGTACTCGTAGTAAGTATTGTTATTTTTGTATTGGTTTCTTATGTAAATAAAGATCATATCTGTAATCTGAGTAATATTTAATCATTGCATGCCTTTGAATACCTAGGTACTAATTTTAAGGTATTATAAATAAAATAGTAGCAAGTCTTTAGTACCAGGTGCAAGAGTAAGGCTTGTGAACTATTGCCTAACATGAGATTGTCCAAATCCGCACGACACAATCAATGGCACGTTTAATTCGATATACCTACTATCATTTATTATCAGCTACATTATACGATATTGTAATCGCCATTCAGATCTTTTATGATTAAACAAATATTTTCTAAAGAAACATTTAATAATGTGCGGAGCTGAACTGATTTGCTTGTCATTAGACTCTATACCTGAACCACCATCAAAAAACATACGATGAATATCAAATCCAATGTTTTGTCGCTGGTCTTAACATAGCAAAGCGCTGTGTCACGGCCACCGCGATGTTTTCTATAAGCGAACTTCCATTAGAGATCGCGCGCCGCCGCGCCAAACTCGCGAAAGTCTTGCCGAATTAATGAGATGCGTACCTACCTACTTCTAAAACGGTGAACAGTTATATATGACTACAATATTCGCAGCGGTTTTATTTATTAATCAACCTATAGGTAACTTTCTATTATTTCTGTCGTAAAGCCTAAAGGACACATTTTAAATCCAGACGACTGTTAATTATACTTATGTAAGTTCTGTAATTTCAAATTTGTAAGTATTGCGGTGCTTATTAAGACTTTCCAAACTTACTAACTCAAACGAAAAACCCTTTTTTTACAAGTAAGTATTATAATTTATAACTTAAGTATAATCATTTCAGTACTCATTTTATTAATGTATCATTTGACATTTCAAGAACTTACAGACGGAAGCTTTTAATTTTTCCTGCCTTCACAAATCACAGGAAAAAATGTTGATATAAAAAAAATGATTGTAAATGAGCAATGCAATTGCGTTTTATTTCTACGGACTTCTGTAAAGGAGGAGGTTCTAGTTCGTCTGTGTAAGGTGGTTCTGTTTTTTTTATTTGTTTACCGATTTCTCGGAGATAGCTTATTTTTTAACACTAGGTTTTGCCCGTGTTGTAGTCGAAATTTCCAATTGGGCATCGAAGAGGTTAATCAATAAAATTTACAAACCCCTACTTTAACTTACTACGGGATGAATCTTAGCATTCAAACATGTCAAAATTCAACGTTAATAATAATCGATTGCGTTAACGACTTATTTCGAATTAAGATGAAAGATATTTTGCAAACCCCTTTATCATTTTAGAGGTTGAATGGGTTGAGGGTTTCTTTTAGCCGTTTTTTGTTAACCGATGCGAGGGTACAAAATAAAAGTAGGACATACTTGGCTGATAAGTTGCCCGATGTGGAAGCACTGCGGCTCCTTGCCATCGATCCACGTGATGCGGTCGCTGCGTATCGTCTGCGCCTCCGTGCTGCCCGGGTTGGACACCAGCTGGCCTGCCTGGCGACAGTCGCAGTGTGTTTCATTCAAAATTTACTATTATACTAAGAGGTCTTAAATATCTTTAATACCTATTAAGGTAATTACTGACAAAATTTGGCTTTTTGATTTTTATAAACTTTGCAAACATACTTGATACATGGGCTGATGGTATTGCTGATCGAGCTCAGAGAGCAGCGGATACCCGCAAACTAAAGGAGATTAATAATATAGATAATATAAAAAAACTGGGTTGCAAAGATCCTGGCTTGTTTTAAATTTTAAAATAATACCTACTATCGATCGACAAATCGCAGTATGTATTAATGAACCATTTTTAGTGTTAGTAAATGTGTTTTATTTTACCTAATGGAGCCAGCTTGGGTTGAAAAGTATAAAGTGGCCCACGAAGGGGCAGTATGAAAATTACCAGATCGTAGCAGAACAATGTTTAGACAACACTTATTTAGAGTTATGTCATATTTACCTACTATTAAAATTATCTTTATTATTAACCAGACAGATTTTTATCAATGAATCAGAATTCAGAATTTAAAAGAAAATATCA
This sequence comes from Boloria euphrosyne, assembly GCA_951802675.2. NCBI lineage: Eukaryota > Metazoa > Arthropoda > Insecta > Lepidoptera > Nymphalidae > Boloria > Boloria euphrosyne. The sequence continues at coordinate 12,257,980 of OX637888.1, forward strand.
AAATAATAACTTGCCAAAATTAAAGTAGCTCAAGCAAGTGAAACAAGCTAGGTAAAAAGCAGTTACATAATACACTGTGATATAAGAGTTGTAAGCATGCAATTGCCTAATATTCTACTCGAGCTTCCTGATAATTTTTCAATTTGCTTGCTATATCTTAGAGGTTTTTATCTTTGATAAAATGTACAAAACAATGGCATAAAGTTTACATTAGAGATGTAACATTGCCTTGTGCCAAATTTTTACTAATTATTTTATCATACATATGAAGCTATTGCAGTTTAGCCAGTTTTAATTTATCATTAGAATAGTGACTATTGTCCGAGTCACCATCATCATTTGTCTTGAAATAAGCTAGTCAAATATGTTTATATACAGCTTTTTAAGGCAATTACAATAACCAAATAAAATTGTAAATAAGTGGTTTATATGCATTAGATATAATTTAGAATAACAAATTGTTAAATAAAACCAAAATTAAAGGTATGAATAAAAAAATAAAAACAAAGTCAACTAAAATATGAGAATAAATGATGACAATGAAGTACTTAATGCATAATACATAGTATTATGCAGTCGGACATGAATATATGTAGCAAAACTTGCACCGAAGATAAAATATGTATATTAACCTCTGGTCTGCATACTGTTGCCAAAGTATCCTTGACAAAGCAGACATGAGGTTAAAACAGTTATGATCTATTTAGTTTGCTTTTTACAAAATTTGTTATATGAAAATATGTTTTAAATATTTAAAAATGAAAAATATTAGGTATATCATATAACTAGTAATAGGTAAGTTGATGTGTTATTTAGCAAACTCAAAGCTTCAGCACTGACTGATAGTAGGTATTTGGTTTAAAAAATAGGTCTATTTGATTCATAATAATAGTGGAATCCTATTTGTGAAAACATTTCAGAAATTAGCTTAGTCATTCTTATAAACTCATAAAATTTTATGTGTATAGTACAGAATAGTTTAAAAAAGTAATCTTTAGATAGTTATTCAATAATTAATATCTCTAGTAATATCAAACACAATTTCAAATTAATAGTCTCGAGTATTTTTTGTTAAGAATTATCCATTTATACAACCAATGTTGGTATTAACACTATAATAATAGAGTAGCATTTTATTTACCATTTTTATTGGGTTTTTTTGAATGTTATTATAATACTTACTGTGAATATGCCTGATCTATACATGTCTAAAACTTCCTTCAGCACTAAAAGTCCACGCTCTTTACCTAAGAAATTGTTCAAAACACACACACCATACTGTGACATGTCCTTTATCACTCTTTGACAAATATTATAGTTCGGATCACTCGAGTCCAGAAAATAATTATTATAAGGTGCTCCACTTCCTCTTAGAATAGCTTCCGGGTATTCTTTCATTCTACTCGGTTGTTCACTAGGTATAGCTGGCATTTTTACATCAGTACTATTTACCACTTTTAACAAATTGCTAGTCGTTGCAGAATCAAAATCCACTGAACTAAGCTGTTGAGCTTTTTCACTTAAAATTTGCTGCTCTGAAGATCCTTCATGAGTTATGGCACTAATTTTTGTAATGTCTTTATTACTATATACTACACTTGAAAATACACTCTTGTCTTTTAAATTTCCCTTAGCACCAGTCGTAACATCGACAGTTTGACCACTACTATCTACAGATTGTGAGGTATTTATATTATCACTAACAATTTCTATACCCTCCTTTTTGGCAGACTTCTTTTTAGATTTTTTTAACCGTCTTATTTCACTTCCTACTTGTAATATTTTTTCTTCACTATCTAGAGGTTTTTTAATAATATCATCTTGGTTAGTTACCTTTAGTTCTTTTTCTACAACAGAAGTATGTTCGACAATTTTGTCTTTTCGCACAGACTGTTTTTGAACCTTTGGTGTACATTCACTTTTATGTTTTTTCCAGTCTTGTCGTTGATGTTCTGTGTTACAATAATAAACAATAAGACATCGACCACATCTCCGATGTGTCTGTTGATTGCAAACGGCGCAACAAGCAAGTACGCCTTCTTGATTCATTCTGATTCTGAAATACCTAATTTTTCTTTCTGGGCCGGCCCTTGCGACTGTCAACTCCAAATGTCAACTTTTACTTTTTTATTTGTATTACGCATATGACAAGCACTCTATAAATTTAGCCACATTACTCGGATACTCGTAATATAAAAACATGTCGAATCAAGTATAGAAAAAATTAGTTAATTAATTACGAAAAATTATTTAATTACGAAGTGACAATTTGTACGGGTACTGGACGAATAAATCATATTTATTCTTACATTTATCGGATGATTAGCTTATTTATTATATTTATTTTATGTTATGTTAAAAGTCGGTGGAATCTTAAATAATAAATTTTCAGCTTGGTATAGTCCGTACCACGAAAGATGAGACTTGTCAAACGTCAGTAGTGGGGGGTCTGCGCAGGTACAGTTGTGTTAGAAATTGTTATGTAGAGATGGGTAGCTATTTAACTAACTAGCTAAATAGCGGCTATTCTCAAAATAGCCACGGCTATGATATTCGTCAATACGATAACTAGCTATTTAGCTAAATAGCCAAAGAGTATAGATAATAATTAATATACTGATAAATACAAATAGCTATAGCGGACAGCTGCCACAGATTACATATAAGCACTACGTTATGCAGCCGTTCCATGCAGGCATAGCTGACTAGCTAGTAGCATAGATAACATAATACTATACTAGTCTAGTAGCTAGTAGCTATAGCTAGCGAGTAGCCGGTAGGTAGCCGTAGCGTCTCTATAGCCAACGCGACGGACGTAGCTAATAGCTATTTAGCCTAGCGAGTAGGGCTCACTGAAGTTGACCCAACTTGTTTTGATTTTCGGATTTTTTTTATTTTTAATTGTCTGTTCGTCGTTTGTTCGTCAATGTTCGAATGTAAAAATTGTTAGTTCGTCTTTTATTTATTTATAATTAATTAAACAAATGTTCACCCTTAAGTTGGACACCCTTACTAGATATCTTTATTTTTATCGCTCAGATTAATTAATTTTGATCAATCATCGTTTGTTCGACGACTATTGGTGATTTTTCGATTATAAAAACAATTAAATTCCCAATTATTAATAATTTTTTTGTGTACCAAATACCAATGTAGTATGTACTCTGTGATGATATTCGAAATGGAGCACAGATTACTATTATATACTAGTCAAAAAGTGAGCTGCACAATTTTAGCACCCTATCGAAGGATTTTTGAAATCAAAATGACCTGAATCGATAGGTCTACGTTCGGTCTGTATAGGTCTCTTATCATTTTTGGAAGGTCACCTGTGGTTTTTTAATAAATAATTTTTTAAATTTACTATTACTTTAAAAAAAATTTAGCACCTCATTGAAACGGAAACTGATTAATCTTTATATTTCTACATTCTTTATCGTTAGGTCAGTATCGGTCTCTATAGTTTTTGCTTTTATATTATCCATTTAATTTTTTTTATTAACAATTATAAATAATTGACATTGACAATGTCATAAGTCATTTGACATCTCATTTATGTTACCTTTTGAGCATTAGCTTCTTGTATTTTGGCTGTACATTTTTATGTCATATAATATGTATTGTATAGTCTATAGTTATTTAATATTATTATTATTTTTGATTTGTTTTTAATTTATTGTTTTGATTTTTGTGTTTTCTTTACTTATATGTATTATCATTATTTTTTTATGCCTTCATACTTTCTATTTTTGGATTTCTTTTGTGCTTTGCTATTTTCTGACAAATATATAATAATATTACATTCTTTTCGTCTAAGATATTCTATAGAAACATGATTGAAATCAGCCTTATTTAATTATTATTATTGATTTGTTTTAATTTCATTGCGATATATGAAAAAGAATTTTCCACCCTCAAATATTCTGCTGACCCTTTCTTTTATTATGACATTACCATTAATTTAATATAATAATAAATATATAAATATATTTATTTTTATTTATTGCCTTATTAGGCAAACGAATAAAAAAACATTTACACAAAGTATTTGTTTTTTTACGAACAGCGCCCTCTAGTATTATACACAGATTCTAAAATTTTATTTATATAATTTATTTATATATTTTTTATTATTATATTAAAAATTAATAGCAATATTGTAATAAAAAAAGGGTCAGTAGAATATTTGAGGGTGGAATAATTATTTTTTGCGTCATTAGAAATAAAAAAATGAAGTAGCGCGACATCTATGGTTAAGCTTTTAGTTTACTTGTACTGGTGTGTGTTGTTTAGGTCTGACGTTACCCATATATAATATAGATGGCGCTGTAGATTAAAGATAGATTGATTTTAGATTGACAGTTTTTAATAAAATAATTTAATAATACGTATAATAGAAATTCATTTCTTTTCAAGGAAGTATAAAATAAAATAAAATAAAAAAATAAAAAACGATAATAATATGTTCCGTAGCGGGATTCGAACGTTGTCGCGGCTGCGGAGCTAACGTACTATCAGTCGGTTAGTGAGTTACCCAAATAGCCAAATAGCTGAATAGCTGGTTATATAGCTAGTTATTTAACCACAAATAACCGGCTAGCTAAGTTATTGAGATTTTGGCTAGTTACCCATCACTATTGTTATGTATAATTTCAATATCTATTTAGGAGTTTTTCGATAACATTTTTAATAAGTTGTAAAACAATGTTATATTAAAATTATTAACATTATTTATTACGAAATGATAAAGTTTAAGTATTAAAATATGTCGATAAGCCAGCGGGAAGAAAATTATTAAGTAACAATATTTATTACGAAATGAAAAAGTTTAATATAAAAAATGGCATATTATTATTTTAATCACTCTCACTAGTCACTGTCAATAACTGATGATTTTAAAACAACTTGTTTTAACATGTAAGTGTTCACGTCGTAAACCATCTTCCTAATTTGTCTTTTTAATGTATTACCTCGAAGCATAATAAAAATTAACAATATTACACTCTTGTAGAATAATTCTACAAGAACAAAAAAACAAAATAGAAAATAAACACTTAAAGTTGCACTCGTCTGTACTGCGGGGTCCAGCGGGGCGTGTACGGGGCGAGGAGAACGACAGGCAACCGGTACCGCGCCTCCCGCGCTCTTTCCGAAGGCCCGATATCACACGAGGCCTTCCCGCCTCTCACCCCTACCGCTAAGGATACCTATAAATCGGCTTCTGCGCAAGTCAAATCACGTGGTTTGTCAAGTCTCATCTTTAGTGGTACGAATTATAGGTTAAGTTTATTTTCTTTTTATATTTTGCATATATCCTGCACCTAAAACTCACTTATGTTTTTTTAAAAAGCAAAAAAAGTGATAGTTATTCGTATAAACCGACAAATGTCGGACGAATAATATTTTCTTTATTCATCCGATTAGCGGACGACTTACTTTGTCCAGTACCCATATTAATAAACTTAACCAAAAAATTAAGTCAACTTGGATAATTTTAGACAAAATAATTGCCCCAGTTTATTAGTTCTATACTCTTTGTAATCGCCGTTGATATTGAGAAGACATTTTTAATCATTGTCAACATTACTGACAATCTAATACAATGACATGAAAACGTGATGAATTAAACTTTCTCACTCGTGACCATTCATTGTGTGAATGTGGCCTTGACGAAGGCACGGTTTCCCACATCCTCTTCTCCTGCCCGAAACTCCTTCGTCCTATATATGACATCCTTCCCTGTGATATTCCTCGCCCCATAAATGTTCAATGTTTGTTGATGTTGGTGTTTAGCTCTCACTGTACATTTTTGTGTAAATATTTTGAAATTAATAAAATTAAGTTGTAAATAAATCATGTGTCTGTCCTAGTGTAATTAGTTTAGTTACTAACAGCTGTAGTTTTAGTTTAACATTAAATGTTTGTGTTGTTCTAGGTTAAGGTGTAACAGTGAAAGTCTGACTATTTCATCTGTTCCCAAAATTAAATTGAGACTGTTATTCTCAACCGCACCAATCAATCTCCTCCGTGTATTCTCCACCCTACGCGACATTGGCGGCATCAATCGTGCCTCACTGGCACAACGGAAAGACGTTAAACTAGTCAAGTCAAGTTTTGTTATTCTCAACCGCACCGATCAATCTCCTCCGTGTATTCTCCACCCTACGCGACATTGGCGGAATCAATCGTGCCTCACTGGCACAACTGAAAGCCATTAAACTAGTCAAGTCAAGTCAAACTTTCTCACGGATGGACGAAACTACTGAGCGAATTTTATGATAATTTCTTATTTTGTGTAAATTGGACGTTATATGATATCAATGTCTTGAATTAAATTTCGTATTAAGCTTGCATTTGGACTAGTATTGATGACACGTTTGGCATAGTTTATTGACTAACACTTTGTAGTTTGTACTTTGCCAAGCGGCCGCATTCACGAGTCCCGCTGGTGGCACTAATTTATGTGATGAGCGCGAGTAATTGTACTCAAATCACTTTTATTTTATAATAATAATGCTCTCCATCCGATTCCGGCCATGGCGGCCAATCTCATTGAGACTAGCTCACTGCAAAAGAGATATTATAGTGCACAAATGTAAGTGCAGACAGTGGCGTAACTATAGGGTGGCAAAATGCCACGGGCCCCCGACCCAAGGGGGCCCCGGCCCAAGAGGCCGTGAGCTCTGAAATAACCTAACATTTTTAACAAAGTTTTATACCGTTTTTAAGTAGTACTTAAAAATTTTATTTTTGAAGTACTTCAAATCATCAAATCAAAGGGCACAACTAAAGACCATAATATATAAATTCAAACTAATCATAAAAAAATCAAGACATTTAAAATAAAAAATGTCGATTGTCAGGACGTATCCATTTGGTTGCTTCATTTTTTGTCGCGGTGCATTGGTGACGCGAGCGAGCTAGTGACGTTCGGGGAATTCGCTCCAATAAAACTATACTTTTTGACAGATAACACGTCTATAGATATGAAGTAAAATGACTATGTTAAAGCACAAATCTATAGGTTTGATAGTTTTTCAGTAAAGCGTACCACAAATTACTCAGGTTGTGGGATAGTGTAAGGTCTCGCTTCGCTCGCCCTAATAAAAACCCGTTTAAGAAACTCTGTGGCAAGGTTATTTCATAATTTCATTTCATCGTTGCTTCCGAACATTTAGGTTATGCGTTTCGTCTTTCCTGATTTATCTGTTTTACTTAACTAGTATATTGTGTGTACTTTAATATGAATTGGAATAAAGACATTTTGTTTGGCAAAGACGTTGCTTTCCATCGATTTAATACGCAATTATTTGGATTGCTTTATTGTCGGATCACAAAAACAAAAATAAAAAACATGAAGCTTTTTCTTCTGAGTGTTTAAAAGTAGCAGGAGCCTCAAAATATTTTGCTAAAATGTTTAGTTAACGTTTTTTGTTATTTTTAGGAGCAAGAGACACGTCTTTAGTGTCAAGGCGCAGGATCGACGGCGGAATTACGTGCTTTCGGAGGCACGGGGGTAATACACCGCCAACTTCCTATTTCCGGGCTGCTTAAATGGCTACTAAAGCTTACTAAACAGAAAGACTCAATCATTACACTTGTTTCCACCTAGGGCTCGAACCCAGGATCTTTCGATGTATGGCCGTACATGCTAGCCACTTCACTACTGAGGCAGTTTTTACATTATATGTATGTATTTAAAGTTATATATATTTAGTATATCAACTATTTAGTATTCATAAGACAAGCCTCGTTTAACATAGAATTAAATGGCGCTGTGTGTACTATCATACTATTTATTAATTATTATATTCATTTATTTGTTTTAACTACTAATGTGGTAGTAGTGAAATTACCACAAATTATAAAATGATGAGCGATATATATATGTATACTGGTTGTATATTAAAAATATAATTTAATATAATATGTGTTATTATCTAAATTGTTTTTACATAATCTAGCTGCTATGCTCAGAATTAAAACAAAGTTCTGTAAAATTAGTTTTATTTTATTTTATTATATACATACATTTTTAAATTAAAATTCTATCAAAGTGATACAATTTTATCGAAATTACAATTATACTTAAAAATATAATAAATATAAACAGAAGCATGAAACATACAGGATAAACTTTTCACAAGATATGACAATATAATCGAAGTTTATCAGAATTATGTACAGTAGAAAATCAAAATATGTTTAAATAAATATAAAATGTAAAAAAAGAAAAAGTTTTTTTGAATGTCAAAGAGACTAGATTAGTTCTATATCCAGTACCGCTCTTTAAGTTTAAAGGTATCTATACATCATTGCAAAGAGCGAAACTCGACAAAAGGAACTAAAGGTGCGTATAGGCGTTCGTCGCTTACATCGACGCACGCCACTGCGCTGTCTTAATTCTAAGTAACCTACGAATAAGATGTAAGATAAATACATATTTTATTCTGTTGTGAAGAAAACTTAATTTTCCTAATATATTATAATACATTACAAAATAACAATAATAACTTGTTTTTTACGATATTTGGTGTAAACACTATTCAATATTCATCATAAATTGATTGTGCGGTAGAATAGTGACATACTTTGTAAATTGAACCCATGAAATATATGTAGGTAATAAATAAATTTTTAATTTTTACTAAATTCGTTAAGGCCAAGTCTAAGTCTTCAAATAAGTTTTTTTATTAAGAATATAAGATAAGGTAGACGATTAATTACGTTTTTAAATACATCACAAAATGTAGCCAATTGGACCCTATATAATATCTAAAATATTAGATACGATGTAATTTTTTTATGAACACGTATCCGATCGTTTCTGTTTATTTCTATTTCGTTCATAATATTATTATATGTTTAAAAATTTTAATCTTAGAAGGAAAGCATAATTATTGGAAACTATAATAATTTACTAATTGGTTCTTTGACCGAATGAATACCTATGTTTGAATATTATTAAGTTTATAAAATTTCCGTATTTAATAAATATTATTATGTTGACCCAAGTCAACCTTCCACCATTGGATTAGCTTGTATTGGATCGATCACTCAGGTCTTTATAATAATTATAAAGATTTTATAATTTCTTTCTGTTTAATAAGAACTTTTAAAAGTTATTATCATTAGGATTTAAACATTTTATTCTACATTGGAGTGTTATAAGCACGGTCTTATACACAGGTCTTGCAACAACAGTAGTGGGGGTACTTCAGCTCAATGTTTGTGCTGGTTTTCAATTTATGGCCGCCAGAGGCATGACGATAGATGGGTGTGCTGTGCAACTAAGACAGATCATCATTCTGCCTCTTTTTCTATCACACGTATGCGTACTACACGTGTCCTCATCACATAACTCGAATTTATTTTATATTTCATAAATATCATTGAGTTAATAGATGATGAAAATACAGTACTCATGTTTTTTATTGATCCCGAAAACTTTTTCAAACTCGAACTAACTAGTTAAATAAAAAAAAACAAAAATAACAACTAGACTGCAAAACTCAATACAACGATATAACAATGCTTAAATAACACAATACTTAGGAGAGAAAAATATACGCAGTATGATTAACAATAAGAAATGAGACCGAGTGCCTTATAGTCGCTTGTCTTGAGTTGGTCTATTCGACCGGCGTGCGCACTGTGCAGCGCACCCAGTGATAACGTATAACGGAATTGACGCGATAGAAAAGTTTAACACGACGCGTTACTTATCTCTCACCACTGAAATTGGGCTTCGTCGTAAACCTGTGTATAACCATGGTTGTGAGTGGTGTCATTTTTTTTATGGTATTGCTAGTATGTAAAATTTTAATAATGAATAATAATGTGCTTGAATGCATTGAATATACTCGTATTTCTTATTTTTCACTCGTTTATAAAGTTCGTCATTTTACCATTTAGCTGCCCCTCTTGCTAAGCAAGACATATTCATTAAAATTTAAGTGGAAGAACGGGCGATGTTCTCATTTGTATGATTACACTCTAGTATGATCATCACTAGGTGGTACCGGCGCAGGAGGAGCGTGTAGGACCCTCGCGAGTTCCGCCTTCTCGTCAGCAGAGAGGACGTAGACGGGGGGCGCCGCGGGGAGGAACCGCTCGGCCTTGTGCGGCTCTCGCTGCAGCCGCGCGCGGTACAGCATCACGAGCACACACAGCACGCTGATAATGAAGGCGGAGGTGGCTGCCAGCACGATCAACGCTGTATGGTAAGAAGTGGCCGCTGATACCTGTATTTTTCAATTTAATTAGATTTTAAAAAATTCGGGACGTAGAACCTTATTCTTTTTTTTATTCTTTATTTTTAAAGGGTTTGATCATAAAAACCATGCCGCCCTAATAGGAACTAGAAACATATGTTATCTATTCTACTTTTTGAAATTGTACAATTTTATACAGCATTCTTGCTTGACTCGATAGAGATGAAGCAAGAATGCTGTTGCAAATACCAACATCCATTTTGTTTAGCAGATTTTTTTTAAATCAGCATGATCTGCTTGCCTCATTCCGAACACACTCCATTAAAATATGATATAAATATGGAATAAATTTAATGCCAGAACTTACAGTAGATTCGCTGACGATCTCCCGGTGCGCGGCGGGCGCGGGCGCGGCGAGGCGGTACTCACTGCGGATGACGTCGGCGCCCAGCACTCCCTCGTCTGACTTCTTCGCGCCAGACAGTTTCTCTTTCTTGACCTAATTGATAAATTATAAGAATATTTTTAGCATAGTCTGTGGCCTATGCGATATCACCTACTCATTAGTATAATATTCTCAAATATCAACGCATTTACAAAGTTCACTTATGATACTCGGGAGTCGGGGAGTGAGTTCCTGCAAACTTAATAAAATTTACGTGGGTTGCGTAAATTTCGCATTTCCCAACTTTAAAAATGAGGCTCAGTGAGGTATTCACTAATTAGGCTAGCTTTTACTCCGAAGAATCTGAAGGTGAGAGGTGGCGGCAGGCGCTGATAAATGTGATCTTCAGTAAAATAAAAAAATACCTGTGTTTCAAGATGATAGACCACATCGGCAGCTCTAGGTCCAGACAACATAGCGCGTAGTTTCACAACCCCGTGCTCCTTGCTCACAGTAACCGGCACTTTGGCGCCGAGGGCGGACAGGCGGGCACTCAGTAAGGCTTGTGCTTTCTCTCCCACGGCTGCGTCAACGCCTATTAGCTCTAGCTCGAGGAGTGCAGACTCTATGTGGGTAACCTCTGTAAGCAGATTAAAAAGTGCCATAAATATTATGACTTGCAATACAGATTATGTTTTTATTATTATGATTTTTATAGGTATTTTTTTTATTTGTTTCTTTTTCCGGGTTTTGTTCAGTCTTTTTATTTTAATAAAAAGATAAAGTTGATAAAGCACATATTTTTTTAATTATTAAAGTTATTTCATTGTTTTATCACACTCGTCATAACTCGTACCACATTCCGCGTCGAGCGCGGCGGAGGGGCGCGCCTGCCCCGCCGCGTCCACGCACCAGCAGCGCGCGCGCCCGCACTGCCGCGGCGAGAACGCGCCGTCCCGAGCACAGCGCGGCCTGTAGCCCTCGCCTCCTACAGAACAAGATTATCTTTCTATAGAATCCATATATTATGATGCAGGCAGACTTTGTGTAGCATTCTCACCTGTACAAAATATTGTTAAGATCAATGATCCAACGCCTATCCTTTCAAAGTACTTTTTTATATTTAATTAAAGCTATGACTTATGACACTGAATTGTATAATTTTGATAAATTTTGGTATACCATACCATTATCACTTTCTTCTTGCATGAGTTGACATTTAGTTTTGAAATCGGTTTTATGCGTCACTTCCACTGGAATGGCTTTTCTTCTCGTAGCTTCGGCTAACCTCGGCTCGACCACTTCAGCGAGCACTGAACTATCTTCGTTGGAGGACACCTCAGTGGAGACCGGGGCGTCCCCAGCGCGATGTTCAGGATCTAATTCGATGCTATCAAAGTCTTCTTCTTCTCCTTCGAAATCTTCTATCCTATATGCTGTCATTTGACGGATGAGTTCTTCTAGTACTGTAACAATTCAATATTAAAATATATAACTACATATGCAAGTCGAGATCTAATTAATAGTTCAATCTTCCTTTAGTCATAAGACAAAGAAGCACTTCTTTGTTTGAAGAAGCACTTATTGTTAAGAAAGAAATCCTTGAGGACTCATTTTTTATAACAAATTTTAAATGAGAAAAATCAACTCGGAGTGTTTCCAAGAATTCATGACAGAAGTCTGCAAACTAACAGCTAGGTGTATTATTGTATTCATTGTCCAAGGCCCACTTAATATGTTGATTTTAGTTAAGACGAAAATTAATAAAATGAGGACGTCACCGTTTCTCTCCGCCGGAACATTTAGATGTATAAAAATTGAAGTCTTTAATGTGGAATCGAACAGTATTGTACATATTATGTGTATATACGTATGTATGTGTGCAGTCGTGAATTATCCGTACTCAAAAATTATAAATGAAGTCTTTACCTTCGTCGGCTCTCGCCTTCTCATCGAGCGGGTCACGCCTCACCCACTTGCGCGCCTGCCGGAAGTTGCAGGTGGGCTTGGCGCCGCGCACCAACGAGCCCTTTTGCGGCTCTCCGCGAGAACTCACACACCAACATACATCTGTAACGTACATATTATACTTAATATTACTAACATTCCATCATTTACATTGACGTTTACTAAAACACAATGAACAATGTCAGCAATTATTTGTTTTACTACATAAGACGAGCATCGTTACCAATATGCGACATGCACTGCACGGGCTCCCAGGCGCCGCTCGCGTCGCACTTGGGCACGAAAGTTCCTTTGCCGTATTTTAGGGCTGCGGCTTCGTTCTTTTCGCGCAGTCTCTCGCACGGACTCAGTACTGGAAGGCAAGGATAAATATTATTTAAATAAAAGCAATAGAAATAAGTCCAATTGTAAGTTCTTTCCACTATAATGACTTACAAGTGGCTCGTGATGAATCATGCATATCTTACTTACGTTCGATTCAATTGTGATGGTACTTTAAAGTTGAGTGTGATGTAAAATAATTTAAACAGTTATATGTAGGTACTGTTACTATCAACAGTTGTGCAGAATGACCTCGGTGAACATGAATTTGTGCAATAAATTAGATTACCTACTAATGCAAACTAATTGGAAGTTAGTACATAACATGTGATTAAACTCTAAAAAAACCATTTCAAACAATTTATTAGCCACAAAATGTAACAAAAAGGAAATGAAAAAATCATGCCTTCTGAGGTTGGCAATTTTCGCTCGGTCTTCTGTGTTCTCAAGTCAGCCGAACCATTTTTAACTGTTAAAAATATTTTTATGATAATAAGTTCAAAAATGTAGATTGCTACAGCTACGTACATAAGAACCGTAAAGATTCTCGGCCGTTGCATCAAGACCGGTACTTGACTCAGTGTCAGCCTTATTTTGCGTATACAATATTTTTTTCTATTTGCTATCTATTTTAGATATCTCTTAATATCAAGATAATCTTTAATATCAAGGATGTATATTAGTCTTTAAATACACTGCATCACCTGCGCACTGTGACGCTCTAACGACATACACGTTACACCTAATTAATTTAATAAATACATTAGTCTGTCTTTAGATGGTTATAACTAAATTAACAAGAGTCCGCAAAGATAATAAAGCTATTAACTAACCAGGACACACGGCGTTGCACTCCTCCTTGGTGCGGAAGTTGTTGTGGTTGCCGGAGCAGGCGTGGTAGCGAAAGCGCTCGCATCTGTTGCGCTCGTGGTTGAAGTACCAGCGCGTCGCGTTCAGACCGTCGCCGTTCGCGCATACGCCTTCGTCTTTGCTCTCAAAGCAGACTGTTCCTGTTTGGCGAAATTATAGGTTTTATAGCCGTTCTTTAAACAAATCAAATTATTTAATAACGAAGCATAAGTGAGTAGACTGACTAGGCTTAGGACAGCATACGGAGGGCGCGGAGTCGTGCGGCGCGAAGCGGCAGGCGTGCGTGGAGGGGCAGGCGGCGGCGCGCGGGCCGCAGCGCAGCGCGCCGCCGCCCGGCGCCGGCAGCGGCGCGCCCGCCGGGCACTGCGGCGCCGGCGAGCAGCGCGCCAGCGGCGCGCACGCCTCGCCCTGCAACGTTGCATATACTTGTACTACAGGTTTTACGGAACATCAACCGACCACTAATATTTTAAATTGCAAAATATTTATGTAGGTAATATATTGTTATAATTTTGAGCTTGATACTACAGATGTTCAAATTCATTCTTACCTCGCATTCCAATGGTACAAGTTCACAAGTCTCATCATCTCTACATTTTGCCTCAGCACAAGGATCTCTACAAGAGCAAGTAGGACAGCCCTTGTCATCCAGTTCCGGTCCGTGAGGACAGATTTCTTCGTCACAGTCAGGGGTCGGACATGGGGACGGTGCATCGCAAGTCGGTGTGGAATTTGTTGTTCTTGTTCCTTGTATCTGAAGACAAATTAAAAAAAATATTTTAAGCTATCATATTTGGACAATGGAAACCTTTTTTATAAAGTTGATGTTTACCTCATTGCCAGCGGTGTCCACACACCAGCACACTTTGTCGGAGCCTCGGCATTGGATGCTTTCGTAAGTGCCATCTTCTTTGCAGTTGGGAACCCATGTCCACGATGGAGGATTTCCACTTTCTGCAGCTGTATGCAGTGCTAGAGCTCTAAAAATTAAAATTTTAGTATAAATTTTATTACGTTATACCTACTTTATTTTTATTGGGGTATATATTTAATAAAAGCGGGATTGAAGCGATCCCGCGAAGCGAAGTTATTTCCCGGTCGTGACTCGTGTCAGTGCCTCACCTGCGCTGTTGGCAGGCGGTCTGGTGCACGGCGTCGGCGCAGGCGGTGCCGCAGCCGGTGGCGCAGCAGCGCCGGCGCGCGCCGCACTCCGCGTCGCTGCGGCACGCCCACTCGCACGCGCCCGTCCACGGCACCAGGTACGGACACTGTCCCGTCTTCTGCGGAAGACCTGCCAAAGGAAGTTTTTTATATTATTATGGGTATCTGAATAGAACCTTTAGGCTTATTACTATTGTTATCTTTAGACTAATAGTTATGGTGATTAGGTACTAAAAATTTAATGGTCTCGGGTTCTAATCTATCAATAATATTGAGTCACTTTTTCCGCGCGGAAATATTTGTCAATTTCTAAAGGTAACATTTTTCATGGCGGTAAATTAACGTTAGCCGTACTACCGTAATGGAACTTACAAGCAGGCACAGGCGGGCAGTAGTCCGCGTCGCAGGCGACGTCGACGAGCGCGCAGGCGCGGCCGGCGGGGCACGCCACGCCAGCGCAGGGGTCGCGGCACTTGCACGTGGGGCAGCGGCCGGCGCCCAGCTCGAA
The DNA here is from genome assembly GCA_951802675.2 of Boloria euphrosyne. Classification (NCBI taxonomy): domain Eukaryota; kingdom Metazoa; phylum Arthropoda; class Insecta; order Lepidoptera; family Nymphalidae; genus Boloria; species Boloria euphrosyne. The sequence continues at coordinate 12,273,407 of OX637888.1, forward strand.
CCCGTAGTCGCAGCCCATTCGGCAGGTCAGCTCTAGGCAGGACAGCTGGGACCTAAGTCTGCAACGAGCGCCTCGTTGGCTTAGTGAAAAGCTCAAGCAATAGCCGAATTTCGACACTTAAAAATCAGATAGGTTTCCGATAACTTACTTATCACAATCCTGAGCTGTCCCATTGGTGCTTGTGTCAGGTATTTCAGTGCCGAATGAATCAACGCACCAACATCGCCCGTTTGCGCATTGCTGAGACGTAAAGGAGCCGTCAGGGTTACAAGATGGCGCTGGCAGCGCTAACTTCATGCCATCCACGGTACCTTCCATCTTTTCGTCGAAATCTCTGAGATATTCACACACTGATAGACCAAAATAAATTATGTTAGTAAAGTGTGGTAAATAATTTGGATTAAAACTCATACGTTTTATCTCAATACACACATAGTTACACCGCAAAATTTCCAAGGTTATAAATAAAACAAAGTTAAATGGCAACTTTGATATCTCTTTATATAAGAGTATGTACCTACTTACAACATATCTATATTAATAATTCCGTGAAGGGGTACGGTAGACTCGATCGAAACCTTAGCTGAATAATAAAACATGAAAAAATAAACATTTCGAGTCGACAACATATATCCGCAAAATTCGGATTGTCGAGTATTTCGTTTAATTCTAATGGTGATAACAGACAAATCGCAGTCGCCATATTGGCCACTCAAGCGAAACGTCACTGACATCGGATGACACCTGTGTTGCCAGAAGGTTACATTTCTTACATTTTACGTAATTTTTAATAAACTAATAAAGTGCAGGTCACATATTTTAATAAAAATATTTAGAATTTAACTTAATACATTTTATGTAATAATTAATAATGTAATAATTCAGTTTGTTTTTCATGTTTATTATTCCTTAATTTGTGTTTCAAGTGAAATTATGCTTAAGTTATTTTAAAAGCGTAATTTGAAATATAATAAATAAACCCCCCTATCTACATATTTTACGTTTAATTTAGTAGTTCACTTGATAAATAAATAATAAATCAATCTCTTCAGTAAGATGAAGTCGTTCAAACAGATGTTAGCAGATGGCGGTATTTTATATATAAAAAATCCTTAAAACGTACTTCGTTTGTAAAATATACTGTTAAAAATAATAATATTTTTATTATTCAATTTGAGTAAGTGTTAATTGTATTTTGCTATAATATTTTATATATTATATAGGTATATTTAAAAAATAACGATAATTGGCTTAATATGAAAAGGAAAAATTATCACGATTACGTTCTTTATTTTTGTGAATTGTTTTATAAAACTGTAGGTTAAACTGTAGGCCTCTGCTAAAATTTCATTCTTCGCCACTGATACACAATACTTATTATTATTTGAATATTTATATAATATTTTTGGTGGATAAAGAAGGGTTAAAGCATAACCAAGTTTTGTTATATTATTATTATGAATACAATCTGAGGCATATATAATGAGTATACGCTGTAACATTTTATATACCTAATTAAACTTTAAATAAATAAAATGTGTTTAATTATACACTGCAGTCCACTGACCTCTATATTACCACTGGACTGGCTGTTCTAAGCGTTTGACAGCATTTTTTTTGTGTCCATTTGAAGCGCCACTAGCGAGAGGGTCGAGAACTAATTTTGACGTATATTGCAAATGACAGCGAGAAGTGTTTGTTTACTGTAAAGTAATTTTGCATTTTCGTTGTTAATATAACATAAGTAGTAATTATGATGATACGGTTATTGATTAATAAAAATAAAAAAATAAAAATCCTTATATCGACATCATTAGTTTTAGTACCACGAACTCTCGCTACGTCCGACAGCGGCGGACAGCGCCAAAATGGCGAATATCAAGCAGCCACAAAAGCACGTTGACAACAGCCAGTCCAATGGTATTATAGAGGTCAGTGCTGCAGCCCCTGTTAAATATTTTGTACTAGCGACTCACCCTCGCTTCGCTTGGGTTCATTCCTAGATTTAGCGCGAGCGAAGCCGCGGGTTCCGCTAGTAACATAAAATTGCGTGGCTTACTGGTTGGTGTATCGTCGAGCCGATCGGCCTGCAGGCGCAGCTTGTCGGCGTCGACGCAGACGGGCCCGCAGCTGGCGGCGCAGCACACCTGCCCCTCCTCGCACTCACCCTCCGGACACGCCGCCGTTGAGTTCGTGTTGCACACCGCTTCCACCTCAGCTCCACACGACTCAAAGGTTATCTATAACGTATTATATTCGATTTACCCTAGACAAATAGGGACTACAAAATGACACATTGAATAAAAATTAGAAATAGATAAAAAGGTAAATAAATAAGTTTTTAACCATGCGTTTCCGATGCATAAATATAGTATATAAATACCTCCGTAGAGTCAGTTTCAGTGGAGTTGTCCGCGTAGCTGGCGTCGGGGCAGCACAGGCCGGCGCCGGCGCGGCGCGCGTGCGTGCAGGCGTGCGCGGCCGGGCACTGCCGGGACGACTCGCAACTCATGACCGAACCGTCGTCGTCGGTCGCCGGGACGCCTTCCTCACATGGATTGTCGTACGAGATCTTTGGTCGACCTGATGAGAGCAAATAGTACAAAATTTTGATAATTTCTTTGCTCAAATAAACATTAAATAGTATTATGAATAATAGTGTTAAACAGCGGGACAGAAAGGGACAGGAGGTAAAAAAGTATATAAAAATAAAAGCATAATTACTTACACACAGGATAACCCGTGCATAGCTCTCCGGAACAGTCCGAATCTTTCACTCGCACGCACTCCTCCCCGTCCTCGCAGGGGAAGCCGGCGCAGGGGTCGTCGCACTCACAAGTAGGACATCCATCGTTTCCTATCTTGTAGCCGTACTCGCAGACGCCCGCGCACAGCGCCCGGGCGCAGGCGGCGAGGCTCCTGGCGCCGGACCTGGTCGGCCGCGCCATGGAGCACCGGACTGACGCTGCAGGGCCCATTGAGCCTCGCAGCTTATTTCCATCGGTATCGACGCACCTGAGGGGTTACAGTTAAGGAATGTAACTAACATGTAATGTACTCGTAATTGGTATTGAGAATCAGTCTTAATATTTTCAAACGACTTCCAAAAGGAGGAGGTTATCAATTCGTCTGTATTTTTTTTTTGTTTTTTTTTTTTTTTTTTATATGTTTGTTAGCTCATAACTTTGAACTGGGTGAACCGATTTTGATGATTCTTTTTTATTTGAAAGGTAGTGCTTCCCATGTGGTCCCATTTTAATATTTTCCAGTTCTGACAATGGCATCCATGAGAAAACCATAAAAGTCTTAAATTTGCATTAAGTATTTGCACGACGAATGGACGAATAACTCAATATCACGCCAACCGATTTCGATGATTCTTTTTTTAATGGAAAGGATATACTTCAAGGGTAGTTTGATGAGAGTTTGATAAGGTTCTGATGATGGGATCCATGACAAAGTATCGGAAATCTTCAATTCTTAGGAGCAAATTAACTATGCTCGGCCGAATCTTTTATATGCTATATGGATATTTGAGTCACGTACCGTAACTGATGATGGAAGGTACAACTCCTCAACGGTTAGCAGTTTAAAGAAAATTCTTTCAATATAATACGAAATTATGGACCGATAGTTGTATACTTTCAGGCTATTAGGTTTACCTCATAATAGAAGGAAAATTTTTATAGTCATTAACACAATAGGTACGTATCTACTTTCCGCTAAAAATTTAAAAATAAATTATTTTTAACAAAAAAACAAAACCCGACTTCCAAACTTAATAAATCTAAACTAAAAAGTAGAAAATAATACTTTTAAGGACTTTGTTAATTTTGAAGTCGGTGCCAGCCAAAGCAAAATAACCCTAAATTGATACATATTTGATTAATCTATCAATTTGTAAACATAATCAAAATACCTGGCTGGCACCGACTCCAAAATTAACAAAGTCCTTAAAAGTATTATTTTCTACTTTTTAGTTTAGATTTATTAAGTTTGGAAGTCGGTTTTTGTTTTTTTGTTAAAAATAATTTATACTCTAACAAAAACAAGAATGTATTCTGTTGATCGTACCCGGAGCATCGCCATGGTTACTAATACTGAACTAGTATTCTACATATCTTATTTAAATATAATTGTGAAAGCTTGTGTGGATGGATGTTCGTACTTTATCACCTGCACGGAGAGAGATTATAGTATGGAACGGTAAAATGTATGGTTCACTTTGGATAGATTTGTTTGTTGTTCACCAGGAAGAACCCGAGCGGAGCGAGGTGTAGTCGCTAATTATTAGTTATAATATCTAGCTAGAAGTTGGAAGCATAAAATTAAATAACACTAACCAGCAAACTAAACCATTCCTTGAACACTGCTTGTACTCGAAAGACCCGTCGCTAGCACATTGCGGTACGTATCCTCTGCCTTCCTTCTCACTAACCACCAGCAGCTCAGCCAGCATCTTCTGCTGCGTGCACATGGTGACGTTGTGCGGCAGCGCGCAGTGTCTCCCGCACTCGCCGCCGTCGCAGCACTTGAGCATGGACGGGCATTCCAAGTCGTGAGCGCACGGCGTCCCGCACTCGAGGTCTGATGCAGTCGACGTCGATGGCGCCGGGCAAGTGCCGGCTTTTTGTAGTTCGAGAGACGCGGGGCAGCAGACACCGTAATCATTTCCTAAAAGATTTACGTATATGAGTATTAGTTACATTCATCATTTGTACATTAAATTTATATTCGGATTAAGCGAATACTAAAGCTAAAAAGGCATGATATACGAGTATGTATGTAGATTGTACATAGTAGTTATAAATTTTTATAGAGTTCGCTGTACGTACTCATGCAATGACACGTATTTGCATTAATATGTCATTGTGTCTTCATCGTGCGTTTTGCAAGTCAAGTAGTTGATAAAACAATGGGCGATCGGACAATAATTCCCGCTATATATGAACATACCTGAGTCGACTAGACATCTGTACAGCGGAGGGCAGTTTGGTTTTCCAGGGTCAGTCCCGCACAGGAACGGTCGGCTCGTTTCCGATATTAGAAGCGGTTCACCAACTGGGCATATATTATGAAGACTTCGTCCTCTTTTACCTGGAATAAAATGATGCTTATAAATACATAGTCCATTAAGTACTTAGGTAATATATATTTATATATGCTTTTTTCCGTAATTTAAAAGTGGTAAACTTTTTTCGAAAGCTAAAAAATGGTAGGTACAAACTAAACAAAACATCTCAGATCAATCACCAAAATAACTTATACCGAAACGCAGATTTAAGTTTTTACTATGTAACAATACTTATACATTTTTGTAAGTCTTTCATTTTGCAGTTAGCCGTCACTATGATGGAAACGAGCTTTGTTAGGTTTTGTTTATTGCTTTAGTCATAAACTATTCTAAACAACTGCCTGATTAATTACAGATTAAGAGATTAGGCTCGTAACCTGCGGGGTCTTTTTCAAATTATGCTTTTTGTGAGGGAGGTTTTCTCCAATGAATTTACCTTTGAATTGTTATTTAATACTGAATTTATTAGGATTATTATAAATTAATAAAAATTAGCTCAGATAAGTAGCTAATACAAGTGAAATTTATATGGCTGTATTTATTTAATTTATTTCTCCATAGAATAGAGAGCGATGTGTGTCGTACTTGTAATTGTAATGGCGACATCCGTATATAGGTTGACTGAAGGTTACTTTGAAAGAAGTACGTGTAACCTCTACAGTATTTATATTATACAAGATAATAATGGTATGCTCAAGAAGAATAATTTCTTAGTAGTTATTAAATATTTTCATAATGTTTAATATTTTACAAAATATCTAACTGAAATCATAATGATAATTAGACGTTCAATCTCATTTTCATTTGTACTTACACGTAGGCACAGGTGGACAGGGCGGTCTCAAGCACGGCGTTTCTTCGAGTTGACAAGACAACTGCCCCGGGCACGTGACGCCGGAGCAGGGGTCCCTGCACTTGCACAAGGGGCAGCCGCGACTGTCCAGCTCGAAGCCGAGCGGGCAGAGCATGCGGCAAGTGTGCGCAGCGCAAGCAGATGTCCTCGTGCAGTTCACAAGACTGGCTGCTGGAGCTCGCGTGCCTGGGACCTATGAACAATTTATATACAAATAATATATGGAATTATAGTCCGATAAACATGGCTTGTTAGTTCAGTAAACGCAACAAGTGCAAGGGAAAATGTAAACTAAAAGTCGAGAAATATTTTTATGAAAGCACACAACGTACCTCGAATCCAGTAGGGTCCACGCACCAACAAGAGCTTACGATCTCGTTGTCGCATTGGATTTGTTCAAATTCGCCATCAGAGACTCTACATCGAGGCGACCTTAGAGAGCTGACTACGCCGCGTCCTCCGCGACTTTTTTCGGCCGCTAAGGCTCGAGATATCCGCTCCGATGATAGTTTTATATTTTCACAACCTACAGGAAACAGTAAGAATAGCTTTTTATATTATTTGTTATATAAAAAATACATTTAAAGTACAAAACATATTATTATAATATACAAAATATACCTAAATATAAATATAAAATTACATAATAATTATGTGTACAATTTAATATAAATAAATAAATATGCTGGGACATTATTACACAAAGCGCTATCTAGTTCCGTGGTAACCTACGAGGCTTGTATTACGAATACCAGATAGTTGATATACTACACATATAAATTTTAAATACATACATATATTGTAATTTATATAAACACTCATGACTGAAGTACAAACATTCGTGCTCAACGAATGACTTCCAAAAGGAGGAGGTTATCAATTCGTCTGTATTTTTTATTTTTTTATGTTTGTTAGCTCATAACTTTGAGCTGGGTGAACCGATTTTGATGATTATTTTTTATTTGAAAGGTAGTGCTTCCCATGTGGTCCCATTTTAATATTTTCCAGTTCTGATAATGGCATCCATGATAAAACCATAAAAGTCTTAAATTTGCATTAAGTATTTGCGCGACAAATGGACGAATAACTCAATATCACGCCAACCGATTTCGATGATTCTTTTTTTTATGGAAAGGGTATACTTCAAGGGTAGTTTGATGAGAGTTTGGTAAGGTTCTGATGATGGGATCCATGACAAAGTATCGGAACTCTTCAATTCTTAGGAGTAAATTAACGTTGCTCGGCCGAATCTTTTATAGGCTATATGGATATTTGAGTCACGTACCGTAACTGATGATGGAAGGTACAACTCCTCAACGGTTAGCAGTTTAAAGAAAATTCTTTCAATATGATACGCAATTATGGACCGATAGTTGTATACTTTCAGGCTATTAGGTTTACCTCATAATAGAAGGTAAATTTTTATAGTCATTTACACAATACGTATCTACATTCCGCTAAAAATTTAAAAATAAATTATTTTTAACAAAAAAACAAAAACCGACTTCCAAACTTAATAAATCTAAACTAAAAAGTAGAAAATAATACTTTTAAGGACTTTGTTAATTTTGAAGTCGGTGCCAGCCAAAGCAAAATAACCCTAAATAGATACATATTTGATTAATCTATCAATTTGTAAACATAATCTGGCTGGCACCGACTCCAAAATTAACAAAGTCCTTAAAAGTATTATTTTCTACTTTTTAGTTTAGATTTATTAAGTTTGGAAGTCGGTTTTTGTTTTTTTGTTAAAAATAATTTATTGGAAATATTTTTCATATTTTACATAATTTTTATTTTTTATTATCGTTATCTTTTAATTTTTCATATGTTAAAATAAGCCAACAAGGTACACTCCATTGAGGTTCTTATTATCTAACTTAAAAGGGATGACAGGCAGCGCTTACTTTTGTACGTGTTGAGGCAGTTGTATTATATGTGACTGTGCTTGAATTACATACAGATTTTTGGTTTAATTTACGAGACGAGCCAAGAGAACTTGAGATCTTTTTGTCAACAATAGTATCAGGGGATGTTGGGAAGTTGCCAGCGTTACACCTCAATGCCGAGCCAGAGCAAGTAAAGTCGGTCTTCCGTCTGATTTCTCTCCGGATGCAATCCATGCGTACGATATATGATATGCGCGAGAACATTACCCACTACTGTGACCGAATTGTGCATTGAATTAATTTAAAAGTAAGATCTTATGAAATGTAAATACTTATTTTAAATTCATGACGGTATTGTACCTAATGTGTATCTACTATTTAATATACGTGAGGTAACAGCTGTTTCTAGTAATACGGGACAAGATATGAATCACATAGGACATTCAATTCTTTTATTTTCTAGGGTTCTAACCAGTATAAAGCGGTTCAACGCAAGTCGGTCCGCAGGAGGTGTTGCAGCAGATCTGTTCGCCGCAGTCGTCGTCGGAGCCGCAGGGGCTGGCGCGCGGCGGACACGCGGCGTCCGGCGCCGGGCAGCGCCCGCGCAGCTCGCCGCTTGCTGGGGGTCACAGCGCACGTTAGCTAGGTCTGGGATTGTGCTCGCTTTCATTGATGCTCTTAAATAAGTTTATATCAATAACTATTTCATTGCGGATGATCTATTTAAATTTTAAACACTAGTAGAGTCATTCGACGTTAAATTCATCATTTACGAGCATCTCCAAGAACATTATTCAGACAGCGATAAGAAAGTAAAACTAAAATGATATTATTAATTATTATATTTTTTAGTGTAAAATAATTGTTAAGCTATATTTAGAGTACTCTTTCTTTGTCTTATATTTCTTTAACTAATGAATTCTGGTAAGAACTATTGACGCAATTTTTACCTTGTTGTATGAATATGAGGCTCGCGCAGAGCAGCACCACCCTCACCGAGTGCGTCGCCATCGTAGCATTACACTTACGACCTCTGTAAACAAAGCAAATCAATTAGATTTTTTAAAAATATATTTGCTTATATTATTCTGCTACATAACAATGTTTCTGCATTAAACATTATATTATAAATAGGCATATTTGTAATATAAATGTAGAGGTATTGCTTACGATATACATATTACATATAATGTGTTACACATAATATAATACAGTATAGGCTTGTGGCGTAAAAATGTAAATAGCTACTATTAATAAATTTAGCCGCCTTAATGTAATCAATTATTATAATTATATTAAAAGGCAGTAATAACAGTTCCGTTGATAGAATATTCTCGGTTCCAAATGACAGTTATTAAATAACGTTAAGCAATTTCTTGTTGTTTACAGCGGTCAGAGATAAAATCTTATTTCATGATGCACGCTCTACATTACATTTCACATTTTAAATTCACCTCGAGTACGAACGTGAGTATGTGCAGTGCTAGATCCTCGCACCCAAATGCAGCGGCGGCGGCCTTGTAGTACCTACTACCTAGCAGTCGTAGGCGATTGTACAACTACATAATTACAACAAGCTCCGGTCGAGCAATCGTATCGTAACATTTTTCTAATTACGCAACACAATTCGAGAATTCGTTACGTTTTACAACGCAACGCTTCTTTATAATTTCTGGTGAGCAGTTCTCCCCTACCTCGACGACTTACACAAAAACTCTATGAGTATTATTTAAGACTTAAGTGGAGTTTATCTAATTATCCTAAACGCTTATTTAATATATCATCCGTTGGGCTCGCTCTAGTAGCTGTAGTTGAAATATGAACATATGAAAATGCTTTAAAAGGTAATAAACAATATTTGCTGTACTCCGACGCTCGAGTTCGCTCGATCGTTTCATTCCTGTAAACTTAAGGTTTCTACAAATCTATTCGTGACGATTAAATATATATTAATGACGGATAGTGAACTTCAAATAAAATTAAGTTAATTAATTGTTATAGCTTATATTTCAGTGAAATAAAAATAAAAATATCTCCAATCGCTTGTAAACTAGTTTAAAATATATATTTTTTCGACCACTCGACAATGACCAATTTTCAGCCATTTTAGATACCTATTAAACTTCAGTAGTAGATCCATTCATACGGTGAAAATTGAGTCAGCAATACAATTAAGTAGCATAAAAATTAATTTACCGTGATAATGCCACTCTCAGGCCCATAAGACAGTCTATAATTACCTATGCAAAATTTGCTTCTTTTCAACCGACTTCCAAAAGATGATAACCTCCTCGGTTATCAATTCGTCTGTATTTTTTTTTTTATGTTTGTTAGCTGATAACTTTGAACTGGGTGAACCGATTTTGATGATTCTTTTTTTATTTGAAAGGTAGTGCTTCCCATGTGGTCCCATTTTAATATTTTCCAGTTCTGACAATGGCATCCATGAGAAAACAATAAAAGTCTTAAATTTGCATTAAGCATTTGCGCGACAAATGGACGAATAACTCAATATCACGCCAACCGATTTCGATGATTCGTTTTTTAATGGAAAGCATATACTTCAAGGGTAGTTTGATGAGAGTTTGGTAAGGTTCTGATGATGGGATCCATGTCAAAGTATCGGAACTCTTCAATTCTTAGGAGCTAATTAACGATGCTCGGCCGAATCTTTTATAGGCTATATGGATATTTGAGTCACGTATCGTAACTGATGATGGAAGGTACAACTCCTCAACGGTTAGCAGTTTAAAGAAAATTCTTTTAATATAAAACGCACTTATGGACCGATAGTTGTATACTTTCAGGCTATTAGGTTTACCTCATAATAGAAGGTAAATTTTTATAGTCATTAACACAATACGTATCTACTTTCCGCAAAAAAATTAAAAATAAATTATTTTTAACAAAAAAACAAAAACCGACTTCCAAACTTAATAAATCTAAACTAAAAAGTAGAAAATAATACTTTTAAGGACTTTGTTAATTTTGAAGTCGGTGCCAGCCAAAGCAAAATAACTCTAAATAGATACATATTCGATTAATCTATCAATTTGTAAACATAATAAAAATACCTGGCTGGCACCGACTCCAAAATTAACAAAGTCTTTATAAGTATTATTTTCTACTTTTTAGTTTAGATTTATTAAGTTTGGAAGTCGGTTTTTGTTTTTTTGTTAAAAATAATTTTTCACATTTATAACACGGGTTAGTATAAGATAAGGATATATAATAATCATTATCATTATTATTAATATTCCTCGAGCAGTATTCCTAGTATCAGTTTCTTCTTAACGGCTTCGACACGAAATTCCGCCATTGTTTCTTATCACCGCAGCGATGAGCGAGCCATCATCGCCATGACGTAACGCGCGAGGAGCATTGTCATGCTAATTCCGCTTTCTCCGACGAAACGACAATTATCTTTTGAAGGTCCCTGAACCCGATACATAAATTATATTATCCAACAAATATGTTACTTCTACTTAAGTAAAAGTTAAATGGTGTTTGTTAGTAACCGTATCCGTGTGATGCGAAGAACTGTATGGCCGGATCGGTAATCGGTTTGGATATTTTAACTAAATATAGGTTTTACTAAAAAATAAGTTATTTGAAAGTGGTAAATCCGAGAAAAGTGAAAATACTTTACCATGGATTCTAGGATGAACTTAAGGATCACAAGGAAACAGGTCAACGTCTGTCAGACTTAGGGCTGATAATTACAAGTAGAATCAAGTGATTTTTTATTTCGTGAAAAATGAGGACACTAATTACCAAATTACTTTTTAATAGCTTAAAATCACTTTCGACGACTCGTTTGGCTCAGTTGGTAGTGACCCTACTTTCTGCGCCAGCGGTCGCGGGTTCGAGTCCCGCTGGGGGCATTCATTTGCTAATCACGAATGTTTGTACTCCAGTCATGGGTGTTTATATTTATAATATGTATGTATTTAAAATTTATATGTGTAGTATATCAACTGTCTGGTATCCGCAACACAAGCACGTTAAGTAGCTTACTGCGGAACTAGATGGAGCTGTTGTAAGGGTGTCCCAACATATATTTATTTATATTTTAATCACTTAATTACAAATATGTTTTAAGTGTTCTTATACTTTTTTAACATTATCTAGTCTCTTCTGACATTGTTTCCTGCTTAATCAGAAAAATTCTATGTTATTTTACTTAACCAAACGCGTCATTGGTTCTGGACGTCGTATCGTTGACACCAAGAATAATTTTTAGAATCTTGAAGAGGAACTGAATATTTAAATTCTTTATCTTTGAGCAAACCGCTTTAACTTACTCTTTTTTTTTGGTTCAAAATTATTAACGTTTTTAAAAACTATATATTAATATCTACTTATGTTTTGGTAAGATACTCTAGAGTAAGTGCCGAGTACTGGAAATATAATGATAAAAGTATAAAAAACAATTTCAATAAAGATATAAAATTAAAAAATGCTTAATATTTTTTACAATTATTCATTATTCTAAGCCAAATTATTGCTGTTTATTGCCTAAAGAGAAATAAACTGACCTCTTAGACAAGTTGACTTTCTCCATTCGATTTTGCTGATAGTAAACAGGGTTTAAAGATAGGTCGATAAAAAACTAGGTTAATTATGACTATTTGACAAAACGATTTGCCATTTTTATACAATTTTTCTTTTATTATTAATAATTGTAGAATTTCATCTTGTCTCGCATGTTTATTCTAGGTATATTTAATAATCACTTCAACAAATTTTTGACTGTCCTCAGGTTCGTGGTTAGTTTAACGAGCGAGTAAACAAACTCTAGCACTCTACTGACAGACAAGTGTTTGTCGAAGACGTCAAGTTGAATAGCTCAAAACTCTATTGTGGGTATTCAATGAATACCAACATTTAAAGGCAACATTTATTAATTACTAGTTGTTCTGCGAACAGGAAACCTTACGAACACAAAGGAGTTCTTTTTGAGGACCTATTCTTCTCGTCACGCGGTCTTTAACAGATACCAACAAAAAGCTACTACCTTTCAAATAAAAAAAGAAGTATCAATACTAATAGTGCATCTATCAAGAGATATCAAGTAACCCTTTTCTTTTCCATTTTTTGGAGTAAGCCAAATCAAAAATTTCCGACGACAAAAACAGTCCTATAAGTTATAACCTTTGTATTTTAAGTCGACACCGAGGTCTTAATACGACCTGTAGACGAGTTTGCACAAACTGACCCAGGAAAGCAAAGTTTGCCAGACTTGGTCAGATACACTTTGCTCGGTCAATTAACGCAAATAAACTTAACACTTGAAAAAAGTAGATTTATTATTAAAAATCAAAGTTTCTTATACTCGTAAATATTGGAAAAATAAATTATTGCATCATTATAATTTAGATAAAACATGTATATTTAGTTTAGTACCACTCCGTGGGCGGTTAAGTTTATTTGAGTTCCAAAGTGAGTGAACTGCACTCCGGCGACGCGCGGCGGAGTGACGCAACTCGCAAGAGCGCGCGTGGCGAGTGAAAGGGGACCGCGCCGCGTCGGCTTGCGAAGAAAGTTGCATATCTTTCTGAACCCGCCACGCCGCGCGCGGTCATAGTACATTAAATATTATATTTATTTGTGTTTTCATAGAAAATAATATAATATATTGACTTTTTTCATTTTTGTAGTTATTTTTTTAATATTTTTAAGTTATGTTAAGAACCTTAGTGCTATAAATTTTTACAATAAATAATATCTTCAACCTATACAACAATTTCGTACTTGAATTTATTATATTACCTACCTATACGAAAAAAATTATCTCTAAAGTGTAAGATGTCTATGGAACTGATTCCAGCCGTCGCGCGCGTCGAGCGCGGGGAAACTAAAAGATAGACAAAAACTATATTCGTATTATAATTTATACCCCAAATGCTAATATATATATTGAGCGTACAAGTATGTTTTTAAGCATTTAGAACTCGCTGTGATGTAATTGTTTCGCAACGATGTCGACGTCGGCAATGTGTTACTTTGGATAATCGATTCATTGTAGAGTTCTGAACTTTGCCGCCGAGTCGAGTTACTTTGGAGGTATTTATCTTATTAAAGTTTCTTGAATAATTAAAATATTTTATAATATTTCGAGAAAAGCTTTCTTAATAAGTTGAAATAAATAGAAATATGTAATGTTGCGTTCTATAAAATGAAACAACGAAAAACTGTGCTTAAATAAAGTCAAAAAACGAAGTTTTTTAAACACCACTATTTAATTTTTTTCCTAAAAACGATTTATATATAAATGTTGAGCATTTATAGAATTGTAAAAAAAATACAACTAACCGTGCTGACCTGCATTAACAAACGTGTCTGTAGAAACTAGAAAGTGAATCACATTTATTGAATACAAACGATGACGAAATGGACACTGAGAAATGAGTAAGCCAGAAGTCATGAACGATTTCACTCGCTCCCGGTAGAAAAGAATCAATGACCTGGCAAAAACTTACTGCGCTTTTGTTATTTTATATACGCGTACCAGTTACCCTTTTAAAGTCGATTGTGACACTTAAACGTTAATAGGGACAATATAGGTACATCTACCTCTTAGTTCCGTTGAAAAAATTATAAAAGAAGCGGAGAAATGCAGACTGATAGAGCGATAAGATTATGTACAAGATTTGTTGAAAGCATATTGATGCTTGAAAATAGTTTCATACAAACGCAAACGTCAAGACGCGTACTCTATTTACTTTGTAGCAGATGATATTATATTTATCGTCTTTTCTACAGTATTGTATGTAAATTTCGTGTTTGAAATTCGTGACGCAGCTATCGTACCCGTAAAAGTAACTTTCGAACATGACGCAAAGTACAGACATTATTGCTTAGAGAGAAAGAACGTGGCTTTTATATTTTAATCAATACTCCTTAGTCCTTATAATAGATTTATTAATATATAGTATACGTTAATAAACATTTTAAAAAAGAATCATATATAAATATATATGTTTTTAAATGATATTTATACTTTTTTTAAATGAGGCTTTACTATTTTAGAGTAATGTGTTACTATGTAAATTTTGTTTGTCATGTAAAATGTGAAAAGTTGTAGATAGCAAAGGTCATTATTAAGACTCTCCGGTGACTTAGAACAAACAATACACCTTAAGAATTTCGTACACAGATAATGTTGGTAACAAAAAGCAACGCTGTAATGATTCATTGCAGCGAATGTCGCACTGAAATATTGTCTGCTCAATTCATTACCACATACTTTATAGTTCAATCTGCATGTGTTTCAATTATAAGTTTTTGCCGGGAGATTGGAAAGCAGCTAATAAAGATTCCATATTTTATTTAAGAAACGACATAAAGAGCCTTTTAACGAATGCGCATTAAATAAATGCAAAGTGACTAAATAAATAATAAAGGTTGTTTATTTCCAAAACTTATTCTAATTACAGCTGCTTCCTACTTAAAGCCAAATAAAATTACTCTCCATTATGCGAGCGCGCGACGAAAGTAAAGCCCAACTGATATTTATGTCTGCTAGTCGTTCGCCATTTTAATTTAACTGATTGCTTGCGCAACAAAATTATTTCCATTCAAATCCTTCTTTATTTAATCCTCTTTTAACGCATATAACACACTTAAATGTTTTTTAAAATACATGGCATGCTCTTTCACCCTCAGACACGACTGCTACCAATATTAAAAGAGTCATACATTAATGAAACAAAAAATAGTAGCAAAAAATTTGTTACATTTGAAAAATAGACTTTCAGTGTTTTCAAATGTAGCATTGATTTTGTACAACACTTTAATTATGACGCTTTTAGCACTTGTAATACGTGTGAGCGAAGTCCGCGGGCGGCTCGCGCTTGTCTGCTTAGTTTTGACTTTCGTTTTTCTTCGTAATGGGCATCGAGCCTCCGCGCGACCTTTGGAGAAATCCAGTTTCACAATGTGAATAATGACGTGTACTTCGTATAAGTATCTGTACGTAAGATTATGTTTAAAAATATGAACGTATAGAGTTTTCAAAGAAATTACTAACAGAGGTAAATACTGATCTTTTGATACGAGTGTATTTTTAGTACAACTCAGCATCATGTAGTAGAAAATTATACATTTAACTAATGAATTCTATCTTCCTATTCAAATCGGTTGTCAATAAAAAAATCGTTCTAAACAGCACAATATTATTTAATATGTTTAAATAAAGCTCAGCTTTAGTAAAAAAGAAGACCGGTGAGAGGATGCACTCGTGTCCTACGTCACTCACGCAGCTGCACACTTACACTGTGCAAATGATCCGCCGATCTCTTGCTTCGAAATATATTATTTGATAACATCTAATTCATATGAAGGAAGAAGACCTCACAAACTGTCACACACGAGCTAGCTTTACCGACCACCATACACAAGCGTACGAGGCAAAATTCACCCAACTTTATTAATAAAAATTGTTAACATTGTGGGTACAAAAGTACACCCGTTCACTTTGATTTAACCATTGATAAATAATATACCTTTTTTAATTCCAACTTAGATTTTTCTTAGTTCTCTTACCAAGACAAAAACGCACTCAGAGTGCAAGGAGTATCATAACTATTATTAAGGGAAAGCATCACGTGTCAAACACAGCGGGTCGCGGGTCCGACTGGCCACCGCTTTCACGATTTCTCTGGCGCGAAAAAAGTTTCTAACAGGTTTCGTTTCTTAAAAAAAGATTTTCTTATAAAATATTTAGGGAGATAATACATAAGTTTGTGTTAATAAAATCGTAACTATTACTTTTATATAAACTTAGGCTTATGTAGTACACTTAATAGTTTATATATTTTGTACGAAAGTTGGAAACTTCATAATTGTCTTCAAAGTAATATTGCGATAGTATAAATTATGGTAAGTGTTGGTGGCGCTGCACTAAAGTTCAGTATACTTATTTTGTTACTTGACTCAAATATCTCAAAACTCAAACTTTGTCCATATATTGTTCATAAACTCCTACAGAATTCGCTGACGCTAAAACTTTGTAGTAAATACGAGTAGCTATACTCGTAGACACGTAAAATAGTTATCTAATAAATAATAGCATGTCGTTCGCGGCAGGCGGAGGATTTTGCACAAGAAGTTTGTATTTAGCATGTACATACATTACCTACCGTATATCCAAATAGTACAACGAGGTGTCTTTATGCCGCGGGAAAGTGGGCGAGTATAAACTTAATGCTAATCACGCGATGACGCAGGCTCCTCGGCTCTCGAGAACGCGGTAAGCCGACGACGCAAAGACAACTGCAACTGAGCCTACGCTCCGTTGATTATTATTAATAACAAAAGATATTTGTAAATATGATGCATCTGCCGAGAATTTAATGTGATCACATTGGAAACTGCGTATTTAGTTGTATTTCTAAGCGGCACGTATATTCAAAATTAAAGTAAAATGAACAAATTGCTGTAAACCGTCGGAAACCTGTTTTTGGCAGGTTTCAGTTTTAAGCATAAAACATTGAATTAATTGAACCAAAACGAATGAACGTTGAAAAGTCATTAAGCTTCACTTAATTAATTGAGTTGAGTTCACGAGTTGGACTCTCGCTGGTAAATTGTTTAGTGATATTATTGTAGACGCTTTTCTTTGCCTGATAAAAACACAATAAAGGAACCTCATGTGAAACAGGATAATATAATCAAAACTATTGATTGCGAACAGCACACGATTTTTTTTATATTGATGTCACTCTTATGACACAATGTTGAATGAAGTTGTCCCTTGATAAGAATGTAGAGATGTCAATATTGAGATGTTTTTAAAAGCTTAGTGTGCAATATTATAACACATTTAATAATGCAAATAATAATCATTTATATATGTTAGAAATAACGTTTAATCAATTAAAATAATAAAGACATACTCGTAATTTAAGCATTTTTCCTAAAGAAAAATTACGTGGCAATTAAATAACATAGTTTATGTAAAAGTCCCTTACTTGCTTCGGTAACAAATTATATCTATACGAGTATAATAGATTAAAAATTTCTTGCTTGTATATTATATAGAGTCCAAAGTCACATCTAGCATGGAAATAGATCGAACGAAATTTTAAAATATTTAAACTTTTTGTCTAAACAAACGCCTATAAATATGACGGTTGGGGGTTCGATGTTTGTTCAGGATAAATTCATTAATTAGCACAGAGGTGGTACATAATCGATAGTTCACTGACCGACGGTTTGTACGAAGAGACGTAACAATTACGAGTATATAGTGGAGCGAAGTGTTTAGTTCCACACTACTATTAGCAAATTGAATGCTCTCATAACGAAATGTACATATTGTCTGATTGCACTGATGCTAACAAGAATACTCTTTATATTTAAATAAAGATAAACACAATAGTAGCTTTATTATTCTGCGACGTGTTCGTCCGACGAGCACGTAGGTACGGGACACGTATGTCTTCTGGCGGTCTCTCGCTGAACTTAACTTACTTGCGTATTGATTGTACGATTGCATCCATTTATTTCGTTATTATTACAAACACACTATTATTGCAAATATATAGTAACATGTTCATTTATAGCAGAATATGAAGCACTCCTATCTAATTAAAAACGATGTAAAATATTATAAAACGGTTTAATAATCCACGCTGGCTGCACATGTAGAGCTCTCTGACTGCATTTTATAAAAAACATTTATACAACAGTTTAAAAAAACCTTTCATTTCTAATATATATTCACCTTTCCATAACATATCAACATTTCCATACCCAGTTTTTTATGCAGTGAAATAATATTTTTCTCAGACAATTCAAAATCTAAATAAAAGTTCTTCTTATTATATTTTTTTTATTAAATATCACGACTCAAACAATATTAAAAAAAGCGTAATATTAGGTATCTCCGAACATAAGGGTTACTACAAAAGTTTATGAAAAATATACAATAAAAAGGTTTCTAAACTTATCATATTGGCACAATAAAACCTAACGAGCTTATTCGAGTTAAATAAAGTATATATGTATATCACATCTGCGACAAAGGAAGGCGTGAAGAGGAAACGCGCGCGACGGAGACCGTCATAAGGTACATTCAGTGGATAATACACTCAGCGAGGCTGTGAGCACGGACACACCGGTCACAGTAAAAATATCAACCAGTACGGAAACTGCACACTTAACGTTCGAAACGGCACACTCACACAAATACGCGCATCAACGAGGCCCCTTAGCGGACGCTGCGGTGCTGTCAGTCGTGTGTGCCGCGTTTGAGTTTATTACCGCGATCTTTTTAAAGATGCCACGAACTTATTGCGTAGTATACGGCTGTTTGAATTCTGCTTAATTAAAACCGGAGATTTCGTTTTTTAAACTCCCTACTGATTTTGAAAGGTAAGAAATAAGAATGCTTTATTGTTTTAATCGATATCAAATAAAAATAGTCAACAATAATTATAAGTTACTTAATAAAGTAATTAAAATAATTAATCTTTTTTTTAAATCGACACCTGAATTATGAAACTGTAATTTTTTCTATTTTTGCCAGTAAGGATCACGATCATAACCGGTTATTACATAATATTATTGTTTTTTTGAGATACAACTCTTAATATTTAACTGTTCCGCTTTACAAACTATCATCTTTTACTGATATTAACACCATGAGATTATACCCATTTATATTTTATTTATAAACTACTTAGGTATTTCAACTCGATTGTTAGATCACTACAGAAAACAAAATGTTTTAAAATAATAAACAATTTCAAAAACATTAAGAGCGACAGTCCTAACACTCCAATGGAGCGTAGGTATTTATTTTAACAACTAGGCCTAGTTTCCATACTGGTTGATATTTTTACTGTGCTAGAGCGCCCGAATCGACGCACGTACACATACACAACGTTTACACGGCCGCTAACCAATCTTGGCAGTGCAAAGCTATGCAGTGCCACACCGCGCTTCGCCGAGCTTATATAAATTGCAAGATTTTAGCATCAATTTTAAAAGAAATTAAAGAAATTAACCTGTCTCCACTGCCGCGTGTCCCTGTTTTCCAAAACTTTATTTAATGAAACTTTTCATAAGAATGCGAATTTTTTATATAATAAAATTTAACAACACAGCATTTAAAACTTGTCGCAATAGACGCAAATATTTATCTGTTACCAACTTATAACATAAATATGTAAAAAATAAATATTAAATTAATATATATGTTTAATTCCTAAAAAAAATTACCTGTTTTACTTTTTGTATGTACCAACCCTAGCGCTCCGCTCAGCTGTAGGTGTAAATTTCAAAAAGACGGCTGAGTTACGCTACTGTTCTATCTCTATATTGTGCACCGGTGCCAAGGCGTCGATATTATGTCAAATACTTGACTTGACAGTTTTTGGTTCTAGCAATCCCAAAGTTTCAAAGGTATGTGTAAACAAAGTACTTTAGGTACATTTATAAATTTTAGACGTGACAATGCTGAGTCATAAAATAATATGAGTGAGCAAACGCGAGGCGCCGTCCAGCTTTGGGCAACCCAACCTAACTTGAACTAAATAATTCTACACTAGGAGTTCGCCAAAAAAATGTGAAAGTCAAAAATAGTCGCTTGATATTTCTGTTTCTGCTTCTCTTCCCTTGCTTGGTAACATTATGTTAACATTAGCTTATTTAATTTTTAGTTTATAACTATAACATCCAACTTTTTTATAAATTAAAATTTATTCACTTATATTACAGTGATGAGCATCATCTCAGTTTTATACTTTTTATAATGTTGCATTTCAAGCGCTATTGTTTGGCTTTTTGTTTAGTTCTATCTAAACACTTCGTACATATTAATTCTTAGTCGAATCCATACATAAAGGGGTTGTGCTTTACTCGGGACTTTAATAACAGTGTATAATGTATATATTTTGGTAACTATAAATAACTTGCTATGTACGTGTACATTGCTTCATTAACGTCGGTTGTAAATTCCGCTCTATCCTCTGTACGGAATGTGTCATGACTCATGAGCAACATTCCTCGCACAGAACATCTCTAAATTTTATTACTTACAGTTGTAAATGTCCTTTATAGGAGTAAGCCTTTTACTGGAAAAGGCACATCTTAAATTGCGCGACCTCTGGTTCGAAGCTTATCGAGCGTGCCAACCGCAAGGCGCTGAGATACAACAACTGCGAGTTCTAAAATTGTACAAATGTGTGGATAGATATTAAAATAACACAAGCTAACATTTAAGTAATGTTAAATATAAACTTACATTTAGAAGATTGTAGTATAGAACGCCGAATTACCTATTAAAAAGGATTCTGTTAAAGCCTGGATTTTATGACAAGGTGCGACAAAAAGTCCGCCACTAAGGTAAGCTTTTTTAAGTAAATAGATATTGTTATCTTGATCTTTCGTCCACGTTGGTTTCTTGAAATTATTGTAATCTTAATATTATGTTAATCTTAACAATAACAATATAAAAATAATATAATAAAAACAAAAACGAGCATTCAGTGAGGCATACTAGTTCACCTTGGGAATAAAAAAATACACCATATAAAAACTAAGTATTACTTATATTTTAGAACTAAATCTCGAAACTCTATTAAAGAATACATTTTCGTTCTGTAAAGGACAAAAATTAAAGGGTCCTCTCCCGTCTACAATGTGATAGTTCAACTTTGATATTAAATGTAAAAATAATCTTCATAAAATTTATTCTACTCGTATATATGAGTGTCCACAACAAAACAAAACTGGCTAAGGACTGTGGAAAAATAATGAAACTCTTATCTCTTATACAAATGATATCATCTCGCGTCCACCTACAGCAACCTACGAGTACGTGATGACTGACAGTTTTGGTTCAATTCATCTTTTGTCTTGAGGTTGAGCATCCATGTATGGGACAAAAAGTGGAGGGTTCGTAGCTACTTAGTGAGCCGGTGATGGCAGGGAGCCGGCCTACTTCTCTGCTAACAGATTTATTGAAGCTAAAGCAATCATATCTTATGTATTTAATGTAAATGAATGTCACAAGGCACGAAACGCATCTTGCATAATGTTATCGTTACAATTAAATATAATTTCTATTCAGAGATATAATGTGTAATAACAAAGATTCCATGCCTAGAGACGGCCGGCACTTTCCCTGCGCACACGCCACTCCGCCACTTTGGAGAGCGATTAGGGTGACGAGTTTTTGTACAAACTTAGTGGAGGACACGCTTTACACGCTTTTTATTAATTTACTTGATCGTCTTGACTGTTTTGTCATGTACCAGATTTTTCCCAGTAACACTTATGTATGCGTTTTGGCATTTGTATTGATGTACAGTGCGGTTGCAACATTATGTTGTGTATTAGCAAATTTTGTCATATAGTGTCACTTTGTGAGCCAGTGGTGATGAGATTGCTTGGGAAACCAAGTAAAGCATGAATCTCGGGTCTCGCACGTTATTAAGGGATGCTCGTAAAAAGGGTTGAATACTTAGATGAATTTATTAAATTTTAACACAAGAGCACATATTCTAACTACTAGGTACACAAAGTCTATGGCATAGAAGGAAAAACCAACAGCGATATAAGGATACGGGAGGACTTTACGATTTTAGTATGGGAATAAACAACATGTTTATTATCTACTCATCTTAATTTTGTTGTAGAAATAAAAATGAATGAACAAGTGTCAAGTGGAGATATGATACGAGCTCCGCTTCTTTAGCTGTATGCGGGCGCGTTCTTGCGAGACTATCAATATCATTTTATATATGGGATATTTTCAACCGACTTCCAAAAGGAGGAGGTTATCAATTCGTCTGTATTTTTTTTTTTTTTTTTTTTTTATGTTTGTTAGCTCATAACTTTGAACTGGTTGAACCGATTTTGATAATTCTTTTTTTATTTGAAAGGTAGTGCTTCCCATGTGGTCCCATTTTAATATTTTCTAGTTCTAACAATGGCATCCATGAGAAAACCATAAAAGTCTTAAATTTGCATTAAGTATTTGCGTGACAAATGGACGAATAACTCAATATCACGCCAACCAATTTCGATGATTCTTTTTTAATGGAAAGGATATACTTCAAGGGTAGTTTGATGGGAGTTTGGTAAGGTTCTGATGATGGGATCCATGACAAAGTATCGGAACTCTTCAATTCTTAGGAGCAAATTAACGATGCTCGGCGGAATCTTATATAGGCTATATGGATATTTGAGTCACGTACCGTAACGGTTAGCAGTTTAAAGAAAATTCTTTCAATATAATACGCAATTATGGACCGATAGTTGTATACTTTCAGGCTATTAGTTTTACCTCATAATAGAAGGTAAATTTTTATAGTCATTAACACAATACGTATCTACTTTCCGCTAAAAATGTAAAAATAAATTATTTTTAACAAAAAAACAAAAACCGACTTCCAAACGTAATAAATCTAAACTAAAAAGTAGAAAATAATACTTTTAAGGACTTTGTTAATTTTGAAGTCGGTGCCAGCCAAAGCAAAACAACCCTAAATAGATACATATTCGATTAATCAATTTGTAATAAATACATATCAATTAGTAAACATAATCAAAATACCTGGCTGGCACCGACTCCAAAATTAACAAAGTCCTTAAAAGTATTATTTTCTACTTTTTAGTTTAGATTTATTACGTTTGGAAGTCGGTTTTTGTTTTTTTGTTAAAAATAATTTATTGGTAAACTAATTTGTTGATTAGGTTTCAAAACCTCGTTTGTTGTAAAAGTTTATATGTTTATCAATACTTATATAATAAGTTTAAGTTGCGCAGAACAAGTTGCATAAATTCATTTCAAAATGGTTGTTTATAACAAAAAGTAGATTTATGATTTGGCTTACACCAATATCCAATTTCCTATACGCGCCCTCCGTCAATTAAAACTTGCGTCTATACGTCTATACTTTATATTTATGACGACCAAGTTTATGTCAGAGTTTTAACGAAAAAGCTCCCTTCGTTGAAATAACTTTTCTTTTTTTTTTGCGTTTTGGTTTAAAAAACTTTTAACTATTTTATTTAACGATTTCATTGTTACTAAAAATCGATTCCATGTCTTACAGCTTACTAGTACTGATAAAAATAAGATTGGAGCTTACAATACTTTAATTATTAGAAGAAATTTTTGCTTCACTTTGAGTTTTCATAATCAAACCGACATTCATAAAAGAATTCATATCGCACAAACACAGCGGTTTAACATCCACTAATAGCCCGACTGGCGGCCGCGCTCGTATTTCATACTCACAGTCTCACACGTACTGTGCACAACAGTGTACAGTGTACAATATACAATGTACACTGTACAGCGCCGGACAACGGTTTGATTGAAAATAAATGAAATCCAGTATCGCATAACGCATGATGTGTTGTTAACCAAGCAATACCAATTAGATATTGGCTATACTATCATAGTTTACAGTTTGTGAAATGCTTGAAAAATCTAAGCCGAAGTCTCATCTCATGACATTAATTTTAATACTAATTCTCGCGCAATAAGGCGCAAATCCTGTAAAATAAGAGGGTATAATAATTTATAATACATAACATTGTAGGTACCTAAATACTTTTAAGTTAAAAAGTGACTATTTTTAACATGTGATACATCTAGAGCGCACAACAAGCGCTACTCCCGCAAAGTCGCCATACACATTATATGTGAAGAAGTCCTCGGGCGTCGCGATATGCACCTCCTCGTGTGAAGAGTCTCGAGGCAACAATCCGCGTCTTCAGCTGCAGCGCTTGACCCGGTTCCGCGCTGTCTTCGCTAAGCTAAGACTACCTCTCTTCTACCTCGTCTATTTTTATATCCACACTATTGTTTCTGTAAGGCGGAGCTGGAAAGTGCTCGCTCGTGAATACATTGTACAGTTGTTGAATTTTTCGTCGTTGTTTTGTATCTATTATATATATTAGTATACGTATAATACATACGGCGTCATGAACTTCACAACGCTACATAGACATTATAAAATTAGATAGCCAAAGCAATATAGCTAAATATTTAAAAGCCAAAGGTCACTCACTCATCACGAAATATCGAAAACAGCTTAACGTATAAAGGAATTAAGGAAAATGAAAAAAGGAATGAAATTTTGCAGGAAGATAATTTATAGTAAACATCAGCTAAGAACGGACTTTGTGACATGGCCGGATTAAGGAGGGTCAGGGCCGGATTGGCGAGGGTGAGTTGCTAGATATGTATAAAATACTTTCTTAGATTTACGCGAATATTCGACATTATAAATGAAACTACCTTTTCGGATTTTGTCGCGGATTTATTTTGATTTTTAGTTCCCGACGTTTCGAATGCTTTACAGCAATCATGGTCACGGGAGAGACTAAGGTATTTGACGTCTCATAGGTTTATATACTTGTTACAGACAGTGCCTACCCACAATTTACAAAAATTTTGAAAATGGCATCAGAGTACCTTATAAAATTTTAATTCTAAACATTTATATTTAAATTTAATTAATTTAAAAATAATTTATAATTATGGCAATATTATTAACTTATTTTTAGCTAGTATTATTATAATTATTATAATTTTTATTTTAATATTAGTTATTCAAAAGTATTATGTAGTGTTGCTATTCTAATAATATGTATATTTTCTTACCTATAAATTGTTTATGCTAAGTTGCATTTTATTATTTAAATTAAGTATTAATTTGATATAAGAAAATTAAGTTAAAATATAAATTGAATTTTGATTATTTTAAAGTATTAAGCAACACTACTGCAAATTAAAAATAATTAAATCAAATCAAATTATGCTTAGATTTGACAGATTCTTTTGAATTATAATTTTTAAAAAATTGTTTGAATTTAGATTGAAAGAAAGCTACTGCACGGTTCGGAAGTGCTGTTTGTGCAGAGAAGAACCGGCAAGAAACTCTACACTTGCATTCGAAACGTCGGGAACTAAAAATCAAAATAAATCCGCGACAAAATCCGAAAAGGTAGTTTCATTTATATGTATAAAAGATAAAAGACCATTGTCATTGACATATTTTTCCCAGACAATTTCATGAGATATGGTTAATTTTAAGCGACAATACTTTATTTAAATATTTTTCTCTATAATAAACAATATGTATAATATATTTTTTAAGTAAGTATAATTTTAAATATTTTCATTAACACGATAGTAAGCAATGTGTCGGGCAAGCCGCAGAGGTAGTTGGGAATCACGCACGAATTAGGCGCAGGCGCAAGTTTAGATTTCATTTGCTGCACATCCGCCACGAGGTCACCGACCCGGTTCTTCGATGCGCTGGGAAAATCGTTCGTTATAACTGTATAAAGATACGGATAGATTTTCTTTTCACAAAACATTCAAAAGATGCTCATATTTATGTTATCGTCAACTTATCCGAATTTATAACAACAATATTTGAATGCCTTAATAAAACTTTAATAATTAAACGAATTTTAACATTGTTAGCATTCGAGAAGATGATCATATCGTATTTATGATGATACTAAGTATAAGTATGTGTTTATTGCTCAGTAGGCAATGTTTGCAATAGGTTACTCCAATGATACTCTAATAAGTTCCATGAAAAATACTAATTAGGTATATCAATGTAATTACTTCGTAATTAATATGCAATTTTAAAACGTTTACGTTGTCTGATGTCTCGTAACTATTGGCACCGTGGCTTATTATCGTAATTGAATTGAAAGTGCTTATATAATTTAAATATTTACGTCGCAGCATGTATTTAAACGATATTATTGATTAATTATTATAAATAATGTAGTTTACCTAATTTATAAATAGCTAATAGTTTTAAAATAAATTGTTTTGAACTCTACTGCAGTCAACTGCAATATAAATAAGTAAATCACACGCTTTCCCATTTTAGAATATTAGTGTTAGACAGAACTAAATAGAAATGAACATGTGGAAAGCTTTAGCGACTCTGAGACCCTGGT
Organism: Boloria euphrosyne; assembly: GCA_951802675.2. Taxonomy (NCBI): domain Eukaryota; kingdom Metazoa; phylum Arthropoda; class Insecta; order Lepidoptera; family Nymphalidae; genus Boloria; species Boloria euphrosyne. The sequence goes on from OX637888.1 coordinate 12,300,174, forward strand.
GCTAGACAGCAAAAATAATGAATTTGGAATTTGCAGAGTAATGTACCAGAGTATACAACAAACGAACATTTGTTTAAACTTCGGAATGTTTTACTTTTGAACTTGTACTGCGATGTTTGTAGTTTGTACGTACAAAAGAAATGTTGTACCATCAGGAGTGCTTACATTTTTAATTTTAACAATCCAGGCCATACATTAAGGACGTTTAGAGGAGGACTCGGTCAGCGTTTCATTATAATTATAATTTACTTTGTAAGCGAATTATGTGACAGTGAGTCACTTACTGTTTTGACGTTGTTGGAGCGTGCATAGATGTGTTTGTATCGTATCCACTATTTATATCATTGGCAGTAGGTACCTGCAAAAAATAATACTCGTTAATAGTTAGGCTTTTAAAGCTTCAGAATAAATCATAAGCATTGTACTTTTTATACATTGTTAATTCTTAGCACTCGAGACCTCCGTTAAAAATCGGAGTTCTAAATTATTCTTCACACAAAAAAAATATTGATTGTTGAAATGCAAATCGGGCGGTACCGATGTACGGTTCTGTGTTAATGTTAATAAAATGGATTATTATACCCAACATCCTCGATTCTTAATTCCATTGTAGAAATTATAAATGAAACTACCTTTTCGGATTTTGTCGCGGATTTATTTTGATTTTTAGTTCCCGACGATTCGAATGCTTTACAGCAATCATGGTCACGGGAGAGTCTCTCCCGACAAAATCCGAAAAGGTAGTTTCATTTATAATGTCGAATATTCGCGTAAATCTAAGAAAGTATTATCCATTGTAGAAAGTTAAGTTTTGTCGAGTGAAAGCGACAGTTGTATTGGCTTAAGAAATTAACATGATTTTGTTGAGTCACATAAATGTATTTCTCGTAAAAACGACAACCAATGGAAACATGGAACATTTTTGGCGATGGAAGATATTGAGTCGGCGACGAATATATAAAAATCTCGTGTCACGATGTTTGTGGATGCACACCTCCGAAAGGGCTCGTCTGATTTTAATGTTTTTTTTTTTATATTTGGTAGGTATAAGAATAGGTAGTAAAGTATTTTCACCCTCCTACTCTCACCCTTATTTTATATGGCAGAACAACTTTGGCCGGTTCAGCTCGTTCGTTCGTATTTCCACAGTTACACATACAGTATACATTTCTCGGTAGTAAGAGCGCCATTGCAATGGAGAACAAATAGCCCCTGGTCGCCCCTTATACTCGTACTATAAGTCTAACCATAAATAAACTAGATGTGTCCAATCGCCCCAGATTACTATAAATGGAAAATTTTCGTTTAACAAGTAGTACGATGTACGTACGTTTTATAATACCTTAATGTAATGCGGACTTCGTTGAGAAAGCATTTAATATATACATAATAGGTACTTTTGTATTTACTAAGCCGGTGCCAAATACGCTTATAATAATGACTTAGTTTTTGGCAACATGCCGTAATTATCAAAAAACACACTGTCATCGGTGTTCAATGTACGCCAAACATTTTTATAAAAAAGTCAAAAGAATTTCGAATGCTTAGATATCTCGTGACAACGCTTACGTTTCAGACTTACGGCGAAGGGAAAACCAGTGAGGAATCCTGCATATCTGAGGAAACCTAGTAAGTTTTTAAAAACGTGTCAAGTCCGCCAACCCGCACTCGGTCAGAGTGGTGAACCATAACCTATTTAAAATTTTTGTACTTAATGTATAAAACTGTATGCCAAAATCTTTTTTAAATCCATTGGTCTGTTGTAGCGTGATATGAGAATAAATAACAAAATATTATTACCGTTACGTGGTATAGAAGAGTACCTGTTGAAACGAGGGCGGGTCTCTAAAAGTAACAAAGGTTTCAAGTGAAAAACATAAAATACATAAAACATAAAAAACATAAAAATGAAATCACAAAGCGAGCGAGGTTCGTTGCAGCGCGGTACTGAGAATTATATCAAAGCATTTATCTTTACTGCCCTTAACCCGGCGTCATGGGGGTGGAAAAACGTTACACAGACGTTGGGGTGGGTCTCACAGACCCGTTCATTAGATATCAATTATGCGAATACTTTATAAAATCAAATATAATATTTATTCGTATTTAGTTTTTTAGGTATCTATGTAAATAAATGAAATACAAATATCATATTATATTATGTTTTAATTATATTTATTAGAGCTTTAAAAAATACGACAAATATCAACAAAACCTTTCTCTTTTACTTAAATGTAATTATTGTATTATTAATTAACAAGCAGTTTTAATGTTTTAATGGCTCTTTTTTGTAGGGAACTAAAACATTATCTAATATCTTTAGAAGAAAAAAGAAAATAATGGCTTAAAATCATTATCGTTGGTACAGTCAGTGCAGAAAGGTACGACATGTTCTAAGCATGTTTGTTGTAATTCTCGCAGGTGTAATTTGTTTTACGGTTTACTTGGCTGGACACACTTGGCTTTTTTCGGACATAAGCCTTTTTGCCGGAGGTTCTCTTGAAGATTCACCAATAAATTTTCGATTTTTTTGTCGCAACTCATGTGGAAGCACTGATATTAGTGATGTTCTAGGTGGTCCATGACAAGACCGAGGTCTAGGTTTTTTATAAATGTTTTTGAACAATTATTATTATATTCTATTTTGCTCCGTGTGTCTAGGATTACTACTCACTTTAGTGAACCTCTTCATCATAAATCTCCGGGTCTGATAACACAGAATCAGAGCCAGGCTCTTGAAAAACGAAAGAATACGCTATTGTTCTGCCTCTTGATCCAATTTTGACTAAATAAACCAAAATAAAATACATTGAACTATATATGAGCAACGTAATTTGTAAATAACAACAAAAAAACAAATATAAAATAATAAATACAAGGATAATAATGAAAATAATATCTATGCAAAATGGCGCGAAATTGTTACACTAACTGCGTGGATGGGTCTCAGATACCTTATTCAACTTTGTGCACCTGTAACTGCTACTGCGGCTCTCGCACTACTAAAGTGTTATCTGTGACGCATAGAACAACTTAACAGCTCCAGCTATTGAGAAGAAAGGCAATGTTACACGCATATTAACCAAACTAGAAGCGAAAGAAAATGAGACGGGTCTCACATACCCAACCCCCATGACGCCGGGTTAATGAGACACAGAGGCAGGCGGCGGGACCTTTAAGCAAATTGCATATTTGAAAAATCTTCGGCTTTTCAGATTCTGTTCAATTTTTATACGAAATATTAACATCTTCGCTTTTAAATTACTATAAATGGAACAATTATTTTTTTGTATATGATCAAGTTCAGTTCATTCATTTAAATATTAACAGAAACGATGAGCGATCGTTATGTGCTCTATATCTCACAGTATTAACTTGCTGTATCTCAATGGGAAAATATAACATGAATTGGCATTATTTATTTATTAAGAATACTTAATAAATAAATAATGCCAATTCTTACTGAATTTTCTTTTGTTATGAACATTTCAATTACCGACCACATTACTTGAATTTTGTTTATTATAGAATAGTAACCACGAAAATAATGGCCCTCGGACCTTGGTCAAGTACAATATGCTTGCTGAGTGGGTCGGTGTGGTGCGGGCATCGCGGCCGCCGCGCCCGTTTGACCGCGGCAGTCGGCATCCCACTACACACTGGTTTGTGTAACAGGACTATCTTACAGTATAATGTATATCAATAAAAGGTTCAATATGCAGATAACATTTCTTTTATTGTTTGCGATTGAAACTCTTTTTAACATATTGTCTTATAATGTTTTGACTTGATTTTAACTAAACATAGTGAAATATTATTCAATATGGCCATTTCCACTGAACCATATGACCACTGAATTAATTGACTTCAATACCTGCTTACGTGAAGCATGTGTGTGTAACGTTCGTTCACGTTATATGTGCAGGTAAGTACAGTCGCTCCGCGCGGACAGAGACTGGAGCAGTGGACCGGCCCGTTACCCGGTAGTCTGCGCCGCGGCCGGCAGCCAGCACTCACGCGATCTATCGCCACGTTATCAAACATCAGGATTATGCACAGAGTTATAACAGTTCGAGAAATATTACATTACTTTAATAATGAGCAAGGTAGTTTTTATCTTTTCCTTCTTAAATAATACTTTAAAATGCAGCAAAATCTACAATCATCGTACGATCTATCTACATTGTAGTAAACTATGTAAATTACTAAAGAACATCAAATTTTTACCCTACTTTCTGCGCCAGCGGTCGCGGGTTCGAGCCCCGCTGGGGGCAATCATTTGTTGAGAACGAATGTTTGTACTCCAGTCATGGGTGTAAATATTTATAATATGTATGTATTTAAAATTTATATATGTGTAGTATATCAAATTTACTATCTGGTATATGTAATACAAGCCTCGTAGCTTACAACGGAACTAGATGGTGCTGTTGTAAAATGTCCCAATATATTTATTTATTTATTTATTTATTTATTTATTTATTTATTTATTTATTTATTTATTTATTTATTTATTTATTTATTTATTTATTTATTTATTTATTTATTTATTTATTTATTTATTTATTTATTTATTTATTTATTTATTTATTTATTTATTTATTTATTTATTTATTTATTTATTTATTTATTTATTTATTTATTTATTTATTTATTTATTTATTTATTTATTTATTTATTTATTTATTTATTTATTTATTTATTTATTTATTTATTTATTTATTTATTTATTTATTTATTTATTTATTTATCAAATATATTACTAAAGTAAGGAATATGTTGTATGTAGTAAAAGAGAAGAAGTATGTTGAAAATACTTAATATCCGTAATTATGTGGAAGAAATGGAACTGCGAACTGAAATAATTCGAAAGATTCGGCGCTCAAAGGAAAACTATGCACGTTAACGGCAACACGTTGGGAGACAATTTAAAGCAAACATACGTAATATGCATGTCACATTATTTTACAATGAAAGCCAAACAAAGGCTATGATGAACTTAACGTAAGCATTTTGATGTCGCAAGATAAACATATACAAATCGAACCATATTAGACGTATTAATTACTTTTTGAATTTGTCAAGATATTTATACCGATACATTCTATACACACTATTTGAAGTTCGAAACACATTGGGCAACGTGACGTAATTGTTAATCCAATATGGCGGGGTCCTCAAGATGGCGGAACATATTTTTCATGAAAAATATATACATGCATATTACACATTACTACACTTTTTTCATACTTTACTTAGACTTTACCGTTTACCATTTCAAATGCTATACTTTAAAACCCTACAAAAACACAATCACTACAGTATTAAAATATGTAGGTACTCGTATGTATATAAAGAAAAACATTGATAAATTAATAACATTCATTTATATCTCTCTCGCAGCGTTGAGTGCCTAATTGGAAGTGCAAAATAATTGTATTATATTTTAAATACACGTTTCAAAGGCTTTATAAAAATAACAAACAACACACCTTCCTCTTCATGTGATTCGGACTCATAAAAATGATTATTTCAATAAGATTTTCCAGAAATTTATTAATGTAAAGATTAAACTCGTTTCAATTTTGTGTGTGTAGACTAGCGACCCACCCTCGCTTCGCTCGGGTTCTACTCTTGGCAGAAAGTTACGTTTTAATAGAATTATAAGAGGCGAGATGTCGTGGATTGTATAAAAAGGTGTTTTCAACATGAAATTCAGTTACGCAACGTTAATGAATGTACTCAGGACAGGGTAATTTTTATATCATATAATTTAGCTGTTTTAAGTATATTTACTTCTCGTTTTTTAACCGACTTCAAAAAAAGGAGGAGGTTCTCAATTCGTCGGGGACTTTTTTTTTTTTTATATGTATGTTCCCCGATTACTCGACGATGGCTGGACCGATTTGGAAAATTCTTTTTTTGTTTGAATGGGTATAGTTTCTAGTTAGTCCCATAGTCACCAAGTCACGATCTGATGATGGGATCCCAGGGAAATCGAAGGCAACTCTCAAATTTTATAGGCACTTATTACGTTTTTCATATATTTCCTAAAGCTGTTCAAGTATTTGCGTCTGATAATCATCATCTCCTGTGGTTGAGCTAATGATGGAAGGTACAACTCCTCAACGGTTAGGAGTTAAAAGAAAATTCTTTCAATATTATACGTAATTATAGACCGATAGTTAAATTCTTTCAGGCTCTTATTAATCGACTTCAAAAAAGGAGGAGGTTCTTAATTCGTTGGGGACTTTCTTTTATGTATATTCCCCATTACTCGAAGATGGCTGGACCGATTTCGAAAATTCTTTTTTTACATAAACAAAATAAGTATAGCTACTTTCCGCTAAAAATTTGAAAATAAATTATTTTTAACAAAAAACAAAAACCGACTTCAAAACTAAACAAATCTAAACTAAAAAGTAGAAAATAATACTTTTAAGAACTTCGTTAATTCTGAAGTCGGTGCCAGCCAAAGCAAAATAACCTTAAATAGACACATATTCGACTAATATATAAATTTGTAAACATAATCAAAATACCGTTCGAAAGTCCATTGCAAAGTTAAGATAAATCTATCCGTCCTGGCTGGCACCGACTTCAAAATTAACGAAGTTCTTAAAAGTATTATTTTCTACTTTTTAGTTTAGATTTGTTTAGTTTTGAAGTCGGTTTTTGTTTTTTTAACTAAATTATTTCGTTAACCTAACATGAAATAAAACGATTAATGATAGATGCTCACTTCCATAAAGAACCTGCATCTAGTTGTTTTAGTATCTGAAGACTCCTCGCTTGCTTAGTATTCAGACAAATGCGGTCATTTTGCTCCGTCTTGTTGATTCAGACATTTTCTATACATTATAATATTATACGTAGAGTTAACGCAGCGAGCATTAGTTTTTATGTTTTTTTCATGAAAATAACGTACAGAGTACACAATGGAACGACTTCCAAATGCCAGTATCAATATTCGATGTTGGTTTTGCTACCAAATGGAAAGTATTTAACTTTCGTCGCGCGGACATGAGATGAAAACATACTTTAATTTTGTTGACGGAATGTTTAATAAAATATCGCTCCTACAAACTTTACAGCGTCGTTCTGGAAGTAATGGCTGTATACTTTTACGACCTTTGGGTAGAGGCTTTGACTTTTAATTAATACGTATTTTCTTTCTGTTAATAATGAATAATATTTATTATGTAAAATTCATAGTTAATGCTTTAAATAATATATTAAAATCAATTATCATATTTAGCTAATATTTTTGCCTAAAATCCGAAGCTCTAATGGCCTAAGCCACACATGGCGCTCTTTCAGTGAGGGTCATTTCATAATCAAATTCAAAATATTTTATTCAGTATTAAATTATTACAATTTTTACTGAACGCGCATGTTTTTATAAAAACTTTAGATTGCTTCAAAATATTTTAAAATTCTTTATAGTTTGGTTTATTGTATAGCGTTATAGAAAATTATCATTATAATTATTTCATTCTGTTAATCCTTAAATTGTACAAATGTAATATGTTATGTTTTAAAAAAGTTTCATAAGATTGTGGTAGAGCGACTACAAAACGTATGGACAACAAAAGAAGCGCCAAATTGCATTCAATATGCATTACACCGTGGGCCAGTAGAGTGTAACATAAATATTTAATAACTACTCCGTAAACAGAGCTTAATGAGGTAGCGTTCTGTCTCTACCTTGAAGAAGCTAAAGCAACGATACATACATTTGTATTAACAGATTTTACATTATTTTTAACAAAAAAACAAAAACCGACTTCCAAACTTAATAAATCTAAACTGAAAAGTAGAAAATAATACTTTTAAGGACTTTGTTAATTTTGGAGTCGGTGCCAGCCAGATTATGTTTACAAATTGATAGATTAATCAAATATGTATCTATTTAGGGTTATTTTGCTTTGGCTGGCACCGACTTCAAAATTAACAAAGTCCTTAAAAGTATTATTTTCTACTTTTCAGTTTAGATTTATTAAGTTTGGAAGTCGGTTTTTGTTTTTTTATTAAAAATAATTTATTTTTAAATTTTTTGCGGAAAGTAGATACGTATTGTGTTAATGACTATAAAAATTTACGTTCTATTATGAGTTAAACCTAATAGCCTGAAAGTATACAACTATCGGTCCATAATTGCGTATTATATTGAAAGAATTTTCTTCAAACTGCTAACCGTTGAGGAGTTGTACCTTCCATCATCAGTTACGGTACGTGACTCAAATATCCATATAGCCTATAAAAGATTCGGCCTAGCATCGTTAATTTGCTCCTAAGAATTGAAGAGTTCCGATACTTTGTCATGGATCCCATCATCAGAACCTTACCAAACTCTCATCAAACTACCCTTGAAGTATACCCTTTCCATTAAAAAAAGAATCATCGAAATCGGTTGGCGCGATATTGAGTTATTCGTCCATTTGTCGCGCAAATACTTAATGCAAATTTAAGACTTTTATGGTTTTCTTATGGATGCCATTATCAGAACTGGAAAATATTAAAATGGGACCACATGGGTGTTGGTATTATATTGTCTGTACAACTATACTTTATAGATTATATTTTTAATCTGTTGAAATATATACTTGATGTCGCTCTCTTACTTTAAAAACCCCTGTGTAAAACCACGTTGTCTGCTAACTGCTTTGTTTTAATAAAACATTATTAAAAAAGAGGCTCTTAATTTAAAACTTCCACCCAAGAGGTTATGGGCCCAGGACACCCAGGAGCCAGCAGAAAGGGCTTAAAAAAGGTATTACATTTCTAATACTAATAAAATTAAAACAGTAACGTCAAAATTAAAAATGGACGAAATTAAAATTGAACCATTGAATGGTACGGAAGGATATCAGCTTTGGAAGTTTGAAATTAACATTTATTTCAAAGCTAATAATCTCAGTCAGGTAATTGAAGGCGTAAAAGGTTCAACCGATGAGAATTATCAAATAAAAGATGCTAAAGCACAACGTGCAATCTTAATGAGCATTAACAAGAAATATAAGCCGCCATTAATGTCGTGTAACACAGCAAAAGAAATGTATACCAGACTATGCAAAATGTTTGACGGTGAAGAGTCAAGACGTGCTTCTGAATTATTGCAAGAATTTTTCACGTTTAAAACAAGCAGAAAATATAACATATCACAATTATTATGCGAAATTGAAAATTTAACATTTAGACTCAAAGGGCTTGGTCAAAATATAACTAATGAAATGTTAACCTCAAAAATCTTATCATGCTTACCATCCGAGTACGAAAATTTTATTACCGCATGGGATTCAACTGAAGACTCGAAAAAAACTTTAGAAAATTTAACTAACCGACTGTTATCTGAAGAAAGTAGAATATCCAAAAAACATGAAGAGAAACCCTTAGCTTTTAAATCTGAGAAAAATGTAAAGTCAAATAAAGTAACCTGTAACAAGTGCAATAAAATTGGTCATTTTGCAAAAAATTGTAACAGTAAACAATGTACAATCTGTAAAAAGTATAATCATGAGGAGAAAAACTGCTACTTCAGGAATAAAACATCAAATAAGCGAAATGTTGCTTTTGTGACAAATAAAATTCAAGATGATAATATTTTCATAGTAGATTCAGGTTCTAGCTCTCATATGGTAAATAACATAAATTTAATAAGTGACTATCAAGAAGATTCTACAGAAATATGTGTTGCTAAATATAATGAAACTATGAAGTCACCCGGCTATGGAAAAGTACAAGGTACAAATTGTTCTTTACAAAATACTTTATATGTTCCTGAACTTACTCAAAACTTAATATCAGTATCATGTATCACTAACAACGGAGGATCTGTAATATTTAATAAAAATTCATTAAAAATACTAAAAGACAATGAAGTTGTACTAACTGGAAATAAAAACAAAACTGGCCTTTATAGTGTTGATGTATTGAATAATATATATAAAAACAATATTGCATTTTACTCAAATAACAATCAAACTGCAATGGATTGGCATATTAAATTGGGTCATCCAAGTAAAAATGTTCTCTTAAAGTTACTGAAACTTGCTGACGGTCTGAAAATAACAGAAAAAGATGTCGAGCTCATGTCACAATGTGAAGTTTGCATAAAATCAAAACAAGTAAGAAAGCCATTTAATACTGAAAGAAAAAGAGCTACTAGAAAATTAGAAATAATACATAGTGATGTTTGTGGACCATTTGAAGAAACATATGATGGTATGAAGTATGTACTTACCATTTTAGACGATTACACACATTTCATTAAAACTTATCTGCTGAAGTATAAGTCTGAAGTCTCCGAGTGTCTGCAGGAATACATAGAAGAATCTGAAAGAGAAAATAAAGTTTTGATTAGTATAATAAGATGTGATAATGGAGGAGAGTATAAAAGTAACTATTTCAAGAAATATTGTAAAACAAAAGGAATAAAATTAGATTATACAGTACCATACTCACCCCAGCTTAACGGGAAAGCTGAAAGATTAAATCGAACATTACTTGATAAAACAAGAGCATTGTTATTTCAAAATAATTCAGAAAAAATATTATGGGGGGAAGCCATTAGAACAAGTGCTTACCTGCTTAACAGAACACCAACTGAAACAACAAATAGAACTCCATATGAAATGTGGACAGGAAGACGACCAAATTTGTCAAATTTAATTATGTTTGGAGCTGAAGTATATGCAAAGAGACTGGGAAATCTTTATAAACTGGAAGAAAGGAGTGACAAGATGATAATGATTGGCTATACACCTAATGGTTATAGACTATGGAATGATTTTACTAAAACTTTAGAAATATCAAGAGATGTAACAGTAATTAAGAATAAAACTTTACAAACGAAGGAGGAAAACAAGGATTTAAAAACATTAATACCTGAAAATTTATTTGATCATACAATTGACTTACCTGAAGAAATAGATGAAGATCCAATTTTGAATGAAGGAAAAGAAATAGATCACCTGAAAAATAATGATAAAAATAAAACCTTAGGAGAAGGCAGTACCCATATAACCCCAGCAGAGGAGTTAATTAATACTGTTGATAACATAAATTACAGCTTAGGAGAAGGTAGCAGCCATAACACCACAGATAAAATTAAAAATAAAACAATTAATGAAAATAAAAACATAATAAGTGATGATTTCAAAATTATGACTAGAAGTAAAAGAGAGATTAAGAAACCAAAGAAATTTAATGATTATGTCTTACTTAGTTTTTCAGAATATCTTTCAGGGCCCGACAGGGATAAATGGATAGAGGCAATAACATCTGAAAAGGAATCATTAGAGAAAAATCATACCTGGGATATTGTGGATCGAAAGGTAGCAGAAGGCAAGGAAATATTGTCAAACAGATGGGTGTTCCGAGTCAAAGAAGATGGAGCTTACAAGGCGAGATTGGTGGTTCGTGGATTCGAGCAAAAAGGTATAGATTACACTGAAATCTATAGTCCTGTGGTAAGTCAATCAACTCTTAAAACCCTATTTGCTTTAGCCGCTTCACAAGATTATGAGATTATTACTTTTGACGACTCGTTTGGCTCAGTTGGTAGTGACCCTACTTTCGGCGCCAGCGGTCGCGGGTTCGAGTCCCGCTGGGGCCATTCATTTGCTAATCACGAATGTTTGTACTCCAGTCATGGGTGTTTATATTTATAATATGTATGTATTTAAAATATATATGTGTAGTATATCAACTATCTGGTATTCGCAACACAAGCACGTTAAGTAGCTTACTGCGGAACTAGATGGCGCTGTTGTAATAATGTCCCAACATATTTATTTATTTATTTATTTATTACATTTGATGTTAAAACAGCATTCTTATACGGAGAAATTAATGATGAGGTATATATGAATATTCCAGAAGGTTTTAATTATGATGACAGTAAAAATAAAATATGTTTGTTAAAAAAGGCATTATACGGTTTAAAACAGGCACCAGTAACCTGGAATAAAACATTTACTGAAAGTATGTTAAAATTAAATCTAAAACCTATTAAAACAGATAAATGTGTTTTCACTAATAATGATAAAACTGTAATTATTGCAATTTATGTAGATGATGGATTAGCTATGTGTAAAGATAAATCAAAATTATTAGATATATTAAAATGCTTAGAAAAAGATTTTGAAATTAAAATTAATAAATTTCCGAATATATTTGTTGGCATAGAAATAGTTAAAAATGAAAAAGGTATATTATTAAAACAAGAAAATTATATTGAATATTTATTAGATAAATTTAACATGTCAAATTGTAAAAGCGTGAATACACCATGTAACACAAATAAAACCATATCTGATAGAAATTGTATTGTAACTAACTTTCCATATAGAGAATTAGTAGGTGGTCTGTTGTATCTGTCAACTCGTACCAGACCTGACATTGCACAAGCAGTCAATGAGGCTAGTAGAAAAATAGAGAATACAACTGATAAAGATATTAATTCAATTAAAAAGATCTTAAAATATTTAGCAGGTACTAAACAAAAAGGTATCTTATTTAAAAAAGGTTTTGATATATCAAAATTATTTGCATATTGCGATGCTGATTATGCTAATGATTTGACTTGTAGACGTAGTACAACTGGATACATACTAATGTATTCTGGTGGACCTATATCTTGGTGTTCAAAGAGACAGCCAATTGTTGCTTTGTCTTCAACTGAAGCAGAGTATATTGCAGCCGCTGATTGTTGCAAAGAAACTTTATTCATAAAATCATTACTTAATGAGTTATTAACATTTAATGTTGAGATTATTCTAAATATAGACAACCAGAGTTCAATTCAACTAATTAAAACTGGATCATTTAACAAACGATCAAAACATATTGATGTTAGATTTTATTTCATTCATGAGAATTATATAAGTGGTAACATTAAAGTAATATATTGTCCTACAGAAAATCAATTAGCAGACATGCTGACAAAACCTTTATTGAAGCATAAATTTGAAAATTGTTGTAACAAAATAATGGATAATTGATAAAATTGTATAAATTAAAACAATAAATGTATATATTAAAAACAGTAAATTGTATAAATTAAAAAAATAAATAAATAAAATATACATTACACAGAGATATTGTTCTAAGTGCTAGTATGTAATAAAATGATTTAAGTTTAAATAATTAGATTTTTTTTTAAATAAATTAATATTTTGTGAGAAAGCTTAAGTTAGTAAAAATATGATTAAGTTAAAGGTAACAACTATGTATAAATTATAAGTATAATAAGTTATGTAACAATTATTATTTTTAAGTTTTTTTTTTGTGTGTAAAATAAAAAATAATAAAAAAAAAATTAAAAATAGGAGAAGGTGTTGGTATTATATTGTCTGTACAACTATACTTTATAGATTATATTTTTAATCTGTTGAAATATATACTTGATGTCGCTCTCTTACTTTAAAAACCCCTGTGTAAAACCACGTTGTCTGCTAACTGCTTTGTTTTAATAAAACATTATTAAAAAAGAGGCTCTTAATTTAAAACTTCCACCCAAGAATGGGAAGCACTACCTTTCAAATAAAGAAACAATTATCAAACATAGTAAAAAAAAAAAAAAAAAAAAACGTTTAAGCTGCTCTACGTAGAGCGCTCTCGCTACCATTAGCGCTGTTGAATAGAAATTAATTCGTTCAAAATAAACTACACAGTACATTTGTATTAATACATTAGCCCCGATGGAATCGTTATAATTGAGCCAACTTATTTATTGAATCAATACTATTTGCGAAGTACACTTCTAGTGAAAAGGCTTTCAGTGTATAACATTTGAGCACTAGTCCACTCACTCTCGGGCTAATAACAAATTGTAATCTTACAGTGGACGTACGTATATGTACGTACGTATAAAATTCCATACGTAAGTATGTACGTTTACCGTGATCAATAAAATCGTATTTGAGGGCATACACTCGCAGAACTAGTTTGATGGAGGAAAAATAGCAACAATTAACTAGTCAAGACAACCTGTTCATTCTTCCACGAAAGCAGTATTAATAGAGAAGTGTTAGAGAGAATTGAGTAGAGAGTGGGTAGAGAGCGTGGCTACGTATTGTAGGGCTCCTCCTATCCATATAGCTCTATCACCATAGAAACCTGATCAAATTTTTATCAACTTAGATAAAATACTTACATGAAATTTTTTCTTACTATAGTTTTAAAAAATAAAAATAAAAACAAGTTTCCAAATTGGTTTTTTAATGATGTTATATCATAATATGTTGAGACCTCAGTTTCCTGGAGTTTTCTTACCTGGTAACCCTTCTATCTTCGTACTTTACAATGAACTATGATTTTACTATCATAATAACGCTAATTTGAGAAAACGCACATTATCTTGTACAACGGCAGCATGTTAGAGCACGGCACGCGACGTGAAATTGGGTCGGATATAACTTTTTATAATATGCGAGCACGATTCCCGGCGGGCACTTACATTCCTCCCGACATGTTCTTCCTTTTTTGGTTCTATTTCGTAGTATTAATTTTTATTACCTTTCCTGTACGGATGCCATATTTAGGTAGTTTTGTTTTCAAAAAAATATTTTTTTGGAAATAAGCTCTTTTTAATGCGCTGTTAAAATTACTGTTAGTATCAACCTCTTTTATATTTTGAAGAAAGCTTGGACACAAGGCAAGAAGGTACTTCAACACTAGCGCTGAGACAGTTAGCAACTTAATGCCCCTATGACATAAAGCTGTTAAAGGAGGAATAAAATGATCGATTACGTCTTCTTTTCCTTTGGGATGTAATCTAATGTGTAGGGCTGGCTTAGCTTCCTTGTTCTACTTTTATAAATGGCAACGTTATTCAAATCACTATACTGACGTAAGAATATTCATGTTATCTTCATTATATTTGATTTTATTTATATAAGCTACGCTATATTTTTATCAGTGTAGTACATATTATATTAGTCTCTAAAACTATTGATCGTATTCACTTAGGTTTTGATATATTTAACAACTTTATGGCATGCAAATGTGTTTCATATTTACATAAGTCAAAAGTTAAAAGGATCGTGTGTTTCGTCTCTGATGTGCAAATCCGTTCCCCATTACCTACTTCAGCGCTAGCGAGTGGATAAAGGAATCCTTGGACGACGGCCAGTGAATACATTACCTACCGTATAGGAGCTGTTAAAATATTTACGTAGACATTGTGATATTGAGCTTTTATCATTACAAAACATTATGATTTTTGAAGCTTCTTTATAAAACATAAAATTGCCTATGTTACAAAGTTTACATGATATATTTTCATCACCATAGGATTTGATCGGAAAAAAGGCTAATAATGATGGCATTAAATTATTTTGAAAATACAGTAAGAAAATTGAGTTCTTAATCCATACTTAGCTTCACAAACGATGATAATAATTTGAATTGGTGCAATCCCTTAATATCGAATGTTCTTCAGAGCTACAACGCTGAACGCATAGAAACCGGATAGCTATAATCTGATATGCAAGCTCGTTCACTGCGGGTCAGTAGGCCGCGCGGCCCGAGTCCGGACACGGGAGAAACCAGTCTATAAATACTAACTTATTATGTTTTAGAAACTAGAGTTTCTCCTAGACTGGCCTTTCACCAAAATATATAAAATTAAATAAAATGATGTATTAAGCTGAACTATTGTGCATACTGTGGCTAGGGTTAATTTGGTTACATTTTAGAGAGTACCTACACGTACAATATACATGATACCTGAACAGTAGTAGAATGAAATAAATGAATCTCCCGACGCTCCATCCATCCTTTGTGCGGTAAGTAAGGTACGCACATAAGTGTGTATAATATAGATGAAGGTACGTGATACATTCATGCATACATGAAATTAAAATGAAGGCTTTAGCTCATCTAGTTCGATAACGAAATTTTTACAGTGTTGTTAAAGCTTGTATCTGTTGTGTTAGATTAATCTCCGGCTTCGCCGATCGCTTTTATTTAGATTTCATTTTTCACAGAATTTTCTATGAGCCGCACACGGGCATCGAAACTGCGTCCATTACAAAATATGGAAAAATGTTGCGCAAACATGGCTTTTTCTGTCCCATCTTTTATTTTTAACATGATAACGGAATATTTACTCGTCTCTTCTCGTCACAAAAGGCTTTATTTGAGTTGCAGAAATTTTGTTTTACGAAAAAGGTGGTTACGACTAAGTCCATTTATTCGCATTTACTCATCTACCTACTAATTTCGGAACGTGCAGAATATCTATGTACATATTGGACCAATAAAAACGGCAAGAAGAACTGGAAGCGAATGTTTCTAATTGCATTCCGCTCATTCATGTGGCCACATCTCGTATAAGCGGGCTCAGTTGGCGTCCAGTGAGGTAGAAATGCGACCCGTTTTCGGAGTATCGGTTGAAGTTTGCATTTCCAATAAAAATATAATTTTCTCTGTGTTATATTAAAAAAATAAAATTATAAACGCATAATAACGTCATAAAAATATTATAAATTATGAGAAAATATTTGAATCCATCCATTACGGCGTAATTTATAAAAGCGAAAAAGTTTATGGGCTATATCTTTCTTCTGCATACTGTTTCTAATTATAAAACTTTTATGGCGGGGTTTCAAAAGGTTATTATGAGGTTTTGTGAGTTACGGTCATTCATTTATCGATATCGTCTATACTACTATTACAAAGCTGAACAGTTTGTTTGTTTGTTTGTTTGGTTGCGCGCGCTAATCTCAGGAGGTATTGGTTCGAATTGAAAAAATATTTTTGTGTTAGATAGTCTATTCAGGGCCTATAGACAACCGGCATTCGTTATGAAGCGATTCGATTTCTACAATCGTCATCGCTTAAACGCAGCGTATGCATTTTGAACTTTAAATCACTAATAATTGAAATGAATGTACATTGTCTACCATCATCTATTCGTTGACAACAGATCACGTGACATACCTAAGGCATATGTCAAACCCATATATTTTGGACTTTTCTACTATCGCTTTCGCTAATCGATTGTTACATTGTCTAGGCCCCCAGCATATATATTATAAAAGATCACGCTACACCCACTAGGAGAAAGTAACAATGAAAAATGTTGCAAAACGGGAAAAAATATTTTGAGAGGCTGCCATTACGCAAAAACCATATATGACTGAATTGTTCCCCTTTAAAAGTTCTAAAAAAGTCCGGGACAGCATATTTCTATCTTCTAAGATTGACTCACTGACATCTGAGTAAGAATTTGGGTTACGGTCCTTAGAACGCGGGCGAAGCCGCGGGAAAAGTAACCACTTATAATGTTTGTAATCAAAAAAATAATAACTCTCTTTGTTTACTATAAAACACTGTGTACTAACATATCCCGATCAATTTGCTTTTACTATTCAAAAATGTAGAGTGCAGTTTTTAAATATTCATTTACAGTACGACGTTCTAGAACTTTTATGGGCGCCACTCGTTTTATATTGTGCTATGAAATAGCAAATGGTTTAACTTGCTATAAAACTGGCTCGAGTGACGCGACTTTTTAGGAGAACAGTAAAAGCGAAAACTAAAACGGAATGAAGTGAAACAATCTGAGTAATACTAAAGGAAAGATACTCGTACGTGCAATCCGCTTCGAAAGCTCCTTAATTGCATTTTACTTGCTAAATCGTGCGTCGTCTGTATGAATCAGAGCGGATGCAGGCGCACATGGCGCGAGTACGAAAACTTTAGTTTTGCTTGACATAAATGTGTACGTAACGAGCGAGTTATATAATTTAGAACCTAACATTACTTATTCACATTAGGTATATATTCATAAATAATCATAAATATTTCTTTGACAATTGCGTCGCTACCGTAAAGTACCTATATGATAAAATCATACATTGATAAGAGGTTAAGATGTGATGGCACACTTGCGAATATACTTTTATTTTCGCTCGACGACGACGGTAACAAATATTATTATCTTGCTACAATTTTTATGAAATAGTACGAAAGTTTTATCTAAGTTTAGATTTTAAAATCATTGAGCATTAATCTTACAAGTTTTAACAAAGCGTATCGGAGCAATACCCGCGTCCCGGCAGGAGGCAGCGGCGGCGGCGAGCGCGGCGGGCGCGCCAGGCGCCGAAGTTCATAACTAACTTTCGTTACATTTCCTTTGTTACAAGTAGGGCTTCCAAATTACATAGTAAAAGACGGACATCCTAATATACAAAGTGTGATTCCCCAGAGCCCACGCCGAATTCCCAGGGCCAGGCGTAGGTACAAGTAAAATACAAGAGCTATTTGGATTGCAAAAGCATTTCATACGAAGCATCACTCAATCGTGAACTTGGACTACAAAAATATAAGTTTTGACTTTTATATTTTTTCGATCACAAAAGCTTTATGAATGTATGTACATAAAACATAAGCATCACGAGCAGACATACGATGTATACTACCTCTTAGGTAAATTACTAAGTAGGCAGTGGTAGCCCAGCGGTAACGCGCTCGCTTGTATAATCGAGTGATGCGGGTTCAATTCCGGATCTAGCACCTCTGATATTTTCATGTGTGAATCATTTCTATCCTGATTACCACTTGTCTTACGGTGAAGGAAAACATCGTGAGGAAACCTCCATGTCAGCCAGCACGGTGGACTATGGCCTGATCCCCCTCGTACTGAGGGAGGCCCGTGCCCAGCAGTGGGACGTTAAAAAGGGCTCATGATGAGTATATAGCTTGGGGAATGGGAGGGTAACAGAGTTGAAAAAAACCGATGCCTTGACTTACTCGAGCGGGGTTGATTTTTTTATATTGTAAGGGAAATGATACCAGAATTCCACAAAAATATATAATCTGACGATTTCCGCAAGCCGAGCTCCGGCTTGTTTGTAATAAAAATTTGCTTTTGTAAATCAAAGGTGAGATATATTAGTTAATTGTTATTTTGATAATATGAATGATAATGATATGAAATGTTTTCTGTGCAGAAGATCTATCTTTTAAAAAAGCTTAATTGGTCGTTCCTCATGGTTAATTATTTTTTTTAAAGTTGTCATATTACATACACCCCTCAACATTTTCGTCAGATTTTTTGTCAATATGGCTGAGACATCTTGATGAATAGTATGCCAATCTGACGCGATTGAGTATGTCAAGATGTCGTTCTTTTTACATTTTTAGCAATTCAGTTTAAGATATGGAAGCATCTGTAGGGTTCAATTAACACTCCCTCTAAAAATCTGACGCGTTCTATGAGATTCATGTTATTATATTTTTCAACCCTCTCGCGTGGCCACCCCCGCGCAAATCGGCATATCAGAGACATGTTGAGTATGTCCATGTCATTTTTCTTATACAATTTTGAAAGTCACACCGATGAAAGTGAAAGCATTATATGACCATATTTTACTCTTTCTTTTTATCTTATCTACAATCTATACTAATATTATAAAGAGGAAAGATTTGTATTTTTGTACATGTAACGAATAAACTCAAAAACTACCGGACCGATTTTAATGAAATTTGGTACACAGATAGTCTAGACTCTAAAGCCTGAGAAAGGACATGCTACTTTTAAAGGCGAAAAAAGGTCTGTAAGGGGTTGAAATAGGGGATGAAAGTTTGTATGGAAATTATGTCATTTTTAAAGCTAGAAGCTTGAAACTTATTATTTAGGCTTTTGATTAGATATAAATAAGTAAGACATTCAAAGTGTGTAAAAATTGTATGCTAAAGGGGGGGTCAAGTGGTAGTGCCATGCTTGTTTCCTTCGGGTAGCAGCCGAATGGGCCGGCACGCCCCGTATAGTACCACTCTCTCACAGAAGACCGGCGTGAAGTGGCAGCTACGCTGTCGCGTTTCGTCCGGTGAGTGAGAGTCCGGGAGGCCCACTCCCCATACCTCCTCCCGTCCTTCTCCCACCTCCCTCCATCCCGTTCCTGAAAGGCCGGCAACGCATCTGCAAGCCCTGTGGTGTTGCAGATGTCTATGGGCGGAGGTGATCACTTACCATCAGGTGAGCCTCCTGCCCGTTTGCCCCCTTTGTCCCATAAAAAAAATAAAAAAAAAAAAAAAAAAAAAACCTAGGGACGAACTCGAGCGAAGCGAGGGTGAGTCGCTAGTATCTTATAGGTTTCCGTGACGTTCGTGTAAATCAACATTTAGCATCATAGGCTTCCATACCATAAGAATATGATTGTTACAGCTTTATCTGTAAATTATGTTACCTCCACAAGGAACAAGCCCGCGCCGCGGACTCACGGCGCGTCGCGGCGGCACGCGATTCTTAACGAATGAATGCCTAAAGCAAACTTGCGGCGTCCAGAGGTCACGAGACTGATGAGATTTATCGCGCAACTAGTGTTTACAATAAATGATTTTATAAGTATTAAAAGAAACTTTCTTATTTTTCTTCTTCTTTTTAGATTACTTAAATAAGCCTTTGTTGAAATTAAACATATGGGCAAGTAACAGCGTGGTTTCTAATAATTTAAATTATTAAACGTAAATAGTAATTCAACTTTCTTTATATTAAGCACCGGTGTATTATTACAATTTTGTAGCAACTCTCTGTTTTCCCTAGTTTAAGTTTTAAGACTATTTGGTTTGTAATGTTGCAAGCTGAATTAGAAGCATTTCTTTTTGACTTACAGGGTTGAATTTTTTCAGTTTACATGTAAGTCTAGAGTCCGGTGATAACGATGAGTAAACTGACGAATTAATGAAATTGACGACCAAGGAAAATGACGGGTGGTACGCTTACCCGAAATTTTATATACGTATTTAATAATAAAGATTAATAGCCCGTTCTAAAAACTGCTATGACCTGGCGGAAGTACCCGAAAAGTATTATAATTTGGTGTAACTAGTGACCTGCGCGGACACCTGACTACTACACATCATAATTTGTACCTACAAGTAAATGTTTTTTGAGTACTTATTTGATGTTTCAACTTTCAAATCAACATTTTGTTAAATACAGATTTGGACGAATACGTATAACTTGAGTCCATCGCGCTAAGTTTTAATTTGATTTTGACATTTTAAAAGTGATAAAATATTTTCAGAGAAAAGCAATAAAAATGTGAACCCATTAGCTCGTAAAAAGCCGTTTCGCGAGCGAAGTATGAATAATGTTGCGGTGAACACGCAACGCGAATCATGACGAATGTATTTGTGCGCCAATTTGGACAAGAAGTTTCGCATTTTTCACATACCTACTATATTTTATTTTGCTTTAATATTTTTCATTGAAAAATAAGCTAAGTGTGTTCCGTTCTTATTTGTTAGATCAAATTATATACTAGATAATATATTTTATAGCTGTTTTGTAATTATACTAAATATGTAATCAGTCATTTTAATAAATCAATTATACTATCGATATTTAATATTAAATAACTAACTCAAGAACATAGTGAATAGTTTTTACTCATATAATATACGATTTCACGAACTTTAACAAAGTAAATAAAAAAAAAATGGTATGCGTATTTTACCTAAGTAGGTACTTGTAAACCTACTTGTCTAAACAAGTAATCAAGTGCGAAATACGAAACACCATTGTTGGCGACATTACTTCTCAAATAGAACAAAGCTTCCTAAACAATACACCGTCGAGAGTTGTGCAAAATTTACAATGTTTAATATTTTATTCAGAAAATAAACTTTGGGTTCAATACCGTCCATTGAAGTGTTTTCGACAATTAAGTACTCGCTGGAACGTTTAAAATTAATGATAGTTGTAAAACAGTCAAACGGGTCACAGGCGTCCTTTTAGGGTTCTCCTCTGAAATGCCATAGATACAAATGCCCCTCACATTTGCACGGTTGCACTACTAATCAGATATTTATTTTATTTAATATCTATTTTTATTTCATATTTGCTTTCGCTTTGCTCGAATGCGATTAGAAATAAACTAATTGTTTGGTTTTTCCTCATTATTATGCTGTTATAATTTAATTTGCCTTTTTATTAGCTTCGAAAAGAGGAATAATACTTTAACCTTTAGTGTTTGTTAAAGTAAATTGTAGCACGCTTTTCTTTCGAAGTAGATCTCTATCGTCAGTATACCTACCTAGTACCCAGCTGCGATTCAATCAGACTGCTATAGACTACAAGCACGCGATTGGCTTCTGCACTAATTCCATTAGTCAGTTCCTTATTAGGTTCCATTGTACCGTTGTCTATTAAACATAAAATGCTCACATAAACTTTAAAACAAGGGCTATGTTTAATTAACGGGAAATGGAAAGTGTAAGCCGATTTGATGGTAGCTTAATAGTTATAACTAAGCCATTGAGATTAAAAATATTTATTAAAACTATGAACATGGAGATGCGCACAAGGTTTGATATTAATATATTAAGATATTGTTCTATTTTAATTTATTTTATAAACGTACTTCATACCGCTACATAGAGCGGTGCTCATGGGAATATAGATGAAAATTTTGCAAGAAGTAACTGATTGGTCGCACAGATGGTATAAGGAATTTCTTCACATCAGGATGATAAAATAAATTTTATGATTGTTATTTACTTCCTTTATTTATTTGCCGGTTATTTGTTTGCCGCAACCTAATCCTTCATCTCCGTTCAAATGTGTTTGAGTCTTACGTCACACTGCGCCATGATAACCCAATTATCATAAAACTGCTCTGTAGAGTCCTAGAAAATTATATTTATATAATCCAATTGGTCCAAAATAATAGTAGTATTAGTACAATGCTGAGGATCAAGGCTCACACACAGACAATATTGAGGATCAAGACTAGGATGGATCTAGAGATCTAGGACCCTAGAGAAAAGTAGCAAGAATAATAGTGTAAGATACAGACGAGTGATAACACAAGTAGATACGTCAGTAGCGACGTGCTCGTTTATTGCCTCTCTCTCTCTCTCTCTCTCTGTCGAAGTAACTACTCCACATATGACAAAACGTTCCCAGCACACGAGCTGGGATTTTGTATTATATATTAGACACATAGAGATATGCATATATTTTATTGTTAAAGCGCATCCAGTCTGGAACTAGATATAAATGTTTGAAACAAACAAAAAGTTTCAATTCATTAAGTACCATCAAGCAGAGCCATTACTATTTACTGGTGCGGGGAAGAGACTTCAGAGGCATTATCGACGACCTGGATATAGCTCTTTATACACATGGCGTGGGAATCGGTGAATAAAACGTGCATTGTACATTTGTTGCATGTACCAGCATTGTTTCCTGCGATACGCCCACGCTTTGTCACATCCGTCAAATAGATATATGGGATTTCAAACTTTGTAGTGCTCTAAAGCTTGATGTTTAAAGTTTCACTCGGGTATTCTAATATATGTTGGGACGTTATTACAACAGCGCCATCTAGTTCCGTGCTAAGCTACGAAGCTTGTGTTACGGATACCAGATAGTTGATATACTACACATATAAATTTTAAATACATACATATTATAAATATAAACACCCATGACTGGAGTACAAACATTTGTGTTCAACAAATGCATGCCCCCAGCGGGACTCGAACCCGCGACCGCTGGCGCAGAAAGTAGGGTCACTACCAACTGAGCCAAACGTGTCGTCGTATTCTAGACCAGTGCAAACGGCGAAATTTGTACATGAAATATTTTACTAAAACAATTGCTGCAACGTATTGTATACAGAACTAGAAACAACTTGCCTGTGTGCTCCCTGCCTAATTTAAAGATTATAGCACAAAATATTAAGGAATCTCATACAAACTTGCCAGAGCTCATAATCTCTTTAAACCGGCCCTGTCGCAAAATCCGATCTTAGCGGACGTCTACTAACTATAAAGTAGGGAAGGTAGTAGTAGTGGGAGGTAGAGCCAACTAAATTTTATCTTTATACGCCAACAGTTTCAGATATTTCGTAATGAGTGAGCGCCCTTTCACTTTCATATATTTAGATTAGATATAGAGAACAGATAAATTTTGGATAGTATATGTCTATCTCATAAGGTACACTAGAATTAACTATTTTTATCTATAGGTACATATAAAAGCAGTAGGTCAGTTTTTATGGAAGTGCGCGTTTCACGCAAAAAGTCAAAATTTTACTTATTATATATTAGTTTACGAAAAATTTGTGTAGTACTAATTTATTACTAAAATCATCATTATTAACTACAGAAAAATCCTTTATTCTCAAGGGGAAACCATAATAACTGATTCTATAGAGTCGTCCATAGGAAAGAGGGATAGAAATGTATATGTCCCATATACATCGATCATTCATTATTTCTCACGGATGATATATGTATATTATTTTTTTAAATATTTACACATACTCTTAGTCCATTCTATACTAGACGTTAATATTCATTGAAAAAAGGATTTACGCTTCGTTCATATTGCAACACAAATTACGTTAAGCTTTTCGGATTACAAAGCGTCTTGTTTTTCATACACAATATATATCGTTACATAGACGTTTATTTCGTCATACGTCAATAATTGTCAGGTAACTGAACAATTTCAGTCCGAGCCTGCTCTACATTTTGCAGAAATTAAAAAACAAACAGCCGTACTCGTAACATCTCGGCCAAACCGTCCCCAGCGTAATGCAGCTTTACCTGTTGCATGGCTACCCGTCTCCGCGACGCCACACATACATATTATGTAGGTGTGTAGTACATACCTTGCCACCTGAGCATTTGCTTTTATTGATCACACTTGTTATATTAGAACTTAAATGTGTAAAACCTCTAAACTTCTATTAATAGAAAAAAAACTGCCAAAATTTGTTTTAAAATCTTGCTCCACACCTTCACAGT
Source organism: Boloria euphrosyne (assembly GCA_951802675.2). NCBI lineage: Eukaryota > Metazoa > Arthropoda > Insecta > Lepidoptera > Nymphalidae > Boloria > Boloria euphrosyne. The sequence continues at coordinate 12,324,948 of OX637888.1, forward strand.
GAATATAACAATAATCTACGTCGTACTCGTACGTACGTCTTTGAAGGAATATTAGATTAATTAACTAATTCGCCTGCGCGCAAATATACTCACCAAGTCTCAATTATTCAACATCAATTTACTTAAATACACGATATACAATCGGTTCTATTATAATATATGTATAGTGTATATACGGTTACTGTAGGTATGTATGTACTGGTTTCTAGGACGAGAGGTAGTCTATGTGAAAACCGTAACAAAAGAAACAGTAATATTTACGAGTAGTTGTGCCGCTGGCCGCACGGTGCAGTGCTGCGAGGTATGAATTTTGATTTGCCTTGATCTTTAATAGTATTGTCTCTACAAATAAATAAAAAATCGTAATTTATAATATGAAAATATATACATTATCATAATAAATGTAAGATTTTTTTAAAAATCTTAGCTTATCTGTTTCCCCGTGTTATCCCCGAAACGGCTGGACTGTTTTAACGGTACTTTCACTGGCAGATAACTGATGTTACGAGTCGAGAAGTAATTTAGAACATTTTTATTAAAAAACATGTTAAGATTCCGTTAAAAAAGTAAACGTAACTTTAAGTACGTTACATATGTAGTAAATATAACGTAAATAATATTTAATTAATATACACTACTAATAGTAATATTATCAATATTAAGCTTTAGTAATATTTATACGCCCACAGTCTGTGTCACGGAAAGGGAGATTCGAAAGGGAACGAAGTTCCGTGGAATTTCAGGAAATTAAACCATTATAATAATTGCGGCGTGCTCATAAAGTCGCCAAAGAGAACGTCGCAAATTCATGTTAAATGAATGACCTTAATATTCGCATTTCTCTTAAATGAATATGAAATGTTTAATTATTTCATTTGCAGAATTTTAGAGTAAATCTCGTGTTATTCCAAGCCACAATACCGTTTATCAACATGACATGGCGCCGCTAAGTATTCTGCGTACAACGAGTATGTTTACGCGAATGTATCCTTTATTGTGTAAATATTAAGGTGTTGTGTAAAAGCCGCGTATCTTTTCAGCGTTTTGTGATTAAATAGGCTTTCCCCGAGTCGCGACTAAGCCGATGAGAATTTGTCGTTGCGAATGGTTCATATTTGAGGATCTTTTAATGTTTTGTTACTAAAAATAACAGTATGTAGTTCAATTATCTAATACATATTTATATAACAGTTTAAACATTGAGAGAAGGTAGAGTGTTTTCGAGAGAGTCTCATGAAAAGTGAGATGGAATGATAGACCACTAAACCTGTTCGTATTTTGTTGATTTTGAACAATGCAAGAATTGTTCAAATTGTTCAGCCAGCTCACACCGCATTACGATGGGCTTAGATTTCTACGAAGCGCGCGCCCCTGTGATCTGTATGTGTATTAAGAAGTTACATATTTATTTACAAAGCATATAATATGGACTATTAAGTTTATCGACGTTGTGTGACGTCATGAAATATTTCGATTAAAAATCCTGGAAATTGGATAAATATATCACAATTTAAAGCAGTAAGCAAGCGTCAGCGCCGGACGCGACCGCAGAGCGGTGATGGAGAAATTTTTCACTTCAATTCCATTGCTAATTAATTTTCAAAGTGGAACGGGCACTTAACTGAATGCCTGCAGATTACCGCAAACTTTTCCTGAATTTTCCTTTGAGAATAAAGAATTAATTTGTTTTCCTGAAAGTAAATGAGAGTGCTCACCGCCCGTAAATTATATCATTGTGAGTAATAGACGTACTTTGTAAACTTGAAATTTTAATTAGATTTTAGAGAGATTATAATCGATTTTTTTGTAAGCTTTTTTTTTTGTTACAGTAAATATCCATGTTGCATAGACAGAGTTCTTTTGCTTTATTATAATATCAGCAAGGAAATAAAGATTCTATTAAGTCAACGAGCGTGCGACGACAGAACGTAGTGTGTTTTACTCTCCAAACATTCTATAATTTAAAAAATTCAGTGAACAACCCTCGTAAAAGTTTCTGACTAGCTTTCATATTGGCTATTGAAGTTTATCAAAAACAAAATAAAGTATTTCTAATAAGCTCGTTTAAGCTGAACTAATATTTAAATAAATATCCAAGCCTAAATGGAAACGACAAATAAATGCTCTATATCTGGTACTGAATATAAACATTTGTTTAAAAATACAATAACGTATAAGATGATCATTCGGGTCAACCACTGTAACTACTCACTACACAACATATAATTACATTTTCGCACCAATGTTTGACATCTCTGTCTCAACTTCCTCGAAAGTAAAGTTCCGGAACCAGGTGATGGTAATGTTATTTTGACCTAGAAATAGTTACCACGCGTAATAATGGAAGCCAAGACCTATGAGCACTCTACTTAGACGCTCTTTACATCTTATTACGGTAGATATCTTATTTGCATGTCTTGAATAAAAATTATACCAGGTAGTTCAAAACTAATTAAATATTAATGAAAAACGGTAAGGAATGATCCTCCGCCGTCTGCGTCGCGCCGTCTGGGGATTTGCATTGAAAATAAACATTTTATGTTTAATGTGATGTGATTCAAAAGAACTTGTAAAAGTCTATTTGAATAAAGAATATTTTGATTTTGATTTTGAATGATTGTAAATTCCTGCAACTTTGTCTGCGTTTTATATAACTTGAAATTAACAGGCAAATGTCGATAGGCGATCGTCATTACTAGAGCGAGAAAAACACTTTTTAGTCTACTGCCCCAGTAGGAAGCTTAAGTTTTTTCGAGTGTATGTACCTCCGTATGAATCTTAAACGGCTTGATGGATTTTATCTTGAATGGTGTCATTAGTCCCAATTGTGAGAGAGACACTTTGTATATTAGAATTATAAAAATTATTGCCTTCAAATTTTTTTCTTCAAAACTTACTGAGTGTATATATGTAGATATAGTATATCAAAATGAAGAGTTTTATGAATATTTGTAAGAAGTTGATATTATGTACTTAGCCTTTTATAGTAACTAGTAAGCCTTCTGTGTAAATAGTCTACTTTAAAAATTTTGAGGAAATTAAAAAATAAAATATGAAGCGCAAAGTTCAAATGTATTTTTACATGAAATCCGCCGCCGTGTAATTATTTGTTAAAACATTGCAGTGAAAATGGCTGTAATTTGAACTAACGATTTAAAAATGGCTTTGAGATAGAACAGGTATACGGTATACCTAATATAATGGAGCTCAACTTGTGAAATACCATCTTTTGATTTTGTATCAAAGAGTTTTATTTTAATAATTTATTTTGCTAAAATTGGTCTGCTGTTATAAATGCGGATGTTTGATTGTAACTAATCTATTTTTATTGGCGAGTGAAACACGTATAACTCGCTAGTCTTACATATAAACGCTGCATTATCAAAGTAAACATAATTTTTTTCATAGTAAATAACCAATTAGATTCAATTTAAATAATAATAAAATAGATCAAGTTGGTTGACAAAGTCAGTAGAGCTTTAGGCTGAGCTAGCTGATTTAGCTTTTGAAATATTATTTACTATATTATGTACATATAATATATATAATGTAAAAAACATATACAAATTGGTTTTTGGTTTCGCGAGGCCTGAACAACTCATTGCAATAAAGTTAAAGGTTAAAGGATACGGTACTTCTACAATAATAATTATGTCAAACAAATAAAAGTGCGGTGCGAGACAGGCGCACTTGCGGTCGGGACTCGAGCGACCCCAGGATGGAAATTTTGACGTTAATTTTAGGAGTAGGTCATACCTATACCTCGAGTGAATAAAATATAATATACAGTAAAAGCATATGCTCGCTTTCACTTCAATATATTCAGAAATGTATATAAATTACCTCGAGAACTTCGTAATACTAGGAATAACATAATGCTTTAGACTCTTAGAGTATTATTGTATTGTTGTTAAGATTCTTACTGCTCTCGGCATGTCTGCTGTACAAACACAATTTCTAGAAAGCTCTTCTTGCATTTGACCTTAGAATGATTTTTATCTAATTTAAGTATTTACTATGAAGGAATGGAATTTAAAAATAGATAAGAACAATGGAATAAGTAAAGGAGAAAGTAAGGATAAAAGTTAAATTACTCTTTTATAATGATTTTTACATTGTTATAGAAGCTAATATTATAAATAAAATTATATTCGTATAAGTGTCTGTCGGATTATTCAATAATCGATAAAAAATTCAATAACTTGGGCACAAAGTGAGGAATAAATAACAAACTAATATATGTATGTATGTGTCTATTCCTTTACACAAAAATGAATAGAAAATAGAGTGCATTTTTTGCAGCCGACTATTTTCATGTTTTTAACATAAAAAGTATGACTTACTGAAGTTTTGTCTCAAAGCGAATGTATCACGATTCACGGTTCACGTTAATTACACCAGTAATGTTTAAAAGAGTCAAACGCTTCGTCGCCGAGTGTAAACGATCGTCTTTCAGCAATAAATAATGATGTCTGAAACTCTACTCATTAATTAGAACAATTTATTACGAAAACTTGTTTACAGTGTGACGTGTGCTGAATCCGATGTAATTAGGAATTTCCTAAGGGACTGTTCACGCGGACGGCCTTCGTCGTTTCGGCAGATCCTTTGAAAAGGTCTTCGAATGGATCTCCAAAAGGAATCACCGAATGGATTTTGTCCGTAAGGTTTTCTGTTAAAATATTGTTTCACGTATGGGTCCTAGGGGAATCCGTTTCGTTTCTTTACAATAAATTTATAACAAAACTTTGCGCAGAAGTATATTATTACTATAAAAATATAATGTTGCAAGCAATTAAACCATCATACCGTTGATGTAATAAATACTATTGTTTATTTACACAATGTAATTGTAAATACTTTGGTTTAATTTAAGTTTTGCTTCTTTTTTAATGTATTATTCTAGGGAAACAGTTATGATATTCTGGATGAAAGACTACTTACACTTTACTCCCGCTCGTATCGAGGCACCGCAGTTTGTGTGATCAAGCTACGCTGTAACTGAGTCTGTGTGCAGCATAAACATTACCGCTGTTAGCAGAGTGTCAGTTACTGACTGACATCCTACTTTGTCACGACTTTGGGTAAGTGATACCACTAAATAAACTATAAAATATATCCCTAAGCGGTTTTCGCTAATATATTAACTTCAGTTTTTTTAAAGATAAGACGAAAATCAGATGCCATTTTAAATATTTAACGGTGTGTGGTGTTATACACTTAATAGTTAGATTAACCTATAATAATATTTATAATAATTTGAATTAAATTTATGTTAGTTTCTAAATGGCGTAATTTGAGAACGCGTTGAATGTCATTGTACTCTACACTTGTATAGTTATCACGAACAAAGCAACCAAAAAAAAGGAAATAAATATTATATATTAAGTAACATTTCATAGTCACGAGTACGATACTTTTAAAGCAAGATATTACTTTAAAAAGGGAATTAGTATGTTTATCTTTAAGCACATAGAACAACGCCGGCTTCGTAACATTCTGCGCTCGCCTTACGACCCACAAAAGGAACACTAAGTCGCTTTTACTGCATACGTTTAACTCGCGCCACACATTTCAAGGATAATGTATAATTAGGCTTGTCATTACGTAGTTATTCACGAACAAATACCTATATAATATTGCTGTTTATTATGACATAAATAATAAAAGTATATAAAATTAAATTAAACGAGTAGTTTGTTAAGAGATGAAATCTTAAAAAAATTTTGCTTTCTTTGTTTCGAGGTTTTGTGTCAACTTTGTCGGGTTTTATAGCACAATCTCTAAAATAGAATATCAGTGATAGGAACTGTAACAACGTTTTTAATCGTTATTTCAGGCTAAATTTCATTGCTCAATACTTTATATAAATTATACTACTAAGTATAGGTATATTGCTGGTCGGCAATATGTGAGTGTATGTCCCTACATCTTGTGCGTCGGCTCTCTCAATATTGTTTTCTTCGTCACAATGTTTTTTTTGTGAAGCTAATCGTAACATAGCACTCGGTGCTCAGTTCCGAGAAATATAATTTTGTATTACCATAAGTCGCATTTAATTTTTGAAGTAAATTAGCTCATGAAAAAAGATTAATGTAGAGATTACCGGTACCTATTCATTAACTGCGTATTTTACTAGTGCAGAAATACCGACTCTCGTTGAAGTACATTAATCGAAAGGGAGAATTTATATCATGTATAAATAATATGTTATCTTTAAGTACTACATTTATTTATAAATAGGAACTGTAATTTTTTCTTATAGGTAACCTTTGTCCGAACTGGCTGAGGCTCATGGAAAGAAGAAAGTCGTATAATTTGTGATATTGTGAGAGACTGCTGCGTAACCTCATACGCATAATATTTTTTTATATAATACGAGTAATATTTACTTGTTATGAAATCTGTTGCTTTACTAGCAAAGGTTAGTTTATGTTTAGTAAATTATTAAGTTTGCGTGCAAATATGGAATTAAATTTTTAATTGTACCTATTATTTCGACTACTCGTAATCCTTGACCTTCTTTATGAAAACGCCAAATAATAATTACAATCACAGTAAATTAGTTTAAAATACATTTTATTTCATGAGCAACTTTTCTGTGTACCGTAGATACTCGTATGTTGCAGCTTTAAGCTAAATTACTTCGAATTATTTAGAAAGTTCGCGGTCCGCTTATTAATTAATGGCGGTATCTCTCTGCTGCTGCTGACCGCATACACATTATTTTATTATGTTAGTAAATAGAAGCCTTAGACACTGGGGCTAATTAGCAACATAGGAAAGTTTGATCAGAAAGTACGTTGAAACGTCGCTCACTTGACTAATTAATTAAAATACATGATATAAAGTAACGCAATAAGTCATGCTACACATATTAAAACCAGCTGGCGTGACCGATGCGAAAAACTAATGTATCTCGCTGGACTTTCACATTTTTTACTTAACAAGCGAAGTCTCGTTTACTCAGATAGGCCCAGAATGTAAATATTTTCAAAGCACACACCTCAGTAAAGTAACGTGAATCTTCAGAGCTGACAGTATCCACAACAACACAACACGGCACTTCACTCGCGTCGTCGTTCGCGTGTCGGCAGTCGGCAGCGTCGGGGAGCTCGGCACGCGGGCGTCGGTCGCGGCGTCGGAGGGACACTGGCGCGCGGCGGATCGAGGCCGCGCTGCTCCCATTGCCGGTGGAAAGTGCTCGCATCCGTGAGCAGGTGTGGGAGAAAGCACCCAAAATACGAAAAAATCACGACTGACTCATTCGATGTGAGAACTGAGATGACATGGAAAGTGACCGGACGGGTTTTTATCGTTTATTTGATAAGGCGAATAAAAATATCGGTACATTTGAAAAAGGCGAAAAGATTTGAGCTCCGAGCTTAATCATAAAGCTGCGTCAATGTTATCACTATATAATATTTCATACTGCAAAATGGATCTCTAGCATTGTCTGCTTGAATTAGCATATTAATATTAAAACTCTTTCAAAATTAATAAATAAATAATAAACATTATTACAACAGCGCCATCTAGTTCCGTGGTAAGCTACGAGGCTTGTGTTACGGATACCAGATAGTTGATATACTACACATATATAAATTTTAAATACATACATATTATAAAATATAAACACCCATGACTGGAGTACTTGAAACATTCGTGCTCAACCAATGAAGCCCCCAGCGGGACTCGAACTCGCGACCGCTGGCGCAGAAGGTACGGCAATGCCAACTGAGTCAAACGTGTCGTCATAATAAGATGTAATGTACGAGATCAAAAGGGGTAATTTAACGTTATACTTCGCGAGATGAAAAACTCCACGGCAAACCTTTTCTGGCACATTTTTATTTTACAAAATACTTTCTCTAAGAAAATCGTTAAAGCTTCGTCGAAGAGATCCCAGATTTCCTAAAAATAACTGAGCTATATAATTTGTGAGAACTTTTTTGACCCTTTCATTTCTCGTATTTAAAGCTAATGTAATATATTATTTCATTTCAATAATAAAAACAGTACCAAGAAATAAATATATATTTGTTAACGTACATTCTTAGGTTAACTTACAGACATTAACTTTTCCTGTAACAAAGGTGTACCACTCTAATATCCTAAATGTTGACTCGAGTGATAGTTTATAAATAAACAAAATCGATAATCGATGTTTTAAATCGATCCAACTTTTTGTATCAAACGCTCATATTCAAACAGACAAAACGTTTAAATAAAATGAAGAAATCCATCACAAATAAACATACTCGTACAAAGACATAGATACCCACGTCTCTATAGTGACAGTGGTAGCGCAATGGTAACGTACTGGCTTATATAACCGAGTGATGCGGATTCCAATCCGGGTTTCGCACCTATGATATTTTCATGTGCGAATCTTTTATATCATGATTAGCTGCATGTCTGAGATAACCTAGCAAATTTTCGAAAGAAATGTGAAGTCCGCCAACCCGCACTAGGCCAGCGTGGTGCACTATGGGCTGATCCCCCTGCATTGAAGGGAGGCCCGCGCCCAGCAGTGAGACGTTGAAAGGGCTGAATACGAACAAGTCTTTATTAACTCGGCGGATCGCAGCAAATATTATAATGGAACGATAACTACAGTTTTACATAATAATTTTACCCGCATTGTAAGTGCAAATATTTCATCCTTGCCCTCGTTATAAAAGCGTATAAAACTATTACGCGCAATACTATTTATTCAAATCTTTTGTTGAAAATTAGAACAGCAAAGACTTGGATATTTTAATTAGTAGAGCGGGCGTTAGGCAAATGTAGAGTTTGAGATTTTTACATACATGTTCATTGGAGCTTATTATAATTTTAAAAAAACAAATGTACACATTACTATATGATATTGAGATACTAATGTTGTTAAGCTAATAGTTTGTTGACGCGGCGCGGCGCAAAGGCACTGCCTGCCTGTAGAACTGTAGCGTCAGACGTCACAAGTCGAAAGTTTATGAAATAAAACGCATAAAGGTGCATTATTATGATCTCATGAGACATGATAAAGTAAAACTAATCTTTTAGTCTTTTAGTTTTTTTAAGTTTTTAAATTGGTATATGATGCTATTTCTTAAAGTATCGCTTTATTTCTAAATAAATTTCGTATAATAATACTATAATCAATAATATAATAGTAATAAATTTCGTATAATAATAATATAATAATCAAAATGAAATATAAATTAATTTTATTTGCACTCCTTTATGTTTTAAAGGTACGTTTGGAGCTCACAAGTGTTAAAGTATTCTTATAAAATAGATGATACGAGTGATGAGCGATGTAGCGCAATATTGGCCAAGGATACGGGACGAAGTAGCACGTGCGGAGAAACTGTAAAAGCCGCTCGTACCCTGAATCCGGTTGCGGCGAGCGGTCGTGGCACTGACGTGTCGGTGTGCCTCCTCCGCCGCGGTTGTAAATCTACTGTTCACCTCAATAATTTATTTGAAAAATAAAGCTATAAATGTATTGATCAGTGCTTCATATATAATATGTATGTTATATACATATTATGTATTATTCTAGCAATTACCGCGGCTCTGCCTGCGCTCTAATCACTATTAAAAATAGGAATTGTGGTAAAACGTTGAAAATTCTTCGCTTCTTGTAAGAGCTATTAGCTAAACAGTAAGCAAGATGGTGCGGGGTAGGGTCGGCGCGGCGATTGCATCAAGAGAAGCGGCTCTTGAAGCAGCGCTTGCATTTTATTCTCGCGTCCGCATTTTTTGCGATTACTTCTAAGATATTCGTTTAAATTATATGGCGTAAAAGAGTAAAATAATGTGCATGAAATGCTTACAGTTTCAAATTTATTTAAAATGGTAAGGATAAATACCGTATTTGTGTAAATAGCTTTCTAAATTACCGCTTTATCCTAATTTCCCATTTTTATACGCGCCACCGGTCGCGGGTTCGAGTCCCGCTGGGGGCATTCATTTGCTAATCACGAATGTTTGTATCTACTCCAGTCATGGGTGTTTATATTTATAATATGTATGTATTTAAAATTTATATATGTAGTATATCAACTATCTGGTATCCGTAACACAAGCACGTAACGTAGCTTACTACGGAACTAGATGGCGCTGTTGTAATAATGTCCCAACATATTATTATATTATTATTATTATATATAGTAAGTTATCCTTAATAGACATATGCCATCGCGGACTTTTTTGTAGAGAGATATAAGGTACACAATTCCACCATACATCATTTTGTTATATCTCAAAGGGTTTAGGCAGCGTTTTCGTTGAAAGCTCTCAGACGGCTTATTTTTCCGACACCTCCAACAGATATCATTATATTTTAACGAATGTATAAAAAACTTGACAAATTAAATATTAAAACCTTACCGGAGACCAACTTATCCATTGGTGAAAACTGCATGAAAATCGGTGCAGTAGTTTTTGAATATATCGCGAACAGACAGACAGACAGACGCGGCGAAGGACTTTGTTTTAAGTATAATAATTATAGATGTTGATAGTTAAAATAATATGGACATTTTAGGTACAATCCAAACGTAATTGCACGTAATCTTGAAATACGTTGATCGTCGTTAAAACATTTTTACTTTGGTATACAAATATAATTAGCTGCTGCTCGTCTTCCGATAATCTGGTATGAATAAAAAACATACTTTTCGTCCGACTAATGTCGGTTTTACGAATATCTATCACTTTTTTGCTTTCTTATATAAAATAAGTGATTTTTTTAGGTGCTGGCCATATCATGCAAAAACCTATAGTCGTTCTAGGAAATGTATATCACTTACACTGGCTAAAAGATATGTATGTACCAGGTAGGTATGTACCTACATGAAAACATTAAACTAAAAATTGGTAGGTATTTTTAAAAATTACAACAGAAAAATCGCAATAGCTTAAAGGAGTATGTCAAAAATTAGAGAGGACATTGATTTATGTAGGCGTCATTTAAAAAATAAAAAGTTTCAGTCAATACATTAAACCCAGTCGGACGAATAATACAATATTTTTCATTTATCCGACTACCGTATGAATAGACACAGGGTCTTTTGAAAGGAATGATAATAAATAGGTAGATATTTCAAATTGCTTTATATTGGTTTTTTAATATCTGTGGTAACTTGTTCGTGATATCTGTTTTAGAAAATTAGTTAAATATTTCTTGATTCCCTTCCAGAAGTTAACGGTAAATATTAGAGATTAACCATACTAGCGTATTATGTAAGAACCATTTGGAAAAAAGGAATAAAATAGCTCTTCATCGGTCTCAGGAGACATGACCATGACATATATATATTTGATTTATGTAGATTTTATAATAAATAATGAATAAAAATAATAAACTTTCATATTTATTCACCTTTTAAACCCTCTCTGGACTTCCACAAACTTCATACTGTACTTACTTTTGCATTATTTTTCACAAACTTTAGGAGAGATGACACAATACAAACACACGATTAGAGTCAGTACACATATTTTTATTCTAAGGACATACATTTTTTTACCTCATTTCGTTTTATATCTCTAATCTCTGATTACATAGCTATGATATATTATGTGGTTTAGGTTATTGATCGAAAAGTGTCAAATAACAAAGCATATACCTATGTTATATGAATATAATATATACCTATGTGTATTTATCTAACATAAGGGTTACACCACGTAAAAATATACTTAGGTACATAACATGCACTGAACGCTTACGTCGAGATTACGTTCAGCTTCACAGAACTTTTTAAGAGTGTTCCTGTAAAAAAACTTTTCCCGTTTCATTATTATCTTGATGGAAAAGGTTATCAAACCGTATGCCGTTTTCGTGACTGAAGGTTTTGTTTTTTTAACTATGTTTCAAAACTAAGCAAGTATTTAGTCACGAAAATATAATTAGCCTGGAGTATGGGTCTGTTTCTTCATTGAAACACAAAGGATGGATAATATTTACATTTTTAGTATGTCCTGGAGACTATTAACAATAGATATAACTAGGCTTAGTGTTAACTTATAGTAGTGGTCACTTTAATAAGTTATTATATCAAATACCTAATATTAACGTCATGTTCCTATAAACCATACAATAAGCGATTGTTTTATATATGACAGACTGACATAAACACACATTTGGTATTTCCTTAATACTCGTAACTAAAGCAAATATTTAAATGATGAAAATATATTTACATGTTATTATTTGTTTGAGGGTAAACTAGACAGAAGTAGAGTCAGAAGTACAGAATATGTGAGCAATGTTTATATCTCAGTTTGAAAATGATAATATTTTTGCCAAAACACAACACCGTCGCGTCAAGGAAATTGCTCGCATGAAATATTTACAAACGAGAATCAGCTTGGTTTTATAAATGTGTATGCATAATAATATATTTTACTAGCGGATCCCGCGGCTTCGCTCGCGCTAAATCTAGGAATGAACCCGAGCGAAGCGAGGGTCAGTCGCTAGTACAAAATATTAATAGTGGCTGCAGTTTATAATAAAACACATTTTATTTATTTAAAATTTACATCTTATAATATATGCCTCAGATTATATTCATAATAATAAGATAACAAAACTTGGTTATACTTTAACTCTTCTTTATCCACCAAAAATATTTAATAAATATTCAAATAATAATAAGTATTGTGTATCAGTGACGAAGAGTGAAATTTTAGCAGAGTAAGCCTCTTTTCAAAAAAACACAAAAATATACATACCTACCTACTTACCTACAGTTTTATAAAGCAATTCACAAAAATAAAGAACGTAATCGTGACAATTTTTCCTTTTCATATTAAGGCTATTATCGTTATTTTTTTAAATTTATAGCAAAATACAATTAACACTTACTAAAATTGAATAAAAAAAATATTATTATTTTAACAGTATATTTTACAAACGAAGTACTACAATACGTTTTAAGGAATTAAATATTCTTTTATTTTATTTTATATGAATATTAAATTATACAGTTTAAATATAAAATACCGCCATCTGTTAACATCTGTTTGAACGACTTCATCTAACTGCAGAGATTGATTTATTATTTAGTTATCAAGAGAACTGTTAGATTAAACAGAAATTATTGTAAAATATGTATTAAATATTTGTTCATTTTTTATTTTTTTATATTTACCTATTATATGATTATTGAAGAGTTACATAAATATGACTAAAAATTGTTTTTGTGTACAGGCGTTATCCGATGTCAGTGACGTTTCGCTAGAGTGACCAATATGGCGACTGCGATTTGTCTGTCAGCACCATTAGAATTAAACGAAATACTCCACAATCCGAATTTTGCGGATATATGTTGTCGACTCGAAATCTTTATTTTTTTATGTTTTATTATTCAGCTAAAGTTTCGATCGAGTCTACCGTACCCCTTCACGAAATTATTAATATAGACTAGCGGAACCCGCGGCTTCGCTCGCGCTAAATCTAGGAATGAACCCAAGCGAAGCGAGGGTGAGTCGCTAGTACAAAATATTTAACAGGGGCTGCAGCACTGACCTCTATAATACCATTGGACTGGCTGTTGTCAACGTGCTTTTGTGGCTGCTTGATATTCGCCATTTTGGCGCTGTCCGCCGCTGTCGGACGTAGCGAGAGTTCGTGGTACTAAAACTAATGATGTCGATATAAAGATTTTTATTTTTTTATTTTTATTCATCAACAACCGTATCATCATAATTACTACTTATGTTATATTAACAACGAAAATGCAAAATTACTTTACAGTAAACAAACACTTCTCGCTGTCATTTGCAATATACGTCAAAATTAGTTCTCGACCCTCTCGCTAGTGGCGCTTCAAATGGACACAAAAAAATTGCTGTCAAACGCTTAGAACAGCCAGTCCAGTGGTAATATAGAGGTCAGTGGGCTGCAGTGTATAATTAACCACATTTTATTTATTTAAAATTTAATTATATAAAATGTTACAGCGTATACTCATTATATATGCCTCAGATTGTATTCATAATAATAATATAACAAAACTTGGTTATGCTTTAACCCTTCTTTATCCACCAAAAATATTATATAAATATTCAAATAATAATAAGTATTGTGTATCAGTGGCGAAGAATGAAATTTTAGCAGAGGCCTACAGTTTAACCTACAGTTTTATAAAACAATTCACAAAAATAAAGAACGTAATCGTGATAATTTTTCCTTTTCATATTAAGCCAATTATCGTTATTTTTTAAATATACCTATATAATATATAAAATATTATAGCAAAATACAATTAACACTTACTCAAATTGAATAATAAAAATATTATTATTTTTAACAGTATATTTTACAAACGAAGTACGTTTTAAGGATTTTTTATATATAAAATACCGCCATCTGCTAACATCTGTTTGAACGACTTCATCTTACTGAAGAGATTGATTTATTATTTATTTATCAAGTGAACTACTAAATTAAACGTAAAATATGTAGATAGGGGGGTTTATTTATTATATTTCAAATTACGCTTTTAAAATAACTTAAGCATAATTTCACTTGAAACACAAATTAAGGAATAATAAACATGAAAAACAAACTGAATTATTACATTATTAATTATTACATAAAATGTATTAAGTTAAATTCTAAATATTTTTATTAAAATATGTGACCTGCACTTTATTAGTTTATTAAAAATTACGTAAAATGTAAGAAATGTAACCTTCTGGCAACACAGGTGTCATCCGATGTCAGTGACGTTTCGCTTGAGTGGCCAATATGGCGACTGCGATTTGTCTGTTATCACCATTAGAATTAAACGAAATACTCGACAATCCGAATTTTGCGGATATATGTTGTCGACTCGAAATGTTTATTTTTTCATGTTTTATTATTCAGCTAAGGTTTCGATCGAGTCTACCGTACCCCTTCACGGAATTATTAATATAGATAACACTTTGTTAATTATAGAAGGTTCGTAACTTTTCAGGTTATCACAAATTACGTGCTCACAGTAATATCTAAATAGCAATTTCCTTACTTTTAGCTTAATTGTGATATTAACTTAAAAGTTTTCCGTCAGACTTTCAGACAGAAGTGTTGTGCTTACTCCCGGGTCCAGCCGGGCTTGGAATATAACAATAAATTTTGAAATCAACTTTTAGGAAATAAATTACGACACGCAGTTTCATAGTTATAAATGTTCATAGTTGTTACATACTTTACGAACACTAGGCAAGATCGATTACACTTTAACAGCACATTATGTAAAGAGGAGTTTATAGTTTATATAGTCCTTTATAAATCGCTTTGGCCATAACTAATTTACTACTACTACAATGATTTCTAGTTCTTTAATATTATGTGACATCTGTATTTTATACTTTTGATATTGTAACATTCGACATGTTCTGAATTCAGAAGTAGTATTGAATGTAAAGCTTAATTAGCCATACATTGATTTAAATCACGGTGCAATCATCACAGTTCGTTCAGTAAAAATTTATTTAACTACTGTACATTTTCACACTTTATTTAACTAATAAGTTCTATATTTCAATTTTTTTAAGAATCCTAGAAAAAAGTTTTAGCAACAATAACCTATTACTGAACAACTCTTTCTAAATGCTTAATATAATAAACATAATACATATTATAGACATTTAAATAACTATTTGTATACTCAGCAATATTATTCCAAGTTTGTATATATTTACTTGATAATAAACAGAAGGGTTAATTGATAATATATTTTAATTAATTGGTCTATTTAACTAGAACGTGAGATAATATAAGCACTTACCAAACGCTAGGTAATTTAAGTTATTCGCTTGTGCCGTGAACTGACCCTGACAGCTGGCGGCGGGTGGCGGCGGGCACCCTTCGAGATTGCTGACTCATCGTATTCTCTAACTACAGTAGAAATAGCATCAACCTAGTGGCCCAGTGGTAACGCGCTTGCTTGGATGACCGAGTGAAGCGAGATCATATCCGGGTCCCACACCTCTGATATTTTCATGTAGGAATCATTCTCCAACTTGATTACCACTTTTCTTACTTTGAAGGAAACCTGCATGTCTGAGCGAACCAACCCAGTTATCGAAACACATGTGAATTACGCCAACCCACACTTTGCCAGCGTGGTGGACTTTGGCGTGACTAAAGGGAGGCCCAGGCCAGCAGTGAGACGTTAAAAAGGGCTATATATACGTACATACAATACTGAGTAAGTACTATAATATTATGTAACGCGTTATTGACTTTATATTTTAATCTGGTCTAGATGATTCATGCTCTATTCATTTTGGTCGCAAATATTATGTTTCTACAGGATCTGAAATACCTTTTTGAAATCTTTTCACAATTAAATAATTAAGTTAATTAAAGTATCTTTTTTAAGTTATTTACACATCTTTGATATATTTTTACTTTGATGGTTTATACATTTTTATGCGTAAGCTTGAGTGAAGATCAATTGAGGTACCTTGTTCCTCAACACTCATAAATGAAAGTTGGACATTAATGTTTTGGTATAAAAAGTAAAAACTTTTAAAAATTAATATCCTGTATGATATAAATTAATGTCCTGTAATAAATTAACGTCACAAGCATTATAATATTGGATTCTGCATTCTTTACCCCAGTGCACACGCCATTCGCAATATAATAGTACAGTAAAATGCGACACACATTTATCAGTCTCTGTTCTATGACACGCCCTCTATAACATGAGACTTTGTAATTTCCCAACCACTTACAGCTTAACCTAGACACGTTTTGATACTTATATAATATATTATATTATTTATTGTATGAAACAGTAATACGCAAAATAAAATACAACGAAAGTGACGTGGACAGAAGTTGACTTAGTTTTCTTTTAATATTGAAAATGCATTTACGCATACCACCTGTACGAAAGATGTAGTTATGTGGGGCAAGAATAGCCACTAATACCACTAAAGTCCAACAAATCCTTCTCAACTTCAATGACGATCCGACGGCTGATCTGCGCAAGCAGACCACACAGAAGAAAAAGAGCTTGCCCCACAGTACACTCTGCTATCAGATAAGTACCTTTTTTTTAATATTGGGAAATGCTTTTAAGCATACCACCAGGTGGTGGTGTAGGACTCACCGGCTTAAAAGATGCCAGTACTACCGACTAAAACCCAAAAAAACCTCCCTCCGTCTTAATGGGGCGTCGTTGGATTGCCTACGCATTCAACCACGACGCCCCTATGGCAGGTGCCAAAGCAAACCACAGCCAAGGGGTTGCTCGACAGTCTACTCTGCTATGAAAGAAGTACCTGGAGCAGCTCGCGAGACGCACCGTCTACCAAAGTGGGCCAGCTCCTTGTGCGTTTCTTGGCTTTGCACCAGGCCGGATTGCCAGACACTACTAAGGCACCACCACAACAAGGTGGACGCACGGGGTAAGGGTTTGGGAGGGATACAATGGTATCTACTATCTACTGAGATTTATAATTTATATATTGTCTTGTGCGTACGGTTCACTTTTTTATAACTATACACTTGTGTACATAATTATAAAAAAGTGCTGAGTGATCTTCGCGGTCCATGAAACACTTAATAGAATGTTAAATAATCTAAACGATTTTAGATAAACTTTCATTATTTTTAAATTTAAAAGATACTTAAGTCAATAAAAAATATTACATTGCGATATTTACATTTATTTCTAAATGTTTGTATCTTTACACATTTCGTTGTAAAATTTAATTGCTTTTTGTAGTACAAGTGACGACAATTCTCTAATACTTTAGTTGGCAAACCCACCGAATTTGAAATTTGTGTCATGACTTTCATTGCGATGCAGACCTTGTGAGATGAACCGTGGCGATGAACGAATAAAACGACATTGGGAGTTCCCCGTCGAACGTCGGCGTCACTCCGGCGAGTTGTGTAAGTACGGGACCTTGGCGTTAGTTAGCGTCATGTAACAAGAAAGTAGCCAAAGGTAAATCCTATTGGATTGGTTTTCCCTTTTAACAAATAATAACGCAAGAAACCCTAATAATTACCATAAACCATTACCATAGTAAGCTGAACACGAACGATTAGGGATAATGTGATCATCTCAAGCTATTTCAACATTAGAGAACTTTTATTAACCGACTTCAAAAAAGGAGGAGGTTCTCAATTCGTTGGGGACTTTTTTTTATGTATGTTCCCCATTACTCGAAGATGGCTGGACCGATTTGGAAAATTCTTTTTTTTACATAAACAAAATAAGTATCTACTTTCCGCTAAAAATTTGAAAATAAATTATTTTTAACAAAAAACAAAAACCGACTTCAAAACTAAACAAATCTAAACTAAAAAGTAAAAAATAATACTTTTAAGAACTTCGTTAATTCTGAAGTCGGTGCCAGCCAAAGCAAAATAACCTTAAATAGACACATATTCGATTAATCTATAAATTTGTAAACATAATCAAAATACCGTTCGAAAGTCCATTGCAAAGGCAAGATAAATCTGTCCGTCCTGGCAGGCACCGAATTCAAAATTAACGAAGTTCTTAAAAGTATTATTTTCTACTTTTTAGTTTAGATTTGTTTAGTTTTGAAGTCGGTTTTTGTTTTTTGTTAAAAATAATTTATAATTTATGAATGAAAAAATAAAATAAATAAAAACTTAGCCTAGCCAATTAATTCTGCCAATTCTTTCAGGATGCGCGATATTCTGCACCCCCAATAACAGGTGCTTCTACCGCTTAATATAAAAATACTTAATAGAACAAAATAAAATACATAAAACGTACTTTACACACTGCAAGCTGTAACAGTTCAGCTAACGGCGTACGTATGAGTACTGTATAATATTATGCGCATTATCCCCTCGACAGCAAATTTGAGCGCGATCAGGAACATTATGCTCGTACACTTATTAATAACTAAGCTCTCTCTCTCTCTCACTAATAGCCTTCGGATATAGTAAAATCATAACATTACTAAAAAAAAGTTTCAAAAGCAGGATTTTTGCTATGATTAGGTTATGCTACTAAAGTAGCACTAGGAAGAGGATAGTACTAATAAAGTGTTTCGACAATTTTTTAGCTTCGTCTTAAATTATATTTCTTTTACCTTTGACTTATAAAACTAAAATATGAAGTAGATTATTTCCAAATTGTAGCATTTGGCCCCAGTACATGTCAAAGACTCTACGACGTTTATGTCATCTTTCCATCTCCCTACTTATTTATGATGTAAATGAAGAAAAATTTTGGCGGTTATAAGTCTTTTGGTTATATGAATTCGGGGATAAGCGTCAACATTACAAGACTTAGGTAATCGAATACACTCGACTAACCCTCACGCAATTCATGTTTTATACAATAACAAAATGTCTGTGTTCTGTGTGGACGCACCTCACTCGTCCATCTTAAGTGGAGAAATGTATACTGTAAAAAGGGTTATTTATTTATTTATTTATTTATTTATTTATTTATTTATTTATTTATTTATTTAGGATCGTCAACAGAAAATACATTATTACATGCCAATATAATATACAAAAGCTATGAGTACAATAATTTAAATGTTTTTCCAATTACAGACAATCACAGCGTGCACAATATTACAAAAGAAAAGTTAAAATTAAATTGTGATTAAAGTTAGTTAAAATTAAATTATTTTAAATGTCACATAATAATAATTAATCAATAGAATAATATAATAATAAATAATCAATAGAATAACATAATAATAAATAATCAATGAAATACAATTAATAACAAAAATCTCTATCGTCACACTGAGTCATGAATTTACTTATTTTATTTTTAAATATATTAAATGGGCAATGTCAAGGTCACAGATTACATTCGTCAGTTGGTTGTAAGTACTTTGAAGTTTCGCTATAGGAGAGTTCTTGCCTAAGTTGGTTTTGTAAGCTTTGGTGCTAAACAATGGTTTTGAATATCGTGGTATCACTGATGGTACGTTAATATTTAATTCTTCAATGAGAGCGCTACTATCAATCTCATTATTAAAGAGTTTATGCAGAAATGACATCTGTAGCAATGCTCTTCGTTCCCGTAACGAGTGGAGTTTGAATCGTTGCAGTTTCTCTTTGTACGTTTTGGATTGAGGACCACCAATTCGAAATTCGAGGTGTCGTAATATTACCTTTTGAATATTTTCAATTCTGTTACTATGAATATTGTACACAGATGACCACACGGGGCAGCAATATTCGAGCTTACTGCGAACATAGGAATAGTATAACTGTAATATAGTTTCTATTTTTTTAAATTCTCGAGAGCATCTTAGAACAAATCCAAGTGATTGATAAGCAGAATCTATCATTTTGTTTACATGGTGGACAAATCTTAGCTGACTATCTATAATTATGCCCAAGTCGCGAATATGGTCCACCTCGTTCAATTTTTGTTCACAAATCTTATAATCTGTGGGAATTATATTTCTCTTTCGAGTAAATTTTATATGAGTGCATTTATTTATATTTAATGTCATTTTATTTTCTACACACCATTCCATAATATTATATATATCCTTTTGAAGAAGTACATTATCATCATTGTTATAAATCGTTCTATAAAGTTTCAAATCATCAGCAAATATATGAAAGTCAGAATATTCGATTTGATCACAAATATCGTTTATAAATATATTGAACAATAGGGGTCCTAAATTAGATCCTTGAGGTACTCCAGAGCTTGCTGTGAATGGTTTAGAAGCCCATCCATTCAGGACGACAGTAGACTGACGATTCATTAGATAGCTTTTGCACCAATCTAAAAGATATCCTTTTATTCCATAAGCATTTAATTTTACTGTCAAGATGGTATGGTTAACTTTGTCAAAAGCCTTTGAGAAGTCCATATATATTGCGTCAATTTGTAGATTTTTGTCAACTCTTTCAGATACATTTGTGACAAAAGATAATAAGTTAGTGCATGTTGATCTTTTAGTCATAAAACCATGCTGGTTGCAAGTAAGGTGTTGCTTAACATGCCTGTAAATGTGTGTATAGACGATTGATTCAAATACTTTTGACATATTAGAAAGAATAGAGATTGGTCTGTAGTTTGCAATAGAATCCCTTTTTCCGCTTTTAAAGATTGGTACTATTCTAGCTTCTTTCCACACACTTGGGAACGTTCCATTACGTAAAGAAGAATTATAAATTAGGGTAAGCGGTAAAGAAAGAGGGTCTGCACATTTAATTAAAAATATTGGTGGAATATTGTCAGGTCCGCGACCTTTATTAATTTTAAGTCCTTTTAGTTTATTGGTCACAAGTTGGCGAGTAATAATAAGGTTATCTATTTCTTCAATGTCAAGTTTTTTTGGTTTAAATGAGAAGGAGGAGTCATCAGTATCATAAACAGACGAGAAATGTAAAGCAAAGAGGTCACATATTTCGTCGATTTTGGTTGCTTTATATTTTGGACCAAGTGACATGCTGGCTGGTAATTTAGTGTCGTTTTTTCTAAGATTTTTTAAGTGCGTCCAAAAGTATCTCGGGTGTTTAGCAATTTCTGATTCAATTCTAAATATATACCTGTTGTAGCACTCCGATATGAGAATATCACAGTCCTTACGTAGAAATTCAAATTCTATTTTGTCTAATGGATTGCCATATTTCTTGTATTTTCTATGATATCTGTATTTACGTCTCAGTAGTTTGATTAAGTTTGATGTGAACCAAACTGGGTATTTACTTTCCCTCTTTTGGGATTTGGGAACATGTTGATTAATAACTTGACCAAGTAATCTGTAAAATTTGCCAACCATCTCATCAATATCCAGGCCAGCCAACTCAAGTACCCATGGGATTGCATCTAAAGACCGAATTACTGCCTCATAATCAGCCTTGAAAAAGTTATAACTGTATTCTGGATTAAGCTCAGCTACTTTTGCAATTGGGATAGATATAGTTGCTAATAGTGGTGGATGGTATTGATCAATATCTCGTAGGGTATTGGAACAGGTATCGACACTTATTATATCTGAACTTGATAAGAAAAGGTCCAAAATTTTTTGTTTCTCGTTTTTTATTCCATTAAATTGTTTTAACGCGTTAAATGATAAGAAATCTAGGAACGTAGTTTTAGTTAAACTGTTACCGTTATAATAAGGTATATAATATGATGAATCATTGGTTGGAGAGCACCATATAATATCACCAAAATTGAAGTCTCCTGCTAAGAGTACGTGTTTGTTAGAATTTTCTATAACTTTATTAGAGCTGCTAATAAACGAATCCAGCGTGTTTTGTGCCACTGGAGGAGGTAAGTATACTGCACATAGCAAAAGCTCGTCATTTGTGGTTCCTGATTCAAACTCAATACTAACCCACAAGTCTTCTATGTCACTTTCATATTTTTCAATTCTCCGTGATTTCAAACAATTTGAAATAGCAATAAGGACTCCGCCACCCAATCTCTTGGAGTTTTGTGCTGCAGAAGTCTCACGATCACGTCTGTATACAGTATATCGGTCATCAAAAATTTCACAATTAGATATTCCTCCATGGAGCCAAGTCTCGGTGAAAATGATGATATCATAATCATTACTAAGGATTTTATGTCGGACTAATTCAGTACAAGATCTTAAACCCCTGACGTTTTGGTAATAACATGTTAAAGGCGTGAATGTAGAAAGATTTTTTATTTACGCATGCGCTTGTGCCAATTTTCTTAGTATTTAGTTTAAGTTCGAAAGAGTGTCGGAGTTTTTGATGTGGATATATTCTGTTTTTTCTGATTTGCGCATGAATATTTGGCCACCCTTGACCCAGACGAACCGGTAATTTTTTTCTTTTGACTTTATGCGTGCGGCAGCGTGAAGTGCTTTAAGGGCTGGCGACAAGTGTTCAACGACATAAATTGGCATTTTGTCTCCTCCCAAACCCAAGTGACTAGTGTTGAGTTTATCGGATTTACTGGCAGCTTTTTTATTGAAATTTATTGTGGCGGCTAAGAACTCGTCACGAACTCTTTGGCAACTGAATTTTACAACAACAGATCGGGGTCTTCTATTGTCTTTGTTAAATTTAGAGATCCTTGTGCATAGGTGAATATCCGAGTCATTTAATTTATAATTAATTGTAGAAGCCAACTGTTTGACACCAGATAGAAGATTTTCACTTTTATGTTCGGGTATACATTGGATTTCGACATTATTAGCCCTCGCATGTTGTTCCATGGCATTCGTTCGAGAGGCCAATTCAGCAACAGTGGCTCTCAATGATTTATTTTCAGCTTCTAAAGTCTGAATAATGCTAGTTTTCTCTTTCATGTCTCTCTTGATATCCTCGTATTGCTGTTCGATGAATGTCATTGAGCTCGTTATATCAGTTACAGTTTGAATTACTTCTTTAATTTTAGCATTAAACTGGTCCATCATATTTGACTTCAAACATTCTAACTCTTCCCTAATAACCTGACGGATGTCTAGAAGGGAGAGATCTGGTGAGGAACATTTTTCTTTAGCTCCCCGTTTTCTCATAGTGACATTTTGAATTGAAGTTTCTAGAGCGTAAGGGTCAGGTACGTGTGGTCCTCGAACAGGCGTATTAGTGTTACCCTTCTTGGGTTTATTACAGCTACAAGACGGACATTCCCAAGTTGTTTTAAAATTTTCTGATAATTCTTTAAAAGGTGTCTTTGTCAAGTTTAGACAAGAGTGATGGAATTTACTTTTACATAAACTACATCTAAGTACTTCAACAGATGTATCTAAACGAGGACTGCAACTATATTTAGCACTTTTACCATCAGCCATATTTGAAATATAACAATAATGCGGTATGTAACACAATATACAGTATAATATAAAATGTCTAGATAAGTTAATTTTTATTCGAAGTCCCGTGTGAGATTCGAACCCTGCTTCTATGAATAATATCTTCTGAGGCGATGCTTGCACCACTCGACCAGCGTATAGATAATTAATGCGGCGAAATTGTGTAACTTAAATGCAAGTAACTAAACATAACATTATTAAAAATCTTTAGAAAATCATTAAAAGTTTTATTTTAAGGTGGGACGCGAACCCTCGTCTCCTTACGCGACAAAGAGTTTGTTATACCACTAGTCCAATGACGTTATTAGCAAACTGTTCAAATTAGTTCTTTACTTTTTACTTCACACATTTTTACGACAGTTTTGTGTATAAATATTTTTAATTTTTAAATGCACTATCACATCACAGTAGTAGATGAAATTTAAGGTTAACAGTTTAATAGAGTCACTATGATAGCAGAACACCTCGTCAGTAAAGTTGAAATTTCACTAAAACAGCATTTGATGTGTGTTCACGGAAACGATCACAATTTTTTATTTCTGAGTTCAAGCACTGAGATAACACTCACACATAATTTTTAATATGTATAGTTCATTTTTATTTAATAATAGGTGCTAAAATGTTGTTATTTACATTTTTAAACAGTTGTTACAGACAGGTTTACGGAAATTTATATTGTTTATAATAATTTTCCTTTATAATATATATTGTATTGAGTAAAAACATTTTCTTAATTTTAACCTTATTTTATTAACTTTGTTGCTTAAGATATGCTTTCTTCGTCATATTCTAGTAATTAAAAGTTAATTTTTAAATTAATCAATGATTTCGATACAAGGTAAAAGTTGGACCATTCCTTCAGTGTAATTTGTAACACTAATAAACGACACAATTCCATCGTTTTATCGTGAGGATAATAATATTTTTGCGTAATAGAGTGTCGTGATCCAATAGTGGAAAAGTGACGAAGAGTGGGTTGAAGGCTTAAGAGGATTGTGAAGCTGTACATTTTCATACAAAAAGCCTTAACGTTTTTCACCCCCTAAACATAGTCCAATTTTCCTAATTTTTGGAAATGTTGTTGATATAATAGAAATCTAGGCCCGTACGTTTTGATTTTAAAGAAATATTGATTACAACAGAAATTATAAGCATCTAAAAATCGTTATTTTCGACGTAAAAACTTCATCGCGCGATTTTATTTTTTAAAATTAAACTAAACTAAATTATTAAAAAAGCAAAACGTACAGGCCTAGATGAGGGCTTACTGAATCGAATGACACCAAAATTGTCTTATTTCGTAAATGTTTAGGGGTGTGAAACCGTTAAGGCCCGAAACCATATTTCAAACAGGAAATATAGGTATTTGCCTCGAAGACTTGCAACTCTCTCTATCGCACTATACGGGTCGGGAGGCAGGGCATATTGTAGTGATGATGGAGGTGTATCGACATTATCATCGCCTAGGGAGGTAAAAGTAATATATCGATGGATATTGAAAAAATCATCAATCAGAACTATAAACCCACAATTATTGACTATCATGAAAAATCAAAAAGGCCGAACATTAATTTACTGTATTTTTATTTAAGAGTCCATAAGGACTGTAAATTAAAAAGATGTCGACTTTACACTAAAGTAGGTTGGTGAATAACAAAAACCTTCAAAAACTACAAAGTAAAAAAATATTTTAATTTCTCTGTCAGTATCAATAGCCGTTATTTTTTGGTCAACCTCGCACTAAATTTCCTATCCAATTTTTGTTTTTTATAAGGTTTAGTATCACTTACTGAGGACAAAATTACAAAATGCTGACAGATCCAGGTGGAGTTTCAAGCCACCTTGAAAAAAGTTTTTGGCTGTTATCTCGGAAAATATGCGCTTTAGAGCAAAAGTTATTGAATCCATTATTGTAGAGAATTAATTTTCACATCTTTTATTTCCTGTAAACTTTTTTTTTAAACTTACCGTTTACGATTTATGGTCCATTTAATGTATCCATCTTTCTGTCTCAGCCGATAACTCACAAAATATTACTTAAAAAATACATCTATCCTTTTTTGAAGATCAGTTTATTCTCTACAACTTTTGCTTAAAACTTTTTTTTGTAATGTCCATACTTTTTGAGTTATAGGACGTTTAATGATGGACTAACGGGCGTTATGTAGAAAATTTCAATGCATGCATGGAATATAATGGTTCAACTTCAATAAACAAATAAAAAAAAATATTCCGATTATTTATATTCTTAAAAATTGATAGTTCATTTCCTTACCTGCAATAGTAACGAACTTTTTATATATTTTTTTAATATAATATATTTCGCCGCCAAGCGTGGGTATAGTTTCAATAACTAATTGTACATTTCGTACAATGTACTAGGTACTACATAGTAGTAACAACTAACACTATTAGTACAGTTTTAGTAGAACATAATAACATGAATAAATAAATAAATCCTCACTAATATTATGAAAGCGAAAGTAACTCGTTTGTCTGTCTCTAAAACTACAAAACCGATTTAAATGAAATTTGGTACACAGATAGTCTAGAGCCTGAGAAAGTACAAAGGCTACTTCTCAAGGCGAAAAAAGGGCTATAAATGGTTGAAATAGGGGATGAAATTTTGTGTGGAAATTACGTAATTCTTAAATCTAGAAGCTTCATCTTATTTTTTAATTAGATATAAATAAGACATTCAAAGTTTGTAAAAATGTTATCCTAAAGGTGGTACCAAGGGACGAACCGGAGCAAAGCGAGGGTGAGTCGCTAGTAAATAAATATGTTGGGACATTGTTACACCAGCGTCATCTAGTTTCGTGGTAAGCTACGAGGTTTGTGCTACGGATGCCTCATGCCAGATAGTTGATACATACTTATATAAATTTTAAATACATACATATTATTAATGTAAACACACATGACTGGACTACAAACATTTGTGCTCAACAAATGAACGCCACCCAGCGGGACTCGAACCCGCGACCGCTGGCGCAGAAAGTAGGGTCACTACTAACTGAACCTAATGTGTCGACGCGTAAATGAAAACTTAGGTGTTTGACTTTTAAATATGAATATTTAGATTACTTCACATTTAACTATCAAGCATACTAAGTATTGCATTTTCCTTCATACTTCAACAGGCTTAGATCGCATTTTAGGTACAAATACGTAGTACGTACAAATTCGCGTACATGCACGATACGTTTACTGTGGATGATTAAATAATTTACAAGTAAAATGAAAACTTAGTTATTTTAAAAGAACATCAGCCGTCCGTCGTCCTCGTCATCTATTTTTTTTTTTAATTTATCAATATACATATGTCCATAAAATATATAGTTTGGTATTGCCACGGATTTCCAATTTATTTTTTACTTTGTAAATTTTAAAGGCGGTAGCCTTCTTTGATCCTTATAATTTTTTTTATTTTTAGTCCTACTTCTTATCATCGAAATTGGTTTACATGGATGACATTTATATTTTTCCATTTATTTTGATTTAAAAACCAAACTACTAAACTGATGTTGATAAAATTTGTGTGGGATCAATTTGGGGTCATAATAGGTACCTATTACTACTAGTAGTAAGTAACAAAATATATGTTAACCTTGCCTACATTTCGTAAATTCAAAGTAACACACACAAAATGAAGATGTAACGTATAGTGAATGTAGGTATCTATGTACGCAAACCGCAGAAGGTGTTCGAAATTCAAATGAATTGAATGCTCTCGCGCCGAGCGCGCTGCCGCCCTCCACCCGCCCCCCGCGACCCGCGTGTCGCCCCTGCTATCATAGTGTGCGTGAGAATTTGCGTGTGTTATATCTGTGTTGTTCGCGCCCGCGGGGAAGCTAAGCAGTATGAAACAGATAGAATTTTTTCAAATACCTACTAGCGCCGCGTATCGTCGCTTCACAATCCTCTTAATAAAGGAGTGCGTATAAGTGACATACAGTGCTCAGAGACAAGTGCCGTGTACAAACCGTGCGTGTGTATATAGTCAAATATAACATCTTTAGTGCAAGAATTAATTTCCGATCCCGAACCCGTATTACGTAGTTATGTGTGACACATTTTAACGTGTTAAATTTAATGTGTGAAATATGCCAGACTGAGTGAGTCTCTAGATGTGCTCGTTAAGGTGATATCAGGGTAATTTTTTGTTCACTTTCGTCTTTCATCTTTCATTTTTCACTCAAAGTAACACATCTGAACATAAAATGAAACATTAGTGCCAACGAGGAATGAACGGTCTGAGCACAGAGAGAACGTTAATTCGGGTTCTAACAAATTAAACTAATTCCATAACACACGACGCTCTTCATTAGATGACATATTAAAAGAAATGAACAATGAATATTCCTTTCTATATCATTCCGTCTAAGCCGTGTGAAGATGGAATGATAGAAAAATAAAGCATTCGCCCGAGTAAAGAATAATCATTCAAGTAAATCGTCTGATATCACCTTTAACTGTCAGACAGTTTTCGACAACATTCGATTTTATGTGTAACTAGGTACCCTCTGAAGTATAAAATTTTTACAAACTGTGAATGTCTTACTTATCTAAAAAAGAAGTTTCAAGGTTCTAGCTTTAAAAATGTCGTAATTTCCATACAAACTTCGGGGCGTCGTAGGATCGCTTGCGCGCAACTACGACACCCCGACGGCCCGGCAGGTCTACCAAGCTCCACAGCCTACTCTGCAATCCTGAGAAGTCCCAGGAGCAACCAGCATGACACACCGAAGTGGGCCCCACTTGAGCGTTTCTTAGCCTTGAAAAGTAGCCTATGTCCTTCCTCAGGCTCTAGACTATCTTTCTTTCTGCCTGGCATTAATCCCGTCTAGTACCAGGGTCTGCATTCCGACTAAGTCTACTCCACTTTGCGCGATCGTTAATGTCATCCAGGATAAGTCCGTTGGCTCTCATGTCCTGCTTCACGACATCCAGCTATCGCTTCCTTGGGCGACCAGGAGATCTAGCTCCAGGAACAGATATATCAAGGCACTTTCTTCAGACGTAGTCCTTAGATCGACGCGCGAAATGGCCATACCATCTCAGATCACGCTCTTAGATCTTATCCGCTACGTCACGGACCCCGACACTACCTCGGATGAACGTGTTGCGTATGCGGTCAGTCCGCGATACGCCACACATCCATCCTTCATCTCCGTGACGTGAAGCTCCTGCGTGTGGCGAGATAGTGCTGGCCAGCACTCGCTGCCGTATAAAAGGACCGGTCAGATGATGCTCTTGTATTGTTGCCCTTGAGCTTGGGCGGTATTTTGCGGTCACAAACCACACCTGTAACCTCCCGCCATTTGGCACAAGCAGCGCTTATACGGGCTTGAATGTCGTGATCGATGCTTCCGGACTCGTGCAGGACGATGCTAGAGTCCGGATTCCCGCAAGTCATGTACTCGGTCTTCTCTACATTTAGCCTACTACTACATTTAAAACCTCCGCTCTCAAACGTACTCTTCCAGAGGTTCACCTTACGCTCCAGCTCCAGCCGGTTCTCAACAACGAGCACTATGTCATCGACATACATCATTAGCCATGGAGGCTGGTCCTGAATGCATGCCGAGACAACATCTAGTACTAAGTTGATTAAGAACGGGCTAAGTCAGAGGTCAGGAGGCGGCTCAGGAGGAAGGGCTCTAAATAGGTGCTGGTTGCTTGTTCAGCAGCTCCTGAAAATAGCCTCTCCATCTCTCTTTTACAGAGGCATGGTCACTAAACAGCTTTGCCCTGGAAGTCCCCGACACATTTTGTGATATCTTGCGCCGCTTTATCCCGGCTTGTATGTAGCTCATACCAGCTTGTATATTAACTTTTGTCCCTCCATAGTTTCTAGCTTATCGTAAAGTGGTGACAAGCTATCGCTGCGGGCTCTGGCTACGGCTCTTTTGCTAGCAAGTTTGCCTGCATTGTACTTCTCTATGTCTTCAGGAGAGTTGGTTTGCTGCCACTCTTTAAACGTAGTCTTCTTTTCTCGAACCGTGACCTGCACCTGGTCATTTCACCACCACGTGTCCTATAGGCTCTAGACTATCTGTGTACCAAATTTCATTTAAATCGGTTCAATAGTTTTGGCGTGATACCGCAACAGACATACAGACAAACAGGCTGACGGGCAGATAGAGTTACTTTCGCATTTATAATATTAGTAAGGCTTATTAATTTTAAAAATATAACCCGATAGATTGTTTTTTTTCTTATATTTGAAAACAGAAACCGATCATCTGATCGCACAAGTAAGATGAAATTTTAATTTCTTACAATAAGTATTATTAAGTACCAAAGAGTATATAAACGTTAAGTACCACCTACCGTTGACGAACTTATTTTTACAGATAAACAATATCTGAATATCTCTTTCATTTATTTATTTTTAAAGTCTGATTTTATATTTTATAGCATAGTAAACATCTGTATTACTTACCCGCGGGCCCGCAGCCAAGTCGTTACACTTACAGCAACGCCAGCTCGGCGCCGCTTGCTACGATATGTCGACTTTGTCGTGCCAATATACCTACAATCTACATCTTTAGGTAATTTTATTAAGTTTAACAACAGTGTTGATAAAATTACTTTTGGCCATACTGTCAGATTTTTAATAAAAATAATAATAGTAGGGGAGCCCATGATGCTAAATGTGGATTTACTCGATTTCATGGAAACCTATAAGATATTATAGATTAGATACTTGGAAGAATAAATTGTACTATAATATTTCCACTTTCAGCGGTGGGGGAAGCATCTACAGACTTTCAAAATTGTAAAATAAAAACAATGACATGAACATACTCAAGTGTGTCCGATATTAATATTTTTATGCTTCAACATGTCTCTGATATGAAATATATATGTTTGAAAAATTTGTTCCTTCACGAGCATCTTTGTGTGAGGAGGATAGTTTCACGCTGGGTACCACACAACCTCACCGAATCTACAGGTCCTGGATATATCAATGCGATTCAAAACAAAACGCCAGTCGACGGTTTAGGTGTTTCTAAACAAATCAACGCCTACAAAAGTAAAGCGATCTAAAAAATTGGGAAATTTTAATCGCGACCTTTTTCGATTTGGCTATTTGATATCAATTCCTTTACGTAACCAAAGAAGCAATAACGTTGTATGGTATACTACAAAATGCTTGGCAGAATATTTTTCTGTTGTGAGCAACAAGTGACCAAACACAAGGCTTCGCAGGCTACTCTCCACAATGACAACGCGCCACACCGCGCCCAAAACGAGGGTTTTCCTGGACAGTACGCCGGCCAAACTACTGGATCACTCTTCTTACAGCCCTGACTTAGCACCGTATCAATAATATCTGTCAATAATATTTGATATCTGCTCAGGATCCTGGATGGTTCTCAGTATCATGTTGTGAGTACCAATTTTACAGGAGCCTCAGAATGACCGCCTAAAAATTTTGTAACTTTAAGCAAACCTTTACTAAGCCTATGCGCCAGCATCTTACATGTCAGTACGCTAAAATTAAATAATTTTTAATTTGATATCTGCTCAGGATCCTGGATGGTTCTCCGTATCATGTTCTGAGTACCAATTTTGCAGGAGCCTCAGAATGACCGCTTAAAAATTTTGTAACTTTAAGGAAACCTTTACTAGGCCTCTGCGCTAGCATCCTACATGTCAGTACGCTAAAATTAAACAATTTTTAATTTGATATCTGCTCAGGATCCTGGATGGTTCTCAGTATCATGTTCTGAGTACCAATTTTGCAGGAGCCTCAGAATGACCGCCTAAAAATTTTGTAACTTTAAGGAAACCTTTACTAGGCCTCTGCGCTAGCATCCTACATGTCAGTACGCTAAAATTAAACAATTTTTAATTTGATATATGCTCAGGATCCTGGATGGTTCTCAGTATCATGTTCTGAGTACCAATTTTACAGGAGCCTCAGAATGACCGCTTAAAAATTTTGTAACTTTAAGGAAACCTTTACTAGGCCTCTGCGCTAGCATTCTACATGTCAGTACGCTAAAATTAAACAATTTTTAATTTGATATCTGCTCAGGATCCTGGATGGTTCTCAGTATCATGTTCTGAGTACCAATTTTACAGGAGCCTCAGAATGACCGCTTAAAAATTTTGTAACTTTAAGGAAACCTTTACTAGGCCTCTGCCACAGATTAGATGAAGAGAATTAGATTGGCCCACAAGGGTAATTTGTATGGGAACCACTGTCGCCACTTTTCAAATAAACACACATACGCAGCTTCTAACGCAGCCCTCTGATTGGTCAACACACACATAAACAACAAACGTTAGTGGTTGACAAATGAAGAAATATTATGTTATCGATATTTTTGTCGATAATTTATTTAAAATATTTATATAATATTTGTTTTTTTTTTAATTTATATTATAAACTAGCGGTGCCCGCGGCTTCGCTCGCGCTAAGAGTGAATAAAATAATAATTTTTGCTTATATACTGTTACTTATAATGTACCAAGGACTGATTCCCCATTTAAAGTTCTGGCCCTCTTTTCCGAAAACTACTGTGTAGCATCCAGCCGTGCCGCCACTGCTGCGCTTTCTAAAACTTATTTCCTATTTTTAACCAATTTTGCTACTATGTGTATCATAATTTCTTTGTGTGTTTTTCGTTAATGATAAACTGATGTACGTGGTTCATTGTTATGGACTTATGGTAAAAATTACTGTTAAATATTTCTCCTACGCAAATTGTGCCACCCCCGTTAACCCCCATAGGGGTTGATTTTCAAAAAACGCTTAGATATGTATCTCATAATTTGTATTGCAGAGCATTATTTCAGTTTCACGCAAAATATTTCAATAGAATTAAATTTTCCATACAAACGTAGCCACCCCCTTTAACCCCCAATGGGGGTGAATTTCGAAAAACCCTGAAATACGTGTTTCATCATTTGTACTAAAAAGCATTAATTCAAAGTTTCATGCAAAAATGTGCAATAAAAATATTTTTCTCATACAAACTTTGCCACCCCTTTTAACCCTTTTAGGGGTTGAATTTCCAAAAAATAATATGCCTATTTCCTTCTCATAAATGCAAACTATCTACATACCAAATTTCAGCAAAATCGGTTGGGTGGTTTAGGCGTGAAAAGGTAACAGACAGACAGACAGAGTTACTTTCGCATTTATAATATTAAGTATGGATGAATTAGATTAGTTCAATTATAAATAAAATAAAACAACGTTTAACTTCTAATAATATAATAATAAATATTTTTTTAATGTTACATAATATTATGTGGTAGGTGAATTCTTAATTACGTTTTATAAAATAAATTAAATATGCAATCGCCCACCAATTTTTATTATTTTAGCAATATGTTTTCTTTTAAGAAAACAACTTTTAGCTTAGCTTTTTGGGAACCTAAAAGTGACTTTTTATATTACCATATCTTCAGGAGATATTTTTAGGTAATAGGAATATATAAGTTTATTTATTTTTATTTCTAAATTACCCTGTATATTATTTTATATTGGTCATAGAAAGCGGTCAATTACATTATTAATCAATTACATAAAAAAAAACATTTTCTTATCGATTATTTTGTCTTACAACAAAAGCACAACACTAATTATAATAGGCAAATGCGAATGAAGGTGAAGCTGTGTGGGTTTCGTAAAGGACGCTATTCATTGCGGACAACGATCGCGCGTTGCTTTGAATATGCGCATGCAAAGCAAGCAATGTATATTGTTTGTTTTAGCTTATTCTAATAAAATCGTTTGTAATGAATTTGGTAGTCGTTGTTATCTTTTTGTAACTAAAGGTATATTATTGATATTTTTGACTTATCGATGAAAGGATTATGAACTCCTTGGTCGATACTCGAAGTCTGACTTTTATCTTACTAGTAATAATAGCACAACACGGCATTATAGCACTATTTATCGGAGCTCCGTTCTCGACGCACTCTAAACGCGGACTACAAGCGGTGATCGCATGAATCGGTTGAAGTATGATTGTTTAATCATACTTGCGGCGCGGCCATTACGCTTACATTACCGTTCCATCTTTTTTTACCTATTCCGTGGCCTCTGCACTAGCATCCTACATGTCAGTACGCTAAAATTAAACAATTTTTAATTTGATATATGCTCAGGATCCTGGATGGTTCTCAGTATCATGTTCTGAGTACCAATTTTACAGGAGCCTCAGAATGACCGCTTAAAAATTTTGTTACTTTAAGGAAACCTTTACTAGGCCTCTGCGCTAGTCAGTACGCTAAAATTAAACAATTTTTAATTTGATATCTGCTCAGGATCCTGGATGGTTCTCAGTATCATGTTCTGAGTACCAATTTTACAAGAGCCTCAGAATGACCGCTTAAAAATTTTGTAACTTTAAGCAAACCTTTACTAGGGCTCTGCGCTAGCATCTTACATGTCAGTACGCTAAAATTAAACAATTTTTAATTTGATATATGCTCAGGATCCTGGATGGTTCTCAGTATCATGTTCTGAGTACCAATTTTACAGGAGCCTCAGAATGACCGCCTAAAAATTTTGTAACTTTAAGTAAACCTTTACTTGGGCTCTGCGCTAGCATCCTACATGTCAGTACGCTAAAATTAAACAATTTTTAATTTGATATCTGCTCAGGATCCTGGATGGTTCTCAGTATCATTTTCTGAGTACCGATTTGACAGAAGCCTGATAATGAGCGCCTAAAAATTTTGTAACCTTAAGCAAACCTTTACTGGGGCTCTGCGCTAGCATCCTACATGTCAGTACGCTAAAATTAATAAATTTTTAATTTGATATCTGCTCAGGATCCTGGATGGTTCTCAGTATCATTTTCTGAGTACCGATTTGACAGGAGCCTGATAATGAGCGCCTAAAAATTTTGTAACCTTAGGCAAACCTTTACTGGGGCTCTGCGCTAGCATCCTACATGTCAGTACGCTAAAATTATTAAATTTTTAATTTGATATTTGCTCAGGATCCTGGATGGTTCTCAGTATCATTTCTGAGTACCGATTTGACAGGAGCCTGAGAATGAGCGCCTAAAAATTTTGTAACCTTAAGCAAACCTTTACTAGGGCTCTGCGCTAGCATCTTACATGTCAGTACGCTAAAATTATTAAATTTTTAATTTGATATCTGCTCAGGATCCTGAATTGTTCTCAGTATCATATTCTGAGTACAAATTTGACAGGAGCCTGATAATGAGCGCCTAAAAATTTTGTAACTTTAAGCAAACCTTTACTAGGCCTCTGCGCTAGCGTCCTACATGTCAGTACGCTAAAATTATACAATTTTTAATTTGATATCTGCTCAGGATCCTGGATGGTTCTCAGTATCATTTTCTGAATACCGATTTGACAGGAGCCTGAGAATGAGCGCCTAAAAATTTTGTAACCTTAAGCAAACCTTTACTGGGGCTCTGCGCTAGCATCATACATGTCAGTACGCTAAAATAATAAAATTTTTAATTTGATATCTGCTCAGGATCCTGGATGGTTCTCAGTATCATGTTCTGAGTACCAATTATACAGGAGCCTCAGAAAGAGCGCCTTAAAATTTTGTAACTTTAAGCAAACCTTTACTAGGGCTCTGCGCTAGCATCTTACATGTCAATACGCTAAAATTAAACAATTTTTAATTTGATATCTGCTCAGGATTCTGGATGGTTCTCAGTATCATTTTCTAAGTACCAATTTTACAGGAGCCTGATAATGAGCGCCTAAAAATTTTGTAACTTTAAGCAAACCTTTACTAGGGCTCTGCGCTAGCATCTTACATGTCAGTACGCTAAAATTATTAAATTTTTAATTTGATATCTGCTCAGGATCCTGGATTGTTCTCAGTATCATGTTCTGAGTACAAATTTGACAGGAGCCTGATAATGAGCGCCTAAAAATTTTGTAACTTTAAGCAAACCTTTACTAGGGCTCTGCGCTAGCATCTTACATGTCAGTACGCTAAAATTATTACATTTTTAATTTGATATCTGCTCAGGATCCTGGATGGTTCTCAGTATCATGTTCTGAGTACCAATTTTGCAGGAGCCTCAGAATGACCGCTTAAAAATTTTGTAACTTTAAGGAAACCTTTACTAGGCCTCTGCGCTAGCATCCTACATGTCAGTACGCTAAAATTAACAATTTTTAATTTGATATCTGCTCAGGATCCTGGATTGTTCTCAGTATCATGTTCTGAGTACCAATTTTGCAGGAGCCTCAGAATGACCGCTTAAAAATTTTGTAACTTTAAGGAAACCTTTACTAGGCCTCTGCGCTAGCATCCTACATATCAGTACGCTAAAATTAAACAATTTTTAATCTGATATATGCTCAGGATCCTGGATGGTTCTCAGTATCATGTTCTGAGTACCAATTTTACAGGAGCCTCAGAATGACCGCTTAAAAATTTTGTAACTTTAAGGAAACCTTTACTAGGCCTCTGCGCTAGCATCCTACATGTCAGTACGCTAAAATTAAACAATTTTTAATTTGATATCTGCTCAGAATCCTGGATGGTTCTCAGTATCATTTTCTGAGTACCGATTTGTCAGGAGCCTGAGAATGAGCGCCTAAAAATATTGTAACCTTAAGCAAACCTTTACTGGGGCTCTGCGCTAGCATCCTACATGTCAGTACGCTAAAATTATTAAATTTTTAATTTGATATCTGCTCAGGATCCTGGATGGTTCTCAGTATCATTTTCTGAGTACCGATTTGACAGGAGCCTGATAATGAGCGCCTAAAAATTTTGTAACTTTAAGCAAACCTTTACTAGGGCTCTGCGCTAGCATCTTACATGTCAGTACGCTAAAATTATTAAATTTTTAATTTGATATCTGCTCAGGATCCTGGATTGTTCTCAGTATCATGTTCTGAGTACAAATTTGACAGGAGCCTGAGAATGAGCGCCTAAAAATTTTGTAACCTTAAGCAAACCTTTACTGGGGCTCTGCGCTAGCATCCTACATGTCAGTACGCTAAAATAATTAAATTTTTAATTTGATATCTGCTCAGGATCCTGGATGGTTCACAGTATCATGTTCTGAGTACCAATTTTACAGGAGCCTCAGAATGAGCGCCTAAAAATTTTGTAACTTTAAGCAAACCTTTACTAGGGCTCTGCGCTAGCATCTTACATGTCAATACGCTAAAATTAAACAATTTTTAATTTGATATCTGCTCAGGATTCTGGATGGTTCTCAGTATCATTTTCTGAGTACCAATTTTACAGGAGCCTGATAATGAGCGCCTAAAAATTTTGTAACTTTAAGCAAACCTTTACTAGGGCTCTGCGCTAGCATCTTACATGTCAGTACGCTAAAATTATTAAATTTTTAATTTGATATCTGCTCAGGATCCTGGATTGTTCTCAGTATCATGTTCTGAGTACAAATTTGACAGGAGCCTGAGAATGAGCGCCTAAAAATTTTGTAACCTTAAGCAAACCTTTACTGGGGCTCTGCGCTAGCATCCTACATGTCAGTACGCTAAAATTATTAAATTTTTAATTTGATACCTGCTCAGGATCCTGGATGGTTCTCAGTATCATTTTCTGAATACCGATTTGACAGGAGCCTGATTATGAGCGCCTGAAAATTTTCTTACTTTAAGGAAACCTTTACTAGGCCTCTGCGCTAGCATCCTACATGTCAGTACGCTAAAATTAAACAATTTTTAATTTGATATCTGCTCAGGATCCTGGATGGTTCTCAGTATCATGTTCTGAGTACCAATTTTGCAGGAGCCTCAAAATGACCGCTTAAAAATTTTGTAACTTTAAGGAAACCTTTACTAGGCCTCTGCGCTAGCATCCTACATATCAGAACGCTAAAATTAAACAATTTTTAATTTGATATATGCTCAGGATCCTGGATGGTTCTCAGTATCATGTTCTGAGTACCAATTTTACAGGAGCCTCAGAATGACCGCTTCAAAATTTTGTAACTTTAAGGAAACCTTTACTAGGCCTCTGCGCTAGCATCCTACATGTCAGTACGCTAAAATTAAACAATTTTTAATTTGATATATGCTCAGGATCCTGGATGGTTCTCAGTATCATGTTCTGAGTACCAATTTTACAGGAGCCTCAGAATGAGCGCCTAAAAATTTTGTTACCTTAAGCAAACCTTTACTGGGGCTCTGCGCTAGCATCCTACATGTCAGTACGCTTAAATTGTAAAATTTTTAATTTGATATCTACTCAGGATCCTGGATGGTTCTCAGTATCATTTTCTGAGTACCGATTTGACAGGAGCCTGATAATGAGCGCCTAAAAATTTTGTAACCTTAGGCAAACCTTTACTGGGGCTCTGCGCTAGCATCCTACATGTCATTACGCTAAAATTATTAAATTTTTAATTTGATATCTGCTCAGGATCCTGGATGGTTCTCAGTATCATGTTCTGAGTACCAATTTTCCAGGAGCCTCAGAATGAGCGCCTAAAAATTTTGTTACTTTAAGCAAACCTTTACTAGGGCTCTGCGCTAGCATCTTACATGTCAATACGCTAAAATTAAACAAATTTTTATTTGATATCTGCTCAGGATTCTGGATGGTTCTGAGTATCATTTTCTGAGTACAAATTTTACAGGAGCCTGATAATGAGCGCCTAAAAATTTTGTAACTTTAAGCAAACCTTTACTAGGCCTCTGCGCTAGCATCCTACATGTCAGTACGCTAAAATTAAACAATTTTTAATTTGATATCTGCTCAGGATCCTGGATGGTTCTCAGTATCATTTTCTGAGTACCGATTTGTCAAAAGCCTGAGAATGAGCGCCTAAAAATTTTGTAACCTTAAGCAAACCTTTACTGGGGCTCTGCGCTAGCATCCTATGTCGCCAAATACCCTGGGCGCCGGGTACCCAGTTCGTTGGTATTAGGCGAATATCTCGAAAATAACGACGTATCGCAATTATAATGTAACTGATGGACGTAAGTACACATGATTTGCTGGTAATTAAAAAACTGATTTATGAGGGTCTGGTACCCTCGCTAGTGGCCTCCAACCTCCCCTATAGCCACCCCGAGCCTCGCTAAACTGATTTACGAGCGACTGAACTCACGATACTGAATTTAACACTCTAGGATCTAATTTATGAGCAACAACGGCTCCCACGCAACTCCACTGAGTTGCTGCTGATAATTTATGAGCAACAACGGCTCCCACGCAACTCCACCGAGTTGTACTGCTGATAATTTATGAGCAACGGCTCCCATGCAACTCCACTAGTTGCACTGCTGATAATTTATGAGCAACGGCTCCCACGCAACTCCACTAGTTGCACTGCTGATAATTTATGAGCAACGGCTCCCACGCAACTCCACTAGTTGCACTGCTGATAATTTATGAGCAACGGCTCCCACGCAACTCCACTAGTTGCACTGCTGATAATTTATGAGCAACGGCTCCCACGCAACTCCACTAGTTGCACTGCTGATAATTTATGAGCAACGGCTCCCACGCAACTCCACTAGTTGCACTGCTGATAATTTATGAGCAACGGCTCCCACGCAACTCCACTAGTTGCACTGCTGATAATTTATGAGCAACGGCTCCCACGCAACTCCACTAGTTGCACTGCTGATAATTTATGAGCAACGGCTCCCACGCAACTCCACTAGTTGCACTGCTGATAATTTATGAGCAACGGCTCCCACGCAACTCCACTAGTTGCACTGCTGATAATTTATGAGCAACAACGGCTCTCACGCAACTCCACTAGTTGCACTGAAACTCTAAATATAATTTATGAGCAACCACGGCTCCCACGCAACACCACTGCATTATCACACGCTGGTAAAATAAATTCACTTACTTGGCAAACACGGTGTTGCGCCTGATCTGCCTCGCACCCACAGAATACTTTCACTTGGGAGCTCGCACCTGATCTGGTCAGCGTCCCGTACACGACCACGTTTCGAACACGTCTGTTTCAAATCTCAATCTATTCTATTTAGCTGTCATCGTTCTACCCTCACGTTTATGACAAATAATATTTAAATATTTAAACACTTATTTCGCGACTACCCTACGGTATTCGCGACATCCTACATGTCATCAGTACGCTAAAATTATTAAATTTTTAATTTGATATCTGCTCAGGATCCTGGATGGTTCTCAGTATCATTTTCTGAGTACCGATTTGACAGGAGCCTGATAATGAGCGCTTAAAAATTTTGTAACTTTAAGCAAACATTTACTAGGGCTCTGCGCTAGCATCTTACATGTCAATACGCTAAAATTAAACAATTTTTAATTTGATATATGCTCAGGTTCCTGGATGGTTCTCAGTATCATGTTCTGAGAACCAATTTTACAGGAGCCTCAGAATGACCGCTTAAAAATTTTGTAACTTTAAGGAAACCTTTACTAGGCCTCTGCGCTAGCATCCTACATGTAAGTACGCTAAAATTAAACAATTTTTAATTTGATATCTGCTCAGGATCCTGGATGGTTCTCGGTATCATGTTCTGAGTACCAATTTTACAGGAGCCTCAGAATGACCGCTTAAAAATTTTGTAACTTTAAGGAAACCTTTACTAGGCCTCTGCGCTAGCATCCTACATGTCAGTACGCTAAAATTAAACAATTTTTAATTTGATATCTGCTCAGGATCCTGGATGGTTCTCAGTATCATGTTCTGAGTACAAATTTGACAGGAGCCTGAGAATGAGCGCCTAAAAATTTTGTAACCTTAAGCAATTCTTTACTGGGGCTCTGCGCTAGCATCCTACATGTCAGTACGCTAAAATTATTAAACTTTTAATTTGATATCTGCTCAGGATCCTGGATGGTTCTCAGTATCATTTTCTGAGTACCGATTTGACAGGAGCCTGATAATGAGCGCCTAAAAATTTTGTAACTTTAAGCAAACCTTTACTGGGGCTCTGCGCTAGCATCCTACATGTCAGTACGCTAAAATTATTAAATTTTTAATTTGATATCTGCTCAGGATCCTGGATGGTTCTCAGTATCATGTTCTGAGTACCAATTATACAGGAGCCTCAGAATGAGCGCCTTAAAATTTTGTAACTTTAAGCTAACCTTTACTAGGGCTCTGCGCTAGCATCTTACATGTCAATACGCTAAAATAAACAATTTTTAATTTGATATCTGCTCAGGATTCTGGATGGTTCTCAGTATCATTTTCTGAGTACCAATTTTACAGGAGCCTAATAATGAGCGCCTAAAAATTTTGTAACTTTAAGCTAACCTTTACTAGGGCTCTGCGCTAGCATCTTACATGTCAATACGCTAAAATAAACAATTTTTAATTTGATATCTGCTCAGGATTCTGGATGGTTCTCAGTATCATTTTCTGAGTACCAATTTTACAGGAGCCTGATAATGAGCGCCTAAAAATTTTGTAACTTTAAGCAAACCTTTACTAGGGCTCAGCGCTAGCATC
This sequence comes from Boloria euphrosyne, assembly GCA_951802675.2. Lineage (NCBI taxonomy): Eukaryota > Metazoa > Arthropoda > Insecta > Lepidoptera > Nymphalidae > Boloria > Boloria euphrosyne. Next base: position 12,366,122 of record OX637888.1, read on the forward strand.
TTACATGTCAGTACGCTAAAATTATTAAATTTTTAATTTGATATCTGCTCAGGATCCTGGATTGTTCGCAGTATCATGTTCTGAGTACAAATTTGACAGGAGCCTGATAATGAGCGCCTAAAACTTTTGTAACTTTAAGCAAACCTTTACTAGGGCTCTGCGCTAGCATCTTACATGTCAGTACGCTAAAATTATTAAATTTTTAATTGGATATCTGCTCAGGATCCTGGATGGTTCTCAGTATCATGTTCTGAGTACCAATTTTACAGGAGCCTCAGAATGACCGCCTGAAAATTTTGTAACTTTAAGCAAACCTTTACTAGGGCTCTGCGCTAGCATCTTACATGTCAGTACGCTAAAATTATTAAATTTTTAATTTGATATCTGCTCAGGATCCTGGATGGTTCTCAGTATCATGTTCTGAGTACCAATTTTACAAGAGCCTCAGAATGAGCGCCTAAAAATTTTGTAACTTTAAGCAAACCTTTTCTAGGGCTCTGCGCTAGCATCTTACATGTCAATACGCTAAAAGTAAACAAATTTTTATTTGATATCTGCTCAGGATTCTGGATGGTTCTCAGTATCATTTTCTGAGTACAAATTTTACAGGAGCCTGATAATGAGCGCCTAAAAATTTTGTAACTTTAAGCAAACCTTTACTAGGCCTCTGCGCTAGCATACTACATGTCAGTACGCTAAAATTAAACAATTTTTAATTTGATATCTGCTCAGGATCCTGGACGGTTCTCAGTATCATTTTCTGAGTACCGATTTGACAGGAGCCTGATAATGAGCGCCTAAAAATTTTGTAACCTTAAGCAAACCTTTACCGGGGCTCTGCGCTAGCATCCTACATGTCAGTACGCTAAAATTATTAAATTTTTAATTTGATATCTGCTCAGGATCCAGGGTGGTTCTCAGTATCATTTTCTGAGTACCGATTTGACAGGAGCCTGATAATGAGCGCCTTAATATTTTGTAACCTTCAGCAAACCTTTACTGGGGCTCTGCGCTAGCATCCTACATGTCAGTACGCTAAAATCATTAAATTTTTAATTTGATATCTGCTCAGGATCCTGGATGGTTCTCAGTATCATGTTCTGAGTACCAATTTTACAGGAGCCTCAGAATGAGCGCCTAAAAATTTTGTAACCTTAAGCAAACCTTTACTGGGGCTCTGCGCTAGCATCCTAAATGGCAGTACGCTAAAATTATTAAATTTTTAATTTGATATCTGCTCAGGATCCTGGATGGTTCTCAGTATCATTTTCTGAGTACCAATTTTACAGGAGCCTCAGAATGACCGCCTAAAAATTTTGTAACTAAGAAAACCTTTACTAGGGCTCTGCGCTAGCATCTTACATGTCAGTACGCTAAAATTATTACATTTTTAATTTGATATCTGCTCAGGATCCTGGATAGTCTGGGTATCATGTTCTGAGTACCAATTTTACAGGAGCCTCAGAATGACCGCTTAAAAATTTTGTAACCTTAAGCAAACCTTTACTGGGGCTCTGCGCTAGCATCCTACATGTCAGTACGCTAAAATTATTAAATTTTTAATTTGATATCTGCTCAGGATCCTGGATGGTTCTCAGTATCATTTTCTGAGTACCGATTTGACAGGAGCCTGATAATGAGCGCCTAAAAATTTTGTTACCTTAAGCAAACCTTTACTGGGGCTCTGCGCTAGCATCCTACATGTCAGTACGCTAAAATTAATAAATTTTTAATTTGATATCTGCTCAGGATCCTGGATGGTTCTCAGTATCATTTTCTGAGTACCGATTTGACAGGAGCCTGATAATGAGCGCCTAAAAATTTTGTAACCTTAGGCAAACCTTTACTGGGGCTCTGCGCTAGCATCCTACATGTCATTACGCTAAAATTATTAAATTTTTAATTTGATATCTGCTCAGGATCCTGGATGGTTCTCAGTATCATTTTCTGAGTACCGATTTGACAGGAGCCTGAGAATGAGCGCCTAAAAATTTTGTAACCTTAGGCAAACCTTTACTGGGGCTCTGCGCTAGCATCCTACATGTAAGTACGCTAAAATTAAACAATTTTTAATTTGATATCTGCTCAGGATCCTGGATGGTTCTCGGTATCATGTTCTGAGTACCAATTTTACAGGAGCCTCAGAATGACCGCTTAAAAATTTTGTAACTTTAAGGAAACCTTTACTAGGCCTCTGCGCTAGCATCCTACATGTCAATACGCTAAAATAAACAATTTTTAATTTGATATCTGCTCAGGATTCTGGATGGTTCTCAGTATCATTTTCGGAGTACCAATTTTACAGGAGCCTGATAATGAGCGCCTAAAAATTTTGTAACTTTAAGCAAACCTTTACTAGGGCTCAGCGCTAGCATCTTACATGTCAGTACGCTAAAATTATTAAATTTTTAATTTGATATCTGCTCAGGATCCTGGATTGTTCGCAGTATCATGTTCTGAGTACAAATTTGACAGGAGCCTGATAATGAGCGCCTAAAACTTTTGTAACTTTAAGCAAACCTTTACTAGGGCTCTGCGCTAGCATCTTACATGTCAGTACGCTAAAATTATTAAATTTTTAATTAGATATCTGCTCAGGATCCTGGATGGTTCTCAGTATCATGTTCTGAGTACCAATTTTACAGGAGCCTCAGAATGACCGCCTGAAAATTTTGTAACTTTAAGCAAACCTTTACTAGGGCTCTGCGCTAGCATCTTACATGTCAGTACGCTAAAATTATTAAATTTTTAATTTGATATCTGCTCAGGATCCTGGATGGTTCTCAGTATCATGTTCTGAGTACCAATTTTACAGGAGCCTCAGAATGAGCGCCTAAAAATTTTGTAACTTTAAGCAAACCTTTACTAGGGCTCTGCGCTAGCATCTTACATGTCAATACGCTAAAATTAAACAAATTTTTATTTGATATCTGCTCAGGATTCTGGATGGTTCTCAGTATCATTTTCTGAGTACAAATTTTACAGGAGCCTGATAATGAGCGCCTAAAAATTTTGTAACTTTAAGCAAACCTTTACTAGGCCTCTGCGCTAGCATACTACATGTCAGTACGCTAAAATTAAACAATTTTTAATTTGATACCTGCTCAGGATCCTGGACGGTTCTCAGTATCATTTTCTGAGTACCGATTTGACAGGAGCCTGATAATGAGCGCCTAAAAATTTTGTAACCTTAAGCAAACCTTTACCGGGGCTCTGCGCTAGCATCCTACATGTCAGTACGCTAAAATTATTAAATTTTTAATATGATATCTGCTCAGGATCCAGGGTGGTTCTCAGTATCATTTTCTAAGTACCGATTTGACAGGAGCCTGATAATGAGCGCCTTAATATTTTGTAACCTTCAGCAAACCTTTACTGGGGCTCTGCGCTAGCATCCTACATGTCAGTACGCTAAAATTATTAAATTTTTAATTTGATATCTGCTCAGGATCCTGGATGGTTCTCAGTATCATGTTCTGAGTACCAATTTTACAGGAGCCTCAGAATGACCGCCTAAAAATTTTGTAACTAAGAAAACCTTTACTAGGGCTCTGCGCTAGCATCTTACATGTCAGTACGCTAAAATTATTACATTTTTAATTAGATATCTGCTCAGGATCCTGGATAGTCTGGGTATCATGTTCTGAGTACCAATTTTACAGGAGCCTCAGAATGACCGCTTAAAAATTTTGTAACCTTAAGCAAACCTTTACTGGGGCTCTGCGCTAGCATCCTACATGTCAGTACGCTAAAATTATTAAAATTTTAATTTGATATCTGCTCAGGATCCTGGATGGTTCTCAGTATCATTTTATGAGTACCGATTTGACAGGAGCCTGATAATGAGCGCCTAAAAATTTTGTTACCTTAAGCAAACCTTTACTGGGGCTCTGCGCTAGCATCCTACATGTCAGTACGCTAAAATTAATAAATTTTTAATTTGATATCTGCTCAGGATCCTGGATGGTTCTCAGTATCATTTTCTGAGTACCGATTTGACAGGAGCCTGATAATGAGCGCCTGAAAATTTTGTAACCTTAGGCAAACCTTTACTGGGGCTCTGCGCTAGCATCCTACATGTCATTACGCTAAAATTATTAAATTTTTAATTTGATATCTGCTCAGGATCCTGGATGGTTCTCAGTATCATTTTCTGAGTACCGATTTGACAGGAGCCTGAGAATGAGCGCCTAAAAATTTTGTAACCTTAGGCAAACCTTTACTGGGGCTCTGCGCTAGCATCCTACATGTCATTACGCTAAAATTATTAAATTTTTAATTTGATATCTGCTCAGGATCCTGGATGGTTCTCAGTATCATTTTCTGAGTACCGATTTGACAGGAGCCTGATAATGAGCGCCTAAAAATTTTGTAACTTTAAGCAAACTTTTACTAGGGCTCTGCGCTAGCATCTTACATGTCAATACGCTAAAATTAAACAATTTTTAATTTGATATATGCTCAGGTTCCTGGATGGTTCTCAGTATCATGTTCTGAGAACCAATTTTACAGGAGCCTCAGAATGACCGCTTAAATATTTTGTAACTTTAAGGAAACCTTTACTAGGCCTCTGCGCTAGCATCCTACATGTAAGTACGATAAAATTAAACAATTTTTAATTTGATATCTGCTCAGGATCCTGGATGGTTCTCGGTATCATGTTCTGGGTACCAATTTTACAGGAGCCTCAGAATGACCGCTTAAAAATTTTGTAACTTTAAGGAAACCTTTACTAGGCCTCTGCGCTAGCATCCTACATGTCATTACGCTAAAATTATTAAATTTTTAATTTGATATCTGCTCAGGATCCTGGATGGTTCTCAGTATCATTTTCTGAGTACCGATTTGACAGGAGCCTGAGAATGAGCGCCTAAAAATTTTGTAACCTTAAGCAAACCTTTACTAGGGCTCTGCGCTAGCATCTTACATGTCAGTACGCTAAAATTATTAAATTTTTAATTTGATATCTGCTCAGGATCCTGAATTGTTCTTAGTATCATATTCTGAGTACAAATTTGACAGGAGCCTGATAATGAGCGCCTAAAAATTTTGTAACCTTAGGCAAACCTTTACTGGGGCTCTGCGCTAGCATCCTACATGTCATTACGCTAAAATTATTAAATTTTTAATTTGATATCTGCTCAGGATCCTGGATGGTTCTCAGTATCATTTTCTGAGTACCGATTTGACAGGAGCCTGAGAATGAGCGCCTAAAAATTTTGTTACCTTAAGCAAACCTTTACTAGGGCTCTGCGCTAGCATCTTACATGTCATTACGCTAAAATTAAACAATTTTTAATTTGATATCTGCTCAGGATCCTGGACGGTTCTCAGTATCATTTTCTGAGTACCGATTTGACAGGAGCCTAATAATGAGCGCCTAAAAATTTTGTTACCTTAAGCAAACCTTTACTGGGGCTCTGCGCTAGCATCCTACATGTCAGTACGCTAAAATTATTAAATTTTTAATTTGATATCTGCTCAGGATCCTGGATGGTTCTCAGTATCATTTTCTGAGTACCGATTTGTCAAAAGCCTGAGAATGAGCCCTTAAAAATTTTGTAACCTTAAGCAAACCTTTACTGGGGCTCTGCGCTAGCATCCTACATGTCAGTACGCTAAAATTATTAAATTTTTAATTTGATATCTGCTAAGGATCCAGGGTGGTTCTCAGTATCATTTTCTGAGTACCGATTTGACAGGAGCCTGATAATGAGCGCCTAAAAATTTTGTAACCTTCAGCAAACCTTTACTGGGGCTCTGCGCTAGCATCCTACATGTCAGTACGCTTAAATTATTAAATTTTTTATTTGATATATGCTCAGTATCCTGGATGGTTCTCAGTATCATGTTCTGAGTACCAATTTTACAGGAGCCTCAGAATGACTATATATATATTTTATAATATATATATATATATATATATATATATATATATATATATATATATATATATATATATATATATATATATATATATATATATATATATATATATATATATATATATATATATATATAGTCATTCTATATAATATATATTTTATAAAATATACATATTTCACTATATATATATTTTATAAAATATATATATTATAGTCATTCTATCGATATAAAAATTTTGTAACTTTAAGGAAACCTTTACTAGGCCTCTGCGCTAACATCCTACATGTCAGTACGCTAAAATTAAACAATTTTTAATTTGATATCTGCTCAGGATCCTGGATGGTTCTCAGTATCATTTTCTGAGTACCGACTTGACAGGAGCCTGATAATGAGCGCCTGAAAATTTTGTAACTTTAAGGAAACCTTTACTAGGCCTCTGCGCTAGCATCCTACATGTCAGTACGCTAAAATTATTAAATTTTTAATTTGATATCTGCTCAGGATCCTGGATGGTTCTCAGTATCATTTTCTGAGTACCGATTTGACAGGAGCCTGATAATGAGCGCCTGAAAATTTTGTAACTTTAAGGAAACCTTTACTAGGCCTCTGCGCTAGCATCCTACATGTCAGTACGCTAAAATTATTAAATTTTTAATTTGATATCTGCTCAGGATCCTGGATGGTTCTCAGTATCATTTTCTGAGTACCGATTTGACAGGAGCCTGAGAATGAGCGCCTAAAAATTTTGTAACCTTAAGCAAACCTTTACTAGGGCTCTGCGCTAGCATCTTACATGTCAGTACGCTAAAATTATTAAATTTTTAATTTGATATCTGCTCAGGATCCTGAATTGTTCTTAGTATCATATTCTGAGTACAAATTTGACAGGAGCCTGATAATGAGCGCCTAAAAATTTTGTAACCTTAGGCAAACCTTTACTGGGGCTCTGCGCTAGCATCCTACATGTCATTACGCTAAAATTATTAAATTTTTAATTTGATATCTGCTCAGGATCCTGGATGGTTCTCAGTATCATTTTCTGAGTACCGATTTGACAGGAGCCTGAGAATGAGCGCCTAAAAATTTTGTAACCTTAAGCAAACCTTTACTAGGGCTCTGCGCTAGCATCTTACATGTCATTACGCTAAAATTAAACAATTTTTAATTTGATATCTGCTCAGGATCCTGGACGGTTCTCAGTATCATTTTCTGAGTACCGATTTGACAGGAGCCTAATAATGAGCGCCTAAAAATTTTGTTACCTTAAGCAAACCTTTACTGGGGCTCTGCGCTAGCATCCTACATGTCAGTACGCTAAAATTATTAAATTTTTAATTTGATATCTGCTCAGGATCCTGGATGGTTCTCAGTATCATTTTCTGAGTACCGATTTGTCAAAAGCCTGAGAATGAGCCCTTAAAAATTTTGTAACCTTAAGCAAACCTTTACTGGGGCTCTGCGCTAGCATCCTACATGTCAGTACGCTAAAATTATTAAATTTTTAATTTGATATCTGCTAAGGATCCAGGGTGGTTCTCAGTATCATTTTCTGAGTACCGATTTGACAGGAGCCTGATAATGAGCGCCTAAAAATTTTGTAACCTTCAGCAAACCTTTACTGGGGCTCTGCGCTAGCATCCTACATGTCAGTACGCTTAAATTATTAAATTTTTTATTTGATATATGCTCAGTATCCTGGATGGTTCTCAGTATCATGTTCTGAGTACCAATTTTACAGGAGCCTCAGAATGACTATATATATATTTTATAAAATATATATATATATATATATATATATATATATATATATATATATATATATATATATATATATATATATATATATATATATATATATATATATATATATAGTCATTCTATATAATATATATTTTATAAAATATACATATTTCACTATATATATATTTTATAAAATATATATATTATAGTCATTCTATCGATATAAAAATTTTGTAACTTTAAGGAAACCTTTACTAGGCCTCTGCGCTAACATCCTACATGTCAGTACGCTAAAATTAAACAATTTTTAATTTGATATCTGCTCAGGATCCTGGATGGTTCTCAGTATCATTTTCTGAGTACCGACTTGACAGGAGCCTGATAATGAGCGCCTGAAAATTTTGTAACTTTAAGGAAACCTTTACTAGGCCTCTGCGCTAGCATCCTACATGTCAGTACGCTAAAATTATTAAATTTTTAATTTGATATCTGCTCAGGATCCTGGATGGTTCTCAGTATCATTTTCTGAGTACCGATTTGACAGGAGCCTGAGAATGAGCGCCTAAAAATTTTATAACCTTAAGCAAACCTTTACTGGGGCTCTGCGCTAGCATCCTACATGTCAGTACGCTAAAATTAATAAATTTTTGATTTGATATCTGCTCAGGATCCTGGATGGTTCTCAGTATCATGTTCTGAGTACCAATTTTACAGGAGCCTCAGAATGACCGCCTACAAATTTTGTATTTTTAAGCAAACCTTTACAAGGCCTCTGCGCTAGCATCTTACATGTCAATACGCTAAAATTAGTAAATTTTTTATTTGATATCTGCTCAGGATCCTGGATGGTTGTCAGTATCATGTACTGAGTACCAATTTTACAGGAGCCTCAGAATGACCGCCTAAAAATTTTGTATTTTTAAGCAAACCTTTATTAGGTCTCTGCGCTAGCATCTTACATGTCAATACGCTAAAATTAGTCAATTTTTAATTTGATATCTGCTCAGAATCCTGGATGGTTCTCATTTATTCATCAATCTAAATTCTTATTAATTAATTTATATATGTCGCAATATATGCATCGTGCGCGACGACAGCGACACGTCACAGGTGGCCATTATCATTGAGTTATTATTACTAGAGTAGACGCCGTGAACAAATTCTGTTCGCCACTAGCGGCCGCCCGGGGCGCGGGGGAGGAGGCGACCGCATCATAGATTACTATGCAGAAGGGACACGGACACTTTGTTTATATTCTGCCTAATGAGCATACAACTAATTATTTTAATTACAATTACTTTTTAAGCTATTGCATAGATTCTATCGCGGGCTTTGCAATAGCTTAATAAAAAAGTATATATATATAATAATATAAAATGTTTTATCTGATAGAGAACTACAAAATAATTTCATTATCTGTATTAATTAACATAGCAACTCGATATTGTCACTTCTGCGTAGACCTTTTTTTTACTCTTTGATTTCAACAATCATGGCCGCCGCCGCATGGCGCGTCGGCATGACTTTAAAATTATTAAATTAAGCGTGATTAAACGAAAATGCAGTAAACTTACGCGTGAAAAGTCACTCCTTGACTTTTATTTGATTTTCCTGAACGGTTTGTACAGTACCTCACTACACATGAGGGCATATTTAGACGTAATAATTTTTACTCCAATGCGTCAAGCTACCGCCGCCGCTCGGCACAGACTAAACGCGTATATGCCGATCGGCCTATACAGGTGTTTGAATAAATCTAGTTGAGGCGCCCACTCTATACGTAGTAATAATAACTCAATGGCCATTATGGACAATATTGTCACAGCTGTTAAGCGAGAAGTAAGTAAATATTGTTAAAAAAATTAATGAAAACTTGTGTTATTTTACTATATTAGACAATTTTGGACGATGATAGTCAGTAACATTATTGCCAGTAACATTAAAATTGTTTTTTTCAGTAAGAAATGAGCCTACTGGTGACTAAAACGGGGTTTCGATCCATTACCACGAAATTATTTTGCAACCGGAGACGATGAATAAATTGGAAGAATACCAAAATTTTAAAAAACTGTAGATAGAGATTATTGACATAAGTACGGGTAACAAACGGTAATAAGAATAGTCAACCTGTAGACTTTATGTTATTGTTCTGTTTATGTATTTAAATAATATGTATGTGTTAAATGAATATCACATGTTTATGTTGTTGATGATTGTTAATACTTATTTAATTAAATGTCTGATTTTTTTTTAGTTAAAGTAAATAAAAATATTTATTATTGTTACCCAACTATTATTTATACCTAAGTATAAGACAATTGTAAGAACATAAATATATAAGTACAATGGGCTTATGAAACGTTGATCAGTTAACTGCTATGTCATTTTCATAAGTTCATATTATAAATATCATTTACAGGGTTCATTGGTAAAATAAAAAAAAACTGAAATACTAAATTGTAATAACTTTAAATAATATACAATATACATCACAAAAACTTGTTTCATTTACTTGAAAATATTGGAGGTTGAAGATTTACCAGAACACAAAAAGTATGTTATATATCATCAATGTGAAAAACCTTCAGTCGCTGCATTATTCGCTCAACATGGATTAGCTCTAGGTATTTTATTAATGGCATCTGTTTCCTCTCTTGTAAATTCTCCTTTATTTTAAGACATCTTAGTATGACCATATTAAATTTATCTCAGAAACGATTAGTAAATGTTTACTGCAATTATTTGCAATATGGATTTGACAGCTCAAGTCAGCGACAAAATTATCAATTTTAGCCGTAGCGAGTGCTGCGATCGTTCAGCCTACTCCCTCCACCCGCTTTGCACCCTGCCAATACTCTATGTTATATAATTCACAAGCAAACTTAACTTTAGCTAGGTGTAGGTGTTGGTGTTACTATAGCCATCTATTGAGGTCTTAGTGTAACAACTACAACCTACACTCTTAACCCATGCGACGCCACACGGATAGGGATTGCAATCCCGCAAAACGGGATCCTGCATTCCCGCGGGATCCTGCTGCATTTATCGATCTGCTGGATCCCGCACCTTCAAAGTGCGGATCCGCGGATACCGCACCTTAAAAATACGAAAAAGTCAGACAGACAACAAGCTAAAGGATTTTGAGAAAATTTTGAGAAAGAAATGACGTTTACTTAAAGTACTTTTTATTGAAGTAATATCGATGATTCCTACGGGAAAACACATTAACTGGTTCTATGGAACGATAAGGATAAGAAGGATCTTACCAAATATGGCTAACTCTTGCTAATAGGCTTATAGAAAAGTGCAATCTATACTATTTATAAAGCTAAAGAGTTTGTTTGTTTGTTTGTTTTAACGTGCTATCTCAGGAACTACTGGTTTCATTTGAAAAAAAATCTTTTGGTATTGGATAGTCCGTTTATCGAGGAAGGCTATAGGCTATATAACATCCCGTTACGAGTTACGACCTATAGGAGCGGAGCATCAATGAAAAATGTTCCAAAAAACGAAAGAAAATTATTCCTTTTGAGAGCTTCCATTGCGTGTGCTGCGTAAACGGTTAAAGTTATGCAAAAATCATGTATGACGGCATTGTTCCTCTTTAAAAGTTCTAAAAAAGTCCACGATAGCATATCTTTTAAAGTTGACTCGCTCTTTAACCTTTTTTATGGTAATCAAATTTGTTTTAAGATAATGCATTATTTGCGTAGGTATTTAATAAATATGATATTAATCCTTATGCAAATAAATAAGTTTTTCATGACAAGTATTTAATTTTAAACAAAATTGCTTTTGGCATCATTTGATTTAAATAAATATCTTATGAAATATCACGGATTTAACATAACTTAGAAAAAAAATCACCACGTGCAAGACGGGCAGACGGGCGGAACGAAAGAATCTGGTTTTCAGCCCTTAGAACGCGAGCGTAGCTGCGGGAAAGGCAAATAGTATAATATGTTTGTCTCATATTAAAAACAATATCTTAGCTAATCGATGTGTGCGTTCACACAATAAGAAATAAAAAAGAGAACCTTTAAATTGGAAATTATTTGTTGGTACATTAGAAGGAATAGCATAAAACCTAGCATGTTTTTTTTGTAATTTTAGCGCGAGCGTAGCCGCGGTTCCTGCTAGTGTTTGATAAAAGTTAATTTTTACACAAAAATCTATAGTTTCAATGTGGTTTTATAACATTGTCTCAAAGATGAAGATGAGAAGATGAAGAATATCAATCCCGCGGGATTGAATAGGCTGCGGGATTGCAATCCCTACACACGGATACATATTCCGCTAACGCCATCTATCAACTAGGCGTTGAAAATATTTTAAGTATTTAAAATAATTAATATAATTGCTATATTTTATCGCTGAAGAAAAAAAAACAATAATTAATAAATAGCATTGTAATGAGATTACCTTTAATTTGATTGTGAAATGTAGTGGCGGTTACACATTTTATTACATCAAATTCATAAACTATTCGTGCAACTTTAATAATGACTTTGTGATTTTTTATCTTTGATTATAATAATTTAATTCCAGAATTACCTAACACCTAACTAACCTAATTAATAAAAAGCCAAACGTAAATATCGAGGTCATAGACCATGTAGTACGAGTATATAATACGGTTAGTGTGTAGTCTCCTTAATCTGTGGGTTAGTGTCTCAAATCTACATAATATTATTTTATCTGTGACGGTGACGGGTGAACGACGGGGAACTACTTAATACTTTTCAATGTTTCAATTTTTTGTTATAGATATTTTGATATTTTTTAATTATACTTTTATAATAAAAACAAAATCGCAATCATTTATGGAATGTAGTATTTATTATATGAAAAAGCTGTAAAATAAATGTTGTTGTTTTACGATTATATGTGCTCGTAATGTAGACACCGCAGTATTTAAGTTTACTTAGGTTTTAGCCTTTAGGTTAGTTGGTATATTTATTTTCATTCTCATATATTCCGAATTTCCATTACACATATATTTTGAAAGATTACACTTTTTCCTTGTTGGCCTTTTAATTTAAAAAGAGATTAAGCTACACGCGCCACTGTTAATAAATTCATAATATAAATTCAGTCATCATATATAAATCACACATTTAAAATTGTATTTTAATTTAAATATTTGACCCATATTGGATGAATAACACTCGCAACATGAAGTGGAAAGTCTGGCTCTGTTCATTCCTGTCGTAGACACATATTTTTGTTACTAACCTGTGCAAGTAAATTACTACTACCTTAGTATTGTTACACTATTCACCTTTTTACCTGTTATTTCATAAAAAAAACGAGTGACTCATGCTTTTTCTTTTCATGTTTAGAGAATCTACTAAGCAACTATGAATTTACAGATCACATTACCAAGAGATCAGAGGATTATGAATTAATTCTTACCACATTGAAGATGCCCATGTCCGGTAGTCGAATATTGTAAAGAATAACTCATTGTATGACCATGGTATTCCACAAAAAACTTCAAGATAAATGTAATCTGTGGACTGCAAAATGTGGTAAATATAATAAATAAACAAGGTGTATATTTTATAAAAATAATTCACACTTTTATTTTTTTAAAATAGAGCTACTTTAAGATGCTGAATGAATGAGACAATAAATGATGAGTACTCTATAGATGGACTTATGTTATGCCTGTAGGTATGAAGGGAATATGAGTATATAATATTTTTATAGTTATTGTTTTAATACATATTATAGAAGTATAAAAATTAGATTAGATACATAATAATTATTATGATAATTTAGTTTCCAATAATTTTAAAATAATGCAATACTCATAAATTTTGATGACACATATGGCTCAGTTGGTAGCGGTGCTACTTTCTGCACCAGGGGTGGTGGGTTCGAATTTCACTGGGTGCAATCATTTGTTCGGACAAATGTTTGTACTCCAGTTATGGGTGTTTATATTTATAATATGAAATATATGAACTAATAAGTATCCGCAATACAAGCCTCATAGCTTACCACCAAACTAGATGGCCCTATTGTAATAATGTCCCAACATATTTATTTATATTATTATAAAGAATAAAGTCAACTATGATAATATTTACCTAATACAGCAATGTAAATAATTACTATAAATGACAGAATTTACCAATTTACCTATTGATAATGTACTAACGGCAAGCAGCTATAACCACAAGAAATAAATAATAACATTTATTTTAGATTGTTTCAGACTCAAAAGAGAAACTTAGAAATCATGTAAATCTCATAACAACAGTGTTGTGATATTTATATTTTTAATAATAAATCCACCAAGTGGATTACCTTACATTTATACATGCTATACATTTAGGTACTTCCTTTATTTTTAATTTTTAAATTAAGTTCCTATATTAAAGTTTAATCTAAAAGAAACTATAACTATAGGAATAGATTTAAAGTATTACATTTTCTTTTTCAGATTCATCTCAACGAGCAACAAAGACAACAGTCATCTATTGCTTTATTTAAATAAGAAGACAATTGAATATAGACTTATGCATATTCAAACTTATGTATAAATCAAATACTTAGTTATATCATTAGATCTACTTAAGTGTTAATAAAAATGACAATATTGTACCTATTTTTATTCCAATTTTTATTTTTATTACTAGGTCATATGAAGATAATTCAAAGCTGGTCACATTATTGATGTATGTACTGTAAACATTTTTTCAGTTGCATTTTGTAAGAAAAGATTTTGTTTTTGTTTAGATTGTTTATGCGTATAGTATTTATGTATCTGACTAAATAAGTAATTAAGTACAAAATTATAAAATATTTAAATATAGGTAGATAAATGTTTGAGAATTATTTAATTATTTAGTGTATCAAAGATATGTAAGAAATACTTGTATACTACAAAAATATGTGAAAAGTACTATTAAATTATAAGAAATGTGAACACTATGTGGAATCAAATTATTAGTTTATGATTAATAATTAAGTTTTATATTTATATCAATATTTCCATAAATTACATTTTTTTTTTCACACAGCCCTAGTGTGTGTCTGATTTCCAGAAACTTTGCTACCTTGCTGCTATAATACAAAAGTCGGAAAAATAACAATTCACAATTCCTAAAAATGTGACTAAAATATTGAATATTATATTTTAAAATTCATTATTATGCACTAAGCTTAATACTTTCTTAGATTTACGCGAATATTCGACATTATAAATGAAACCACTTTTTCGGATTTTGTCGCGGATTTTCGGATTTTACAGCAATCATGGTCACGGGAGAGTATCTCCCGTGACCATGATTGCTGTAAAGCATTCGAAACGTCGGGAACTAAAAATCAAAATAAATCCGCGACAAAATCCGAAAAAGTGGTTTCATTTATAACACTAAGCTTAATTTAATATTAAAATAATATTGTTCTGTTCTGTAATAATATTGTCTGACCGAGTTCTTATGTATAAAGAATATTCTATACCAATAAACAATTTAAACGCTTGTCTTTTATTTCGTCAACAAAATACACTTGAAATATTACCACTGAGTCTGACATCTAATGTCATGCGAAACGTCGAATGTCAAGATCGAGTCTGGACAAAAGTCTATAGAGTGTTGAGTCTATGGATATTGTCTCTTATGAGATAGGTTCTAACGGATGTCAAAAATATTGTTCTACATCTAACGATACACGCACTCTGTCTACGAGAGCGGTCCACATTTTAAATAATATGCAGGTACATGTAACCTAAACGTAAGAAGATTTACAAAAAATTATACCATTCTTATAAAATAATAATGACTTCTCTTAAAATGTTACTTTTAATAATATTGCTAAATGTTTTTAATGTAAGTTTTAATAGTAGGTATTAAATTGTAATCTTTTATTGATATTAATTATTGTTTTTTTTTGTTAACCATTAATCAATATCAAATATATCGTTATGTATTTATTAAAAACTACCTCACATCATATTATTCTTTGTCTTTTATTATACTTGTAACTTGTATTTTTTTTTTTTTTTATATTTCTTACGTTTTAAAACAGAGTTAAAGAATAAAGAGATAAAGTTAACCCCTGATAAGATGTTACAAAACATCTTTCCTTTTCCTTGCTCTGGAAAACATTGTCCGACACCTATTTCGTTTTCTTACTTCTCTTTTCTTTTCCAACTTTTGGAAACCTAACTTTTCCAAACCTAACTTTTCGAAACCTAATTATCTCAAACCGAACTTTTCTAAGCCTAACACTCTGAAACCTAACTTTATCAAACCCAACGTTTCGAAACCTAACTTTACAAAACCTAACTGTTTGAAACCTAACATTCTCAAACCTAACGTTTTGAAACCTAACTTTAACAAACCCAACGTTTTTTTTTTTTTGAAACCTAACCTTACAAAACCTAACTGTCTGAAACCTCATCATCATCATCAGCCCTTTTTGACGTCCCACTGCTGGGCACGGGCCTCCCTCAGTAGGAGGAGGATCAGGCCATAGTCCACCGCGCTGGCCTAGTGCGTATTGGCGGACTTCACATGTCTTACGAAAACTTGCTAGGTTTTCTCAGACATGCAGGTTTCCTCACGATGTTTTCCTTCACCGTAAGACAAGTGGTAATCATGATAGAAATGATTCGCACATGAAAATATCAGAGGTGCGAGACCCGGATTTGAACCCCCATCACTCGGTTATACAAGCGATGCGTTACCGCTGGGCTACCACTGCCACTGTCTGAAACCTAACTATTCAAAACTTAACTCACTAAAACCTAACTTTTTAAAACCTAACTGTCTGAAACCTAACATTGTCAAACCTAACGTTTTGAAACCTAACTTTATCAAACTCAACGTTTCGAAACCTAACATTGTCAAACCTAACGTTTTGAAACCTAACTTTATCAAACCCAACGTTTCGAAACCTAACTTTTAATACCTAACTGTCTGAAACCTAAAATTCTCAAACCTAACGTTTCGAAACCTAACTTTTCACCTAACCGTGTGATATTCGGTAACCTTAATTTTTCGAACCTAACTTTCTAAAACCTAACTTTTTGAAACCTTACTTTTGGGAACCTAACAATTAATTTTATTTATTTACTGAAAAGAAAAAAAATTTTTTTTTGCTTTATGCTATTATTTATGATGTAACAACGAATGGCCATTTAAAGGTCCACCCTCTTTTAAGAAGACTACTGTATACAACCAGCTATTGTCTTTTTCTGTGGCACAGAGACACTTACTATTTGAAACATTTGGGTAGGCCTTGTAAGATCACAATACTCTAAATTGTCCGTATTTATGCAAAATGGAATCACTCGAAAAATTTCGGTTTTTTGTTTTTTTTTTTTTTGAATACGAATTTAAAAGGGGTCTAAATTCTTATACTAAAAAGATCCACATGATTTTTCCTTTGGAAACAAGGTATACGAAAAGCAGAATAGAACCAAAAGCAATAACGAACATTACATATAAAGCAAAACCGAACCACAGTTCAATGGGACTTGATTGTTCAAACAAATAAACGATATTACTATCAATCATTTTATACAAAACAGATCCATAAATACGCGGTACTATTTTACATTACACATATTTCTATTATTATCAATTATTTTAAATACACCAAATGGAACCATGTTTCTGTGGTGTCGTCATGAGTAAAATAAATTCATAATTTAATCGCTAAAATTTTACGCAAAATAGAACCTTAAGCATTACAAGAACCACATAATTTACAAAAAAAAATATGTAAAAACCATAATAGTGATTGCTTATTCCACGTTATCATCAAATAAGATTTTGAAGTCCACCGTGTCTAGTCATTATTTAATGATTGATTTTATATAATATTTTAATAATGAAGATGTTTGAATTCTGTCATCCTTGTTAAATTGTATCAAAAGATGGTTAAATAAGTTTAAAGATAGTTTTGATTTTAAAACGCATTTTGGCATTCTCATCCCATCTTTAAAAAAATAACACAAACATTTGTGATACCACGTCATAGATTCGTACCCAATGACAGACAGATTTTTCCCACATTGAAACAGCAATTAAAGAATATCCCATACTATGAGTACATATACTCGCGATGTTTATATGAAATTATGAAGGATCCCAAGAAAAAAGAACAGTTATATTTATGGAAATATCTAGGAACCTCTAGGCCAGGCTTGAAAAAAAAAATATTACTTTGAGAAAACTTTGTATTAATAAAAACTACCTCGGTTGTGTAGTGGCTAGCATGTAAGGTCACACATCGGAAGGTCCTGGGTACGAGCCCCGCGTCGGGCAGAGTTACCAACATAAGCCAAGTACAAACTCAGGAAATATACCTAAAAAGGGACTTACCAAACTTAATTTATTTAAAAATAGATTTCTTTGATAGCTCAGTGGAAGTAAATATAGGGAGGGCCACTGTTCGCGGCAGACCAGCTGTAAATTAAAAAAAAAACGTTTCTGATATTCAGTCCATATTACATCTAATTCCACAAAATGCACAAAGTTTTTTTTTTTTTTTTTTTTTTTTTTTTTTTTTTTTTTTTTTTTCAATAATGACATGGGTGCCATTTTCGAGGTCTCTCGGGGTGCTGATTGCGAAAAAGAGGTGCATTTTCAAATTCAAGATGGCGAACATCCGGATAATTTTCAATAATGACATGGGTGTCATTTTCGAGGTTTCTCGGGTGCTGTTAGGTTTACCGTTAGGTTAGGTTAGGTTAGGTTAGGTTAGGTTAGGTTAGGTTAGGTTAGGTTAGGTTAGGTTAGGTTAGGTTAGGTTAGGTTAGGTTAGGTTAGGTTAGGTTAGGTTAGGTTAGGTTAGGTTAGGTTAGGTTAGGTTAGGTTAGGTTAGGTTAGGTTAGGTTAGGTTAGGTTAGGTTAGGTTAGGTTAGGTTAGGTTAGGTTAGGTTAGGTTAGGTTAGGTTAGGTTAGGTTAGGTTAGGTTAGGTTAGGTTAGGTTAGGTTAGGTTAGGTTAGGTTAGGTTAGGTTAGGTTAGGTTAGGTTAGGTTAGGTTAGGTTTTTTTTTTTTTTTTTTTTTTTTTTTTTTTTTTTTTTTTTTTTTTTTTTTATTAGAGCCGATTTCCCCAAAAATATAGTTCTGGGACCTTTTTTACGATTTTTATTATTGCGTGGTATAATGTGTGTAACCTGAAGGGTTATGTATTGTTTTCATTTATCGTTATTACTTATATGTTAATTTTTATTAGTTTAGTGCTGAAGATAAAGATAAAGCATATAATATATTTGCTGTTTTCTTAAGTTGTAGATAAGAGAAATTCTTAATGTTTGTTTTGCTATACTATTTAATGTACAATTATTTACAATTAAAGGTAAAGTTTAAGGTGTTGCTTACAATTAAAGGTAAAGTTTAAGGTGTTGCTTGCAATTATTTACAGGTTTAGAGCGATTGAATACGTACTGACTATATATATATATATATATGTATATCTAAGTGAAAATGTGATTACTAATATATTTACATTGTTTAATGGAATGCTTATGATGTAAGTGAAAATTTAATTGCTAATATATTTACATTGTTTTAATGAAATGCTTATGAAATATTGAAATATGGTGTAGTCACTATTCTAAATGGTATACTTAATTTAAGTAGAAAAGGGTTTTTCTTCAGAGTATTTTACTAAAATGTTTTATTCTTATTTAAAATATATAATATATATTGTTCAAAATATATATATATACTTAATTCTATACTAAACTATTATTTGCTTACTTATTTGTACGGAGTTTTTTTTTTTTTTTTTTTTTTTTTTTTTTTTTTTTTTTTTTTTTTTTTTTTTTTTTTTTTTTTTTTTTTTTTTTTTTTTTTTTTTTTTTTTTCCAGTACTAATTGTCTTACTATTTATACTATGTACTCTATGTCGGTGGTAGTTGTAGTAGATGTATGTTGTTAGTGAGGTAATATAGAATGTGGTGTTATTTTCCAGCTTTTCCGACTATGCGCAAGATATTAAGATGCTCTTAATTCTTTGTATCCTCAAGATACAATGCTATGGTTGAGTCTGATGCTGATTTGAATACGACTAACAATATTCTATGCTCGATCTTGCCAGCGCGTCCCATTTGGCTCTTATCGGACATGAAGTATCAAAGGCATTATGTGTATGCGGTGTGCCTTGTTTCGCGTGCTGGCAATTCTTGCAGCTTGGTGCCTCTCCTGCCAGTTTGCCAGGGCACTCGTGGATCATGTGAGGCCCTGCGCAGTGACTGCAGAGGTCGATGCTCTCGGTGCACCATTTCTTCCCGTGACCGAAGGCTAGGCACCGAGAGCATTGCACCAACGGCGAGAGGTCGAAGACAGGAACCCTTTGGATATCCACGTATATTCTGCCCGCCGCTGTCAGATTCTTCCAGACAAGCGGGGAGACCTGCAGAACTACGTGGGTCTCCTTAGGGTTCCTTGCCCTCCTCCTATGTCGCATCTTTATTCTATAGTCCTCTTCCGGTATACTTTTAATAAGGTCATAATTTTGAATTTTAATAGCGTTAATGATTTCCTCGTCCGAGTTGCTCTTATTTACGTTTCTTATAATTATTAATGGGTCTTTATTTGCTTTAACTTCAATTTTGAATTTCTCCTTCTCTAAAGTTGTCTTTATAATTTCAAAATCTTCACTGTTCTCACTTCCAATAAGTATTTTTTGATCCTTTACCTTTCTTAGTTTGCTGATTTGTAATCCAGTCTCTTTCGCCTTCAACACTTTCCTGACTTTGGTTATGACGTCCTCGCTTGTGTCTACTATGTCGTCTGAGCCTACTAGGAGGCAATGGGTAGGTTTGGGTTGTTTCGAGGCCGTCACTTCCGCGTAAGTTTTCTGGGTTTTGGGTTCTTGCGTTGTATTGTTGGTCTCTTCTGTTTGTTTACTCTTTAGGTCTTTAATTTCCTCCTTCATTTCTAAAATATCTTTCTGGGTTTTTTCCGAAATGGTGTTTTGAGTTTTTATTTCTTCTAAGATTTTGTTAAGTTCTTGTTTATTCGATTCAGGTTCAAGTTGGTTTCTATTTTTGTTTTCTATGTCTGTTAACTTTTTGTTAATCTTATCAATATCGTCTCTTATTTTTGGTGTAAATTCTGCTATTTCCTTGTAAACTCTTTGACTACTTTTATTGTACGTGGCTATTTCTTGTTTTAAATTTTTTACTGTATCCTGGTCTAAATTATTTGTTTTAACTTCTGATACTTTTTGCTTGACCGAGTCAAACCCGTTCTGTATTGTTGGAACTAAATCTCTCAATACTTCATTGATACTTCCAGTTGCTTTGTTTTGGTTGATTACTAATTCTGCTAAGCTTTTAAGAGTCTCTAAGCTGCTATGTTGTTGCTCTGTCGTTTCTTCAATTCTAATTCTTATACACTGTTTCACCATTTCGTACAATCCTTGCGTGCCAGCTGTAATTTCATCCTTTATAGATCGTTTAAGGTTTCCTGATAGCTTTAGATTTAAGTTGATCTTTGCCACATACTTTTCAGTTTGCGCAAGTATCTCTTCAACAGTCTTGAAGGGTTCTGCTGCTAGCCTCGCCACTGGTGTCATTGGAGAGGCTGTGTCGGATGATGTGGATGTAGATGTTGACGGTTTTGATGTTTTGGGTGTTCGATACATCTTATAAGGGGGGAAAATCGGTCTTCGTCAGTACAATAATAATATAGTGTAGTATGATGTAGTCGAGTGTATATGGCTCGATTACGTCTAGTTCAAGGTCAACTTAAATAAGACTAAAATATAATATATTAGGTCACTTACTATATATTCAATAAGTTATACAAATATACTTATTCTCAAAATTACGTCTATAAAGCGATGTATAAGTTCGCCTTAAGTTATTTATTTACTATATATATTTTGTTTCTAGCTGGTGGTGCTTCGACAGGTGCCTAAGAGCCGCTGGAGCGCCTCACAGTAGAGTAGGTAGAAACAAATATACAACTTTGTCGATTTCAAAAGAGATATGTCGAAAATTTTTCACAAGCGCAATTCTGAAAATTTTTTAGTCTAAGTGTGTGCCTCTAAGTTCAAAAGCTATGATTCCAAAAGAAATTTTTAAAAAAGTTAATGTTTAGGGGGTGAAATGAATATTTAAAGTCCGAAGGTCACTATAATCTATATGGTAAATGAAAAGAGGGAGGGTGGGAGGGCCTTTTTTTCGATTTCCCGCCTGAAAATGGGGGAAACGACTATGGGGGGTTGTTGTATGAGTAAAAACAATAAATTTAAGCCAAAAGACGCGAACAATTTCTATAGAAAAATATTTAATAATTTTGAAAAATGTGATTTTTACGTATAAATTCTAAGTTTTTTCTGTTTCAGGTCACGGAGAGCTGCTGAAAAATGCGAGGACTATTGAAACTAATTGCCTTCAGTCAACCGGAGCCGAAATGAAGACATTTTGCAACTTGTAAAAAATTTTTAAATCGACGATATATGAAATGTTTGTATCGCTTAAGTAACCTCGGTTTAGGTATTTATGTATTTTTTCGATTTCCCGCCTGAAAATGGGGGAAACGACTATGGGGGGTTGTTGTATGAGTAAAAACAATAAATTTAAGCCAAAAGACGCGAACAATTTCTATAGAAAAATATTTAATAATTTTGAAAAATGTGATTTTTACGTATAAATTCTAAGTTTTTTCTGTTTCAGGTCACGGAGAGCTGCTGAAAAATGCGAGGACTATTGAAACTAATTGCCTTCAGTCAACCGGAGCCGAAATGAAGACATTTTGCAACTTGTAAAAAATTTTTAAATCGACGATATATGAAATGTTTGTATCGCTTAAGTAACCTCGGTTTAGGTATTTATGTATTTTTTCGATTTCCCGCCTGAAAATGGGGGAAACGACTATGGGGGGTTGTTGTATGAGTAAAAACAATAAATTTAAGCCAAAAGACGCGAACAATTTCTATAGAAAAATATTTAATAATTTTGAAAAATGTGATTTTTACGTATAAATTCTAAGTTTTTTCTGTTTCAGGTCACGGAGAGCTGCTGAAAAATGCGAGGACTATTGAAACTAATTGCCTTCAGTCAACCGGAGCCGAAATGAAGACATTTTGCAACTTGTAAAAAATTTTTAAATCGACGATATATGAAATGTTTGTATCGCTTAAGTAACCTCGGTTTAGGTATTTATGTATTTTTTCGATTTCCCGCCTGAAAATGGGGGAAACGACTATGGGGGGTTGTTGTATGAGTAAAAACAATAAATTTAAGCCAAAAGACGCGAACAATTTCTATAGAAAAATATTTAATAATTTTGAAAAATGTGATTTTTACGTATAAATTCTAAGTTTTTTCTGTTTCAGGTCACGGAGAGCTGCTGAAAAATGCGAGGACTATTGAAACTAATTGCCTTCAGTCAACCGGAGCCGAAATGAAGACATTTTGCAACTTGTAAAAAATTTTTAAATCGACGATATATGAAATGTTTGTATCGCTTAAGTAACCTCGGTTTAGGTATTTATGTATTTTTTCGATTTCCCGCCTGAAAATGGGGGAAACGACTATGGGGGGTTGTTGTATGAGTAAAAACAATAAATTTAAGCCAAAAGACGCGAACAATTTCTATAGAAAAATATTTAATAATTTTGAAAAATGTGATTTTTACGTATAAATTCTAAGTTTTTTTCTGTTTCAGGTCACGGAGAGCTGCTGAAAAATGCGAGGACTATTGAAACTAATTGCCTTCAGTCAACCGGAGCCGAAATGAAGACATTTTGCAACTTGTAAAAAATTTTTAAATCGACGGTTAGGTTAGGTTAGGTTAGGTTAGGTTAGGTTAGGTTAGGTTAGGTTAGGTTAGGTTAGGTTAGGTTAGGTTAGGTTAGGTTAGGTTAGGTTAGGTTAGGTTAGGTTAGGTTAGGTTAGGTTAGGTTAGGTTAGGTTAGGTTAGGTTAGGTTAGGTTAGGTTAGGTTAGGTTAGGTTAGGTTAGGTTAGGTTAGGTTAGGTTAGGTTAGGTTAGGTTAGGTTAGGTTAGGTTAGGTTAGGTTAGGTTAGGTTAGGTTAGGTTAGGTTAGGTTAGGTTAGGTTAGGTTAGGTTAGGTTAGGTTAGGTTAGGTTAGGTTAGGTTAGGTTAGGTTAGGTTAGGTTAGGTTAGGTTAGGTTAGGTTAGGTTAGGTTAGGTTAGGTTAGGTTAGGTTAGGTTAGGTTAGGTTAGGTTAGGTTAGGTTAGGTTAGGTTAGGTTAGGTTAGGTTAGGTTAGGTTAGGTTAGGTTAGGTTAGGTTAGGTTAGGTTAGGTTA